>CM061918.1:122335682-122621340 GCA_031002005.1 Vandiemenella viatica
CAGTTAATTTTATCCCTTTCTGTACAATTGACAATGATTTGCAATCATTGTGAATATTGTATTTATTTCTAGTATTATGGCTATGTCACTTTATCAGCTGTGAAGGAAAACCAGCTAGCACAAGCACATTCCAACTGTCAATCATATTATGAATTGCTTTTCAATGAATTTAGAACACTTCTGTTGATGTTTAAATCATTTCATTATTGTTATAATCAATATCCGTAAATGGTAAATGAGTAATAATTAAATTAAAAATGTTGTATTGTTTGAATTGACAGTTAGTCATTGTTGAGGTGCTAGATATATAATCTTCTGAGGTTCGCTGCCGGATGTTGAAAGACAAGATTTCGACAGCGTTTCCTCTATCATCTTGAGGTCCTATATGCTCACCGCGAGTAACTGAACTTCAATGCTTTTCTAGTTTTTTATGTATAATAATTCTTCCCTCTGTTATAGACTATAGTTGAGCCTTTGTAGATCATAAGATCTTTTCAGCCAAAAAGGTTATACATTTATTAATTTCTTTTTATTTACTTGTTTGTCACATTTTACAGTTTCAAAGTATATTTGGTTTGTCAAATGAAATTGGATTGTTTATTCATTTATGGCATTTTTGTATAGATATTTGAGATTTTCCTAAATATTTTTTTATCTCTTTTTGGTATTCATTGTTGTGGGACTTTGTACTGATGAACTGCGCCAGTCTCTCGATGATTTTTATCTATATTGTTACAAGCTGTTGTCGGTTGCGCAAAGTTGGGCAGGCGTGACAGCGGGTACGTCCTTCCTGACTGGCTATTGGGTGTCGACTGTTATTTGGTGGGGTGCAACTTGGCCCTTCATCTTGGTTTCCTGGTGCAGGTGGCATTGGTTTTGAGCTTTGCTCCGCCTGTCCACTGTCGAATGTTGCCTATCATGACAGTTTCTAGATCTTTATCAGCCACTTCCGTTGTGGGCCCCCTATAGGAGCAATGCTTTGAATCGACGCTGCTGCTTAGACGGAATTGCTTCCGTGCCGAACAGCCGCAACAACGCGCGGCGTGTCAGCCACATCAGTTGCAGCATTTTTTCACTCCTTGCTCCGTCTCCCGGTGACGCACAGTGATAAGATATACCGCAGTTTTATAGGTAGATCAAAAGATTTTAATCTGCAAAATCACAACCGAATTAGTTCTGTAGTTTTTGCGTGGTGCGTTAACAAAGGACAGGCAGATACAAGCAACTTATAGATTTATATACATACAGAGTTGCTCTTATGTTGTGCTGATGTGAGGTCCCGTACTAACAGCTTAAATTATTTAAGTATGATTTGTGGAGGCAGAAAATTTATTATCAGTTACAAATATATATCCAATCATTCTCTCACAGCTTTGCCTCCCCAACTTGGGAAGGACGCACACATAATCCTGTTTTATATATGTAGTAAATCACTATGTACTTGGTCGAGGACATAACTGGTCCCGTTTATTCGCTAATTTTGATTACTATTTTCTAATCCCGTAAAAAATGATAGGTTGAAAGTAGAGTTCTAGGAATGAATTTCTTCGCAGTTGCTCAGCTAAATAGAATTGCTATTAAATAACGCTCACAACTTTGATTTTGTAATAATGTTGTACATGTTTCTCTCTACTTCGATTGAATATAATTAAACTAATAATATTTTTTTATTTGAGCGAAATACATATTGAACGATTACAGAAACATAAATATATAACTAGACTTCTCAGCTTGCTATAATTGCGACATCTATGGACATAGAGTAAAAACATTTCTCTGGCCGCTGCTAGTCCGCCACTGCGGATGTTACATCGTGACATGACCAAACCGGCCTTTTAATAGTACTGATTTCAAAATATTGTTTTCAGTCTCTGTAAATGCTTGCTTTGCTTCCCCATTACCTGAAGCAGAAGAGAGGCAGGAAGCAAGGAAGAGATGCGAGCAGCATGAAGTAGACGTAGTTCCTGATGGGCCAGGCCAGCAGGGCGCCTACCACGTAGCTGATGCGGTAGGTGCAGAGCCAGTAAAAGCTTACGGAAGAGCGGTTCGCAACGTCGGTGAGCTCCAAAGCTACAAAGCAGGAACGAAAATCGTGTAAATAAATCGGTATTTAAGGCAAAGATATCTTTTAACAGATACGGTTGATAGTATTCATACTGATATAGAAAGAGTGATTTAAGGTTTAAAAGTAATGGTTTAGAAAATAACAAAATACATTATTATTTTTGATGATCAGTCGAAGGATATGTAAGTGTAGACTTTCCTGGCGTATTGATGTAAAGAATTGTTCACAGGAGTTCAACGTTTCGACAACCGACTCGGTTGTTTTCATCAGGTCTACTACTTCATATATTATTACCTGAAATCACTAGTCCAGTTTGTGGTTTCAGGCAATATTATCTGAAGTAGTAGACCTATTACTATCACTATTACTCCGCGATTCACTAAAAGTGTGTGGCGGAGGGTGCATTGCACCTATCCGAAAGGGTAATAGTTTGAAAGGGATATACGGGATATGGCAGGAGGCGCCCATGGGCTATTGTAAGGAACCATCCCAGCATTTCGCGTGGAGTGATCTGGGAAAACCATGGAAAACCCAGATCAGGATGGCCGGAGAGCTTTATCGAAAGTTACTCCTTTCGGATTTTAAGTTTACTCGCCCGGTAAATCCTTTCTATACCATTCCCTAATCGCTCGTGGAAAAAATGAATGCAGAAAAGAACCGGTTCTGGCCCTGATTTCTCTTATGTTATTTTCACGGTCATTTCGAGATATGAATGTTGCTGGTAGCAATATTTGTTTGCTGTCATTCCGAAATATGTGAGTCGTCAATTTTTCAATTAGCTTCCATCGAGAGCAACGCCTTCGGTGTTCCAGGTCTTCCCACATTAACTCCTTCAATATCACACTTACGCTTTCCCTCCAACTATATATACCTGACACGAATCGGGCGGCTCTTCTTTGGACCTTCTCTAATGCCTCCATTAACCTGATGAAGACAACCGAGCCGGTTGTCGTTTTACAACACTACCCGGCTGAACTCCTGTGAACAATTCATTGCAGTCGAAGGATATCTCAGAAAGAGTTTCATTAGCTTAAAGTTGTACAACAACTAACTTCACCATTTGGGAAAGGACGCGGGGGGTGGGGGGTGGGAGGGGGGGGGGTTGGAAATATTAAACAAAGTTAAATATACCCAACCCAGCCACTCTAAGACTGTTCATTTATTGCTCAGTGACGAAAAGAAATAAGATAGTAAATTAAAATATAGCAATCATCCACAGTTTTGGATTCGGTTATATAACAGTTTATAACTGACTCAGATTATGTACTATTTTCTTGCGTGTTTTTAATGTGAATCAACGAGTGAAATAATAAAATCCCTCGCTTAACATGTTAACAGTTTGGTATTGAGAAAAGACCCCCTTGTTTTGATCTGTAAAACAAAATTCTAACACTTTTCGGATGATTTCATTTGTTCATTGAAGACAAGTTTATCATCATTAAGTAATATAACTACTCTTCATCAGAAAAATTTAATTTTATAATCTGTTACCGATTAAGCTTTGTCAGTGCACTCAAAATACTCTCTTTAATATTCTATCGCAGCGAGGAAATTGTAGTAGATTTTTTTTTATTTTTATTTTAAGGAGTAACTCACAGACGGCCAGACCACATTCGACTGCGCTTCCCAAGGCACAGTCGCCGATCAAGATAAACAGCACGAACAGCGGGTACACCGACGGGGACACCACGGTGAAGGTCCTGCCCACCGCAATGGCGGCGAAGCTCAGGAAGAACTGCACCCTGCGACCGAACCTGCGCACACAAAACACTATAAACGACCCCTGTAAAACCTAGTCAAGAGAGAAAGATAAATTTTTAAAAATATATCTTTTCCCTATCGCTTAAGTATTTAATATTAAATTAAACGCCAAGTGGTGCAGAAATAATTTGGGTTGCAGATAAAAATATTAATTTGATGAAAAATTATGAGAAAATCCCCTTAAATTGTGTATAAATTTTCATCGTATCTACAATTAATCATAAGCGAAATGGTAAGTTGACAGTAATATAAGTCAACAGAACCTACTTTACGAACAGGAATTAATCACCACAGATGTATATATTTATGTATATCCTAGGGTACCGAAGATTTCTCAAATAAAGATGCAACGTGTGTGACATAGAAAAGGATGCCTTGAATATGGAGGACCCATAACAGAAACAGATATCATAGAAACAAAGGAAGATTGGCAAGAAACGCTGACGTGTTGTATAAAAATAATCGACGGTCATATCACAGAACTGAAATTTCCCTTCCCGTTGTTATTGACGTTTATAAATCAAGCACATTTATTGATCATATACAAGCAAACGCGATATTTCGACGACTAGCTCCGTCGTCTTCACATCTGTACAGGTCGTTGGATACTGAGACGGTGCCGCACTTCCTTACATAGGCCAACGGCTCTCTCCGGCGCCCGCGCCCGGCGGCTGGCAGTCAGTGGGCGGGGCTACAATTGTTCGTTGCGGGCCGAGGATGTTAATAATGGGCCGTTTGTGGCGGTTGCTGAACATGCGTGTCACTTCCTCGGCCCGCAACGAACAACTGTAGCCCCGCCCACTCACTGCCAGCTACCGGGCGCGGGCGTCGGAGAGAGCAGTTAGCCTATATAAGGAGGTGCGGCACCTGGATTGACTTAGTATCCGACGGTCAGCTGACCTGTGCAGATGTCTCGACACCTGAGGAAGACGACGGAGCTAGTCGTCGAAATATCGTGTTTTCAAAACACTATCCACGGTACACCCGTGAAGACTTCATTTCAAGCATACGCCGGAGAGTCTCCGTTCTTACATATACAAGCAATTCATTTTGGCATTTCGTGTAGATTCTTGTAAAATGATACTTTTCTATTGCCAAGAAGAGTTTTAATAATTTTTGAAGAGAGCTTGGGCTACCTGTCTCCTATGTAGGGTAGCAGCAGCCCGACAGCGACTGCCAGACTCCGAGACAGGAAGACGGCGTTGGCCAGCTTGATCTCGTCCTGACACACCCAGCTCTGCTGGCTGGCGATGGTGAGGGAGAACCAGGTGTCGTCGAACTCCCAGCCGTGCTCACAGGTCACCACCTGGCTCGGATCTCCAGGTGTCTTGAACATCTCGCATCTGCTGTACGAATCTCCTTTCCTGTACACACGAGAAATGTTTCTCCAAACATAAATAGGTTTTGATATTTTATAAACATTCGTAATATTCAGGAATAAAGTTGTCGCGCTTGTGAGCTGTGAAACTTATGAGTACTGTGAAAACCAACACACTTCTTTGCAGTCACAGGACACGCTTCTCCAAAAGTATTAGCCCACGCAAACGGATTCTGGGACAGCGTAGTTAAGGAGGCTGTGGAAATCGGCCTCGCTGAAGACACTGCAAGCAGAGACCCGGGGTATCGATACGGCGCAGTGTCGAACACATGGAGGAAGGAAATATATGGAGGATAAATGACGTAAAATCTGTGACACCACCTCTAAACTCTCGGCTGATACTGCGCATGCGCGGTGGCGGCAGCGGCCATATTGCGAATCCATACAAATGGAACGTTCACATTGTGTTTGATGCTGTGATTATTTCATTTTCTAATGTGTATAAGTGTTTTATAATGCCATCTTGTGTTGCATAAGGGACAAAGAATTTATCTATTATTGTTAGTAATTTCATGAGAACCATGTTAGTGACAAAACGTGTATCGCGATGGAAACTACTTTCAGCTATTCCCAATTAAGCTTACGATGTATGGTAACAAGATAACTATTATTATTCTGGTCTAGGCCGCATTTCAAACTAACCAGAAATGGTAGTAATAAAACTGAAATATCCATTCTGCATGTCCGCCATGTAATTCATTGTGGCTTTGGCAGAATTAATTTTTGGTCCAGGCCGCGTTCCAATCCAATCCCCTCAATTTGGAGACAGTATATCCCGCAAACTAAGCAAGATATCGAAAAAATTTATTCTTTATTTTCGATTTGTTTCGTCGTGTTATATAAGAATCCATCATCAAATTTGATTTTTGCTAAATTTTTCTTCTGCATTTCAACTCAAGACACCTCACTTTTGAGACAGTATATCTCGAGAACTAGGTGAGATATCGAACATTTTTATTCTTTATTTTTTATTTGTCTCGTCTTTTTTAAATAAGAATCCATCATGAAATTTGACTTTGACCAATTTTTTCTTCTGAATTTCAACCAAAAACCTCTCACATTTGGGACGGAGTATCTCGAAAACTAAGCAGGATATCAAAACATTTCATTCTTCATTTTTTATTTGTCTCATCGAGTTACATAATAATCCATCAGCAGATTGCGGCGTTACGTTTATCCTAGAGTCCACTTGAGGTTTTTGTAGATACACCGTGTCTGTATGGATGCGGCGTAGCCCCCCCCCCCCCCCCACTCCTCCTCCGCCCGGCGTCACTTCAATGCGTTGTCTCCATATATTTCTTTCCTCCATGGTCGAACCCTGTTAAGGAGGCAGACACACAGGCATCAAGATAGTCGCAGAATACATTCTGATATCCAGCCGACCCCCTCCACTGCGCTTACCCCCACCACGACTCCAGCCCCACTGTCCAGATCACACCACCACCACCACTGCACCGACAGGCGCTCGGCGCACGTGACCGTGACGTCACTACCAGCCATACCATGCGCAGTCTATATAAGGTCGGACACTCTGGAAATCGACACTTCGCCAGAAGATGAAATTGGAGAGCGATTCCGAAACGTCACTTCAAATTGACACAGATGCTGCTGAAGATGCTCTAGAGTTTAGAAAATGAAGTGAAATGCGTACGGTGACAAATTACAAGAAACAAAATTCAATTAAGTGTTGTCCTCACTGTAGCGCCCACAATATCATAGTGAATTTCTGATACAGCAGTTGCAACGTAAACAAATTAGAGCTTGCTAACTGGTCGAAAAGACCGAAGGCCATATTTAAAAAAAAAAAAAATAATAAATAAATAAATTCAATTACACTGGCGTGTTATTAATTTTGATAGAAATTGTTTATCTTTCGGTTGTCGAAACGCCCCACAACAACCAGTTATTACTGAATTTCGAGGGGGGTTTCAACAGTTTGAAATCTGATGGAATGTCCTAAAAATCTGCATCACGCTTCTTTATCAGGGGTGACGGTAAAAAATAGTCATTTAACATTAGCAACTATATATATTATACCGGTATATATATATATTATTTATTTTTACGGACAGCTTGAGTATACTTCATTTTTTCTCTGAAATTTATAATCAAATAAATAAAACTACATTTAAATTTCTAGCTTAAACAAACTGTTTTATAACTAGTTTTTGACGCATTCTTACAATGAGAAGTTGCCAGGCTACTATGAGAAAAAGTCTTTATATTTATTTGGGTTAAACTTCTGAATACTGTTTTGAGCACACAGTCACTTACTTAGAAACACAAATCGGTTCATTAAACAGATAAAAAAAGGTTCTTTTGCCGCGGTCGCCAGGTTTAGGTAAATTTCGAGCGTTGGGTTTACTATATAAAAAGAACAGTTCAACAGTTTATGTGCAACTTCACACAAAGTGACTTTATTGCAATAATTAAGCTGTAGCTATTACACCCAACGGGAAAATACCACCACCAAATATGAAATTCTAGATAAGTAATCGAACTTCGCCGAAAATTACAAGTTCGTAGGATAAAGAGTTTCTACAACAAAATGTATCTACCACATCGATCAAAGTTCCTCTCACCACTACTTTAAGAAAAATGTTCTCCTCCAAATCACAAGTTCTATTCATCACACGCTTACATAAATCACTTGAATACTTTACTCGAGTCTGCAACAATTTCCCCACTATTAGACCGAAATGTGCCTCCGCGCGAACACTCTCGTCCGGCGGTCAGAGACAGACTGACTACTATTACTCAAAGATAATACATCGTTAGCAAGCGTCGTCTGCTGCCGACACCTGGCGCAGACACTTGTTATGTTACACTCCCCCCCTAACAGCTTGTGATAATTGATAACGTCTGGCCATATCAATTATCAGAACAAAAAAATCAATTTAAATTCTACTCTGGTGGTATTCCGTTTTTTCACAGACAACATTTTACACATTAAATTCAAGAAACCTATAAGAAAAATGTTACACACAAGACAAATCAGAAACAATATACATAAGAAACAAAACACAAATTGGTAGAAACCCCCAAAAAAAACACAGCACACAAAATAATAAGACAATCTAAATTAGTATTCAATTGCAAGTTGAGCAACTTGCTGCCAGAAGCCCCGCTTCCGATATAAACACAAGCTGCACTCAGGTCAATGACCTGTTCACACTTATGCTTCAAGGCATCACATCACACGCGTGACTTTATTCACTTTACCACACTTTTCCGAGCTGCTACATTGCTGTTCGCGCCTTCAAAGGTAAGGGAAAAGTAGGATTTATAGTAGTACAGAGATTTTCTCTCGAAAACAGGATTGATAATTGAAAAAAAAACATAGAAATAACAGGATAGGATTACTTTTCTCTTTAACCATCTACATCATCTTGCAAAGAATTATAAGGTTTGAGCGCAGTTACATTAAATACACCTCGGACACTTTGGTCCACAGGATTTACCAGTACAAAAGAATTCTTTCTTGGACAGCTAGAAATCATGTAAGGTCCTTCGTAAAGGAATTTAAATTTTTTGATTTCATTATTGAGACTCGAAGATTTATAGTGAGTTTGCGCCAGCACCAGGTCACCTGGCTTATAGTCAGTAGCCTTCCCCCCTTTTATCGTGCCTAGCCTTTCTTCTAACTAACTTCCGTTCTTCTTCTAGCAAGTCATCTCTGGGATCGTTATGGTAAACTGACACGCTCTGTAAATTTCTCGATGGAAATATTTCCCGTTCACTTAGTTCGTCCGTAAAGAAACTCTCCTCCTCTCCACGCGTCTGATCACAATCGGGAAATTTGACACTTGTTTGTCGGGGCTCATTAGTTTTCCACCGTATAGATTTTCTGTCGACTTCCTTCTCCTCATTAATTTTCCACCGTATGAATTTCCTGTCAATTTTACCTTCTTCATTTACCAATTGGAAAGGTTTTGGTCTACCAGTTACTTCTTCATATCTTACGCCATCGAAAATGACTGATTCAGCTAAATTATTGCTTCCGAGTGAGTGACCTAACTCGCTCGCTCGTTTTTCCGCGCTCGCCAGTGTTGCGGCGGTCAAAACTTTTGCGGCCCAGGCGTCAACAGTGTCCCCGCATACGCTACTGCGTGGCTGCTGTCGGTCACTGCCCCCGCTTCCGCTACTATTGTCAAAGCCATATGGTTGTCGCTCTGCACTAATTCTATTCAGCTTTACTTCTCCCGTAGCTACCGTGAACAATCCTTCGACGTCAATTCGTATAACTTCATTCTCCCGTAATCTTGACTTCTTTGTAAGAGCATCATAAAAAATTTCATCCGCTACTTCAAAAATTTCTCTTTTATATCGTCTTCCACAAATTCCTCCTGACACCCTTGAACGTCTGTTTCCGCAGCCATAATACTCTTACAATTCACTTCATCTCCATTTTCCAAGGCATCCCCTAATACAGTATCAAACAAAAAAACGTCTTCCTGAATTTTCCTCTTCCTTAATCCTCCACTTCCGTTCCGTGAAATTCCGTCCGCATTTGGCCTCTTAACCGGTTCTGCCCCTGATGAGGCCGCGACAGTGGCAGAAATTAGTTTAAACAATTTTCACCACTAGCAGCTACTGTGGCTACCCTCTGTTCCCGGTTCTGAGGTTGGTTGTCATGGTACCGTTGGTGTTGATTATTAGTTTCTGTCTCTACCGCTTGGTTATTCGGCTCAAAAGTGTTTCTCTGCCTGGCCCCGTGTTGGTATGTATTTACCGGCTGTTGTCGGTTATTCCTTCCTTCTTCTCTCCAATAACCGCCTCCTCGTGTACCCCTATCCTGAAAGTGTCTATAACCATTCTGAAACTTCGACTTGTCTCTCCTCATCCTCTCCTCCCGGACATCCAACCTTCCCAACATGTCTATGGCATCCTTAATTGAACATATTTTATGGCTGGTGAGAATAAATTGCGTTCGTTCGGGTAGGCGAGCCGCAATAATTTTAACATATTCTTCCTCACTGTGAGGTTGGTCTAGGTACCTACAAGATGAGTAACACCTCATAAAAAAATTAGTTTGTGTCTCTTTATTCGGATCGTAATGCTCGCCCAACATTAATTCGGATTTCACGGCAATCTGTCTTTCTGCCGACCAGTATAGATTTAAAAAAATCTGTTTTAAACTGAGCAAACGTCTCAAAACGGTCTTCGAATTGATCAGCCCAAAGACGAGGTTCTCCTCTCAAATGTTTAATTACCATTCTAATTTTATTTTCTTCACTAGCCATCAGGAAAGGTGCGAAATTTTCAAAATTTCTAATGAACTTTACAGGATGTATACAATTCTTTCCGGAAAATTCCTCCCAATCTATCTTCTCATCATTGACTTTAACAGGAAAAGCTGAGGTCTTTATAACTTCTTGGTACTTGCCAAGCTCTTCCCTAACTCCTTGGGGACTTGTTTTACTAGTTCTTGTTTCACCACTAGGGGGGCATGTAGTTTCACCTTCTCAACATCTTCATAAACCTTTTCCACGTCAGCTGCCAGCCCTTTGACATCACCCTGAAATGTTTGCATCTGATCTTCAAGGCACCCTACGCGGTGGCTCTGACTGTCGCTTTTTTCTACTAACCGTAAATACTGCGCCTGTAAGGCACCGGTATCCTGGCGCAAACCACTCGTTTCCTGCTCAACCCGTTGTTCTAACTTGTACACTTGAGAGGACAACTCCTCCGTCCGACCAACACACCTAACACTATACTCTTCAAGTTTTCTTTCTAACTCCGCGATGTGCAATTTCTGCTCCTTGACTAAGCTATCGTGACGAACTTCTGCGTCCCTTTCCATTACTTCAAGTCTACCATTAAAGGTTTCAAATTTAGAATCAAGTTTAGAATCAAGTTTAGAGTCAAGTTGATCATAAGAGTCCCTAAGGGTTTCAAATTTAGAATGAAGTTGATCATTAGAGTCCCTAAGGTCTTCCATCAACCTAGCCAGCATTTCAGCCATTTTTGGCTCCGTCTCTTCCCCCATTTCAGTAAGTTTCTATTACAAATCCAACGGGAAAAATCCAATGATGATAATAACTCAGTTGCTTTACTTCCCCCCTTCAATTCACAGCAAACAAAATCAATACAACGCTGCTATTCACGAAACTCAACCACCATATCAGAATTAAATGCATGCAAATTAAAACCAACTACTTGTGCTGCGTCAACATGCGGTAAGTGTCACCAGAATGACAAAGGAATGGGCAAAAAAGGAGAGAAAAACTCAACTCGGTTTTCCTTCCTATGTGCGATTCGAAATTATAGGAAAAAAAAATATTAAAGGGACGGAACAGATAGGAAAAGACGCTTCGCAGCAGCTCGCTAGCAGCAACTCGCGCACTTAGCTTTGGTGTCTTCACTGTCAGGTCTGCTCGGCTCCCGCTCGACTTCGTTCGGCTGGCTCGAATCAGCTGCTCCCACTCGGCTTCCTTCGGCTGGTCCCGGGCACCCTCGGGTCTGCGTATACGTCGCCGCCTGTCGTCTGCTCTCGGCTCCGCTCGGCGATGCTCTTGTAGTTACCTCGTTCTCCACTCGGCTGCGCCACTTCCAACCAGTCTTCCAGTAGACTATCTTCACTAGCTGTTTTTGACTTAACAAACTAGTGCTGCTGGTGTGGTATATCTTCCACTTTGACTATTGTCGTCTTCGCGCCTAATTGTCACCTTATTCCCACTTCGCCGTAATTTATCCTTTGTCCTCTTTATCCTAGTGTGTATGTTCGGGAATCGAAAGTTAATTTCTCCTCCAGATGCCTATTTAACCACACGTCCTGTCACTGAGGCGCCATGCAAGGCTACGATGAGAAAAAGTCTTTATATTTATTTGGGTTAAACTTCTGAATACTGTTTTGAGCACACAGTCACTTACTTAGAAACACAAATCGGTTCATTAAACAGATAAAAAAAGGTTCTTTTGCCGCGGTCGCCAGGTTTAGGTAAATTTCGAGCGTTGGGTTTACTATATAAAAAGAACAGTTCAACAGTTTATGTGCAACTTCACACAAAGTGACTTTATTGCAATAATTAAGCTGTAGCTATTACACCCAACGGGAAAATACCACCACCAAATATGAAATTCTAGATAAGTAATCGAACTTCGCCGAAAATTACAAGTTCGTAGGATAAAGAGTTTCTACAACAAAATGTATCTACCACATCGATCAAAGTTCCTCTCACCACTACTTTAAGAAAAATGTTCTCCTCCAAATCACAAGTTCTATTCATCACACGCTTACATAAATCACTTGAATACTTTACTCGAGTCTGCAACAATTTCCCCACTATTAGACCGAAATGTGCCTCCGCGCGAACACTCTCGTCCGGCGGTCAGAGACAGACTGACTACTATTACTCAAAGATAATACATCGTTAGCAAGCGTCGTCTGCTGCCGACACCTGGCGCAGACACTTGTTATGTTACAAAGTATTCAGAGTGCAAGTTGAAATCTGAGAACCATCAAGGTGGATATGTAGTATCACAGCACAGGTACCCCACCTTAATGCCTCTAGTCCTAGAGGGTCTTTATTTACGAGAAATCGAATGATAGAATGCGTGAAGTGTTATATGCCAAATGTACAGCAGTGGAAAAGAATTCAGTCAGATAGCCGCATGGCTTAACGCGGCACGTAAGTAAACAATGGTCGTGAGTTCGAACCTCGGTTAAGCAGGTATTTTCTTTCTGTGTGCATTTTCTCGCTACTACGAATACTTTCTGGTTCTATTAACAACCCTAATTGATGCGAGATAATAGAGTAATCTTTATAATTGAAGATGCCTTTAGAATAAATTACATTATTCACAACATTTTGCGTCCCTCTATGTTTTGCGAAATGATAAACTATGTCTTATATGGTTCGAAAATAACAGAGGAAAATCAGGAATTTACAAGTGTAAACGAAATATGTTTCTCTGTGTCACTAATAAAAGGTATTTCTGGCAATGAAATGCGTAAGCAATGTTTTTCAAATGTTTGCATGACGCTTGTAGTCCAATTTTAATGAATAGATCGAAGGATAAGGAATAAATATTTTGTTAAACTTTCGCAAGATTGAATCTGTTATGTCTCAAACAACAAATTATAGTGAATAAAGTGCACACAGAAAAAAATTGTTGCTTGACAAAACCCACGAGCCTTCACTCACTAATATACTACCCTAAATCGCCATCTTGTGCCGCTCGTACGAAGATTTTCTCCACACCTATGCTATGCGCGTATATTTTTACGATTTCAACTCTCGATTTTACGTAAAGGAATATCCACCTTGGCGAACAGTATTAGACTGAAATGCAAGGGGTGATCAAATGAAAACGTACGAAACGACGTAAAAACGTAACAGTTAAATATATGCATATTCCGCCATGGGAGAACGTAGCGAGACATCTCGGGATGCGATTGGAGTCTCTGACTGGGATCGGAGCATGCGCGGGCGCCCGCATGCGCAGTAGAGAGCAGAGGCTCTTATCAAAAGCGGCGTCCAAATGATGCGGAGTCCGTATGAGGACAGGATGGCGTACAGGTGGGGGATGTGTACTGTGAGACACTCCGACGCCTACGCAGGTCCATCAAGAACAAAAGACCGGGGCTGCTCCCGGAGGGTGTGGTTCTGCTCCATGATAACGCGCGTCCACACGTCTCCAGAGTCACACACGTGGAACTGGCCAAGTTCAAGTGGGAGACGTTGGACCATCCGCCCTACAGTCCGGACATGTCGCCCTGCGATTTCCATGTGTTTGGTCCACTGAAGAAACACCTGAAAGGGAAGCGCTTCAACTCGGACGACGTACTCAAGGACGCTGTGAAGGACTGGGTCTCGTCACGGCCACAGGAATTCTGGGAACAAGGAATCCTGCGGCTTGTTCATCAGTGGGATCGTTGTGCTCAGGCCTATGGTGTATATTTTGAATAAAGTCTACATTTGCACCCACCGTGTCGTTTCGTACCTTTTCATTTGATCACCCCTTGTACCTAAGATGTCATACTGTATATCCGCATTGTTCGAGCTCCGAACCCCTATTTCCGCATTTCTGACCTCTTATTGTTAGTTTCACTGGTTCACCAACAAATACCACTGTTACAGTTTAAATCATAGTACAGGGTGTATCAAAAAGAATCATCCGATTTAAAAAATCGTAACTATTATGTTATTTGAGATATGAGCGTGACAATGTACCGTTGGAAAGAGCAAACACTCGAGGTTCACACGGTTCCCGCTAGGTAGCAGCAGTGTGCGCCCACTTCAGTTCTAGTAAAAATGGCGTCGGGACAACAGAAAGCTTTTTGTGTTCTACGTTTTGCGCAGTGCGAGTCAGTAACAACTGTTCAGCGTGACTTTCGTACTAGGCACGGTGTGCATCCTCCTACAGCACAGAGCATTAAGGCGCATTCCCACGATCTCTTGTAACGCAGGCGAGACGGGACCTCATTAGCCGAAGTGTAGGGACGACCGCGGGCCGCAGGTTAGTCCTAGCTTACCTCGCCGCCACCTCCCCACCACGTTGCCTAGTGTCGTTTGGCACAGAGCACTTTACAGATGGCAACAGCGCACCGCTACAGACGCCTGTGATGTTTACCGACTCAGAGTGGGTAGCTGTGTCTCGTCTCCGCTAGCAGAGGCGGCGCTGTTCCCATGGCGTGTGGTTGAGTATCCGTCCCGTCCCGTCTCACCTTCGTTACAAGGGATCGTGGGAATGCGCCTTTAGACGATGGCATCAACAATTTCCAGAAAGAGGTTGCCTGTGTCAAGGCAAATCGCCGGGCCACCCCTGAGTGTCTGACGCAGACGTTGAACGCATCCGCCATACATTCACAAGGAGTCCGCAGAAATCCACTCGCCGTGTAGCTCGACAGCTCAACATGCCCCCGATGTCTGTCTGGCGAGTGTTGCGTCGACGTTTACACATGAAACCATACAAAATTCAGCTACTGCAGGCTCTTCGTGAAGGTGACAAACAACAACGTGTGGAGTTCTGTAATTTCGTTCTCGGCAAGACGGAGGATGACAGTTTTCTTCCACGCTTAGTGTTTAGTGACGAGACAACATCCCATTTAAATCGTAAGGTGATCGTCATAATGTGAGAATATGTGGTACGGAACAACCACATGAAGTTGTACAACATGAGAGGGGTCTCCAAAATTGAATGTGTGATGTGTGTCACAGGAAAAGTTGTACGGTCCATTTTTCTTTCACGAGAACACTGTTACAGGAAGCACATATCTCGATATGCGTGACAACTTTCTTTTCCCACAGTTGGAGACTGATTCGAACGACTTCATTCACCAACAGGATGGGGCACCGCCACGCTGGCATCTGGAAGAGCGGGAATTTTTAAATCGAAGGATTACTGAACAATGGATCGGTCGCACTGGACCAAGTGATTCAGCTTTACATTACTGGCCTCCAAGGTCACCGGACCTGACTGTATGTGATTATTTCTTGTGGGGGTTTATAAAAGACTCTGTTGATGTGCCTCCGTTACCACAACAATGAATGTACTGAGACATCACATAACAGCATCTGTGGAAGCTTGTGACAGCCCTCAAACCTACTTGTGTTTTATGAAACATTTATAGTAAGCTAGAGTTTGGTTGAATATGATCTTGTATGTTTGTTTTGCAATTTCGTGTAAATCAATGTATATAGACTTTGTTTTATGAAAAAAATTATTTAGAGGTCATTTAATATGTTTATGAACAGAATTGCTTAAATGTTTGTAATTCCAAGTATTAATGCAAGTTACGATGTCTAAAGGAAAATTTGCTACAGTTTAAAATGATTTCTGTTAATAATTTTGTGTTTAAGTATCTTTAATTTGCATTTCTGACAATTTTGTATTGATTGTAAATGATTATGTATTAATTCTGATTGTTTTTAATATGTTTAAATTACTTAAGTATTGTTAATGTTCAAGAATTATCTGTCGGAAAATTTTGAAGTGTTATAGAAATTTCGATGTAGCTTATACAAAGAAAACATCCGAGACAGAGAAACAGTTTTTCGGCAAAGTTTTCACCGACTCAAATTACGACGGCCAAGAACTGTATTGTCTGCGGAAGAAGTGTTGTATACAATCGCTGGATTGTGTGTATTCATGTAAACAGTATCGTTGACGTCGTGTTTTATGAAAATAAACGCAAGTTTAAACTGAACTATTTCGTGGACTAGTTATTTATGATATTAATTAAACCACGAACAATCTAATAAGCTGTCACTCAAGACATGCTCTCTACAGTGTGGGAAGAATTTGAATACCGCTTTGACATATGCCATACATCTCAAGGGGAGCATATTGAACACCTATGAAAAGGTAATGAAAAAAACTTTTTGAGTTTCCCATTCATCAAAAAACAAAATTCAATGTCTATGCTTATTAGTTTCAGAAATACAGAAGTGTCAAATCGGATGATTCTTTTTGATACACCCTGTATAATTTCATTGAGCCTGAATTTTATGAAAATAAGAGACGCCTACAGTAAGCCTATATATTTAAATGTATATAAAGTATATTTGACTTTAGTGCTAGAAAGAAGCAGACTTTTTTTAACTTGTTTCACAGTTGGCTGCATACCTGGGTAGAGTGAGGTTCTTCCACTGGTCGATGGTGAGGTTTGTGTCGTTCCTCCCGGGGACGTGACACCAGTGATCAGGCACCACGATCGCCAGAACGAACGTCACCACCGTCAACGCGACCAGAGCCACCGAGCCGCACGCAAACAACAAATTGAAGCGCCTCTGGTACCGGCCTCTCGAGTTGATGTCCTGCAGGATGTCTTCGAACACCACGTCTCTGAAGTCTTCCTTCGTGCTGGGGCCTGTGAGAGCTTTCAGCTGTACAACAGACAAGAGCTGAGAGGCGTGCGTTGACGGGACAAGTTCAGGAGGGCAGGATTGAAACCTGGTGGCCCACTCGGTGTAGGGATCTAGGGAACACTGTCCTTACCAGGAAATAGAACGATACATAGCTAGCGGACTCACATTTCGGTTGATTTCTCATTTACTTATTGTGAGATGACTGCATAATCATTTTGGATGATTCAACTTCTACGATGTCTCAATACATTAGCAGTTTACAAGATGTGTAACATTACAAATAAACCTCCAATCATTTTTGTAATTATTATTAATATTCAATTATGAAGCATTTATTAATATAAGCATCCTCAATAAATTTATTAATATTTGTAACTTGATTTGTAGAAATGATGGGTTCCCACAATCTGTAGGGGATTGTGCATAATCTACGTAGCTCGGTCTAGGGGGGGGGGGGGGGTTGGCTGGAAAGTTACGTAGAGTTACGTGGGGGGGGGGGGGACGTAGCTTCTCTTTCATATTATTTGTCGCTGTTAAAATGAGATACAGAACACACAGAAGCATGTAAATATTTATTTCCGTCATTTGATTATATCCGTATGTAATTTACGATAGTCTCACAAGAGAAAACAGTACAAAATGACTTCTGGAATCAATAGGGAAAAAAGCTACGTGCTATGTTGGGGGGGGGGGGGTAGAGACAAAAGCCACGTCGGGCTACGTCGAGGGGGGGGGGGGGGGGGAGGGGGGTTCATAGGAAGCCAAAATGGAGCTACGTGGTTATTGCAAGCTCCCTAGTTTGTTTTGTAACCGGGGTAGTTTAGTGTTGTAATTTTTAGGTAACAATCATTGGCGCAGGGCAGCACGGATATGTGAAAACTGCGACCAGTGAAATTTGCGACCAACCTAAAATCTGTGAAATCTGCGGCCAATACCTGTTCTCTTTGTGTCACTGCCGGGCCGTCCTAATCACTCTAAAGGCCCCTTTAGACGACCCGACCTGGTCTCATTATATCGTGGCGTGGAAGTTTTTTACGCGAACAAATAGAACGTAAACTAGTCAGCGACCACATTTAATTTAATTGCAATGGAGCACAGACTCCAGTGGCAATTTCCCTACATCCCCATCTTCTCCCTATCCTGCACCCACCTACATTTGCCCTCTACAAATTTAATCTTTAAATTCTCTCAACGTTATCGGTAAATTATTCATCATAACTCTTGGTAAATCATTCCATTCCCTGATACCCTTACCTAAAAAAGAAAATCTTCCCATACCCTTGTGCCTGAAATCGAGTGCCAGCTTGAGGTCATGGTCATCTTTTGCCTTCCATGCACTACCTTTTATACTTACTCCAATATCTTACGATGCCTCATCGCCAGTATATGCCCTGTACACTCCCATGACCCTCCTCATCCTCCTCCTGTCTTGCAATGAATCCCATTCCAGCTCCTTTATCATATCTGTCACTGATTGCATTCTGCGGCAATTTCCACAAACAAATCTACCACCCCTTTTTTGCACCCTCTCCTACTCCTGTATTTGATACTCAAAATGAGGGTCCCATACTACACTACCATATTCGAGCAATGGGACCGAGCGTGGTGGTGTAACGGCTAGCGTTCTGGCCACGCATTTGGGAGGACGGCGGTTCGAATCCCCGTCCGGGCATCCAGATTTGGGTTTTCCATGGTTTCCCCAAATCACTCCAGGTGAATGCCGGGATGCTTCCTTCAAAAAGGCCATGGCCAAATTCCTTCCCATTCCTTGCCCCCCATCCTTTCCCGTCTCTAAAGACCTAGTTGTTATAGGAGACGTTAAGCAGTTCAAAAAAATAAAAAAAAATCGAGCAATGGTCTGGCCAAAGTTTTGTAACCCAATTCCTTTACTTCTCTGGTACATCCCCTCATCACTCTCTCCAACAAGTGCAGAATTTTGAAACTTTTTCCTACCACCTGTCCAATGTGTGCTGCCCAGTTAAGCTTGTTATCAAATGTAATTCCATGATACTTACATTTCAAGACTTCAACAATCAATTCTTCCCCCACCTTAGAATCATACTCCACCTTTAGTTTTTTATTTGTGTATCTAATAAGCTGACTCCTGTTGGCGCTGTTCTTGGTGTTGTTAACCTTGCTGCCTGTCCCCCACTTTCTCCGGGTTTAAGTAGCCTGAATTTTTTTTTGGAAGAGACTTAAATTCCTGGCGGCAATTTACATACTGGTCTACGTTCGCATGTCACGATTTTTTTTTTACTAATATTCTTTCCGTCCAACATAGTTAGCAAACTGCTTTTGCCATACACGAAACATAATTTTTTTCATTATTTAGATTAAGTTTTTCAGTCGTAGCAATTGAAGGATTTCACTGCATGCCAACGACATAATATGTTACACCAGACTCCAAAATACGGCATCGTATGTACCGAAGACCTAAACCATGTGTCAAATATATGTTCGGGAGCGTCCACAAACCACGTAGTTCCATTTTGACCTCCTGTGAACCCCCCCTCCACCCCACGTAGCCCTACGTGGCTTTTCCTCTATCCCCCCTCCCCCCCACGTAGCACGTAGCATTTTTCCTTTTTGATTCCAGAACACATTTTGAACTGTTCTATGGTAAAATACATACGGAGATACTTATCTAAAGGAAATGAATACTCACATGATGTTGTGTGTTCTGTTCCTCATTTTAATTGTGAAAAATGTTATGAAAGAAAAGCTACGTGGCCTGGCTCGGAACCCCCCCTCCCCCCACGTAGCCCAGCGTAGCCTTCAGCCAACCCCCCCGCCCCTCGTCCGAGCCACGTAGTTTGTGCACGCTCCCTTCCTAGCGCCGCGCCCTAGCGAACGAAAAGCTTATTGTTGTAAACGCCTCGAAAGTTCGTTCAGTTTATAACTGAAGCTCACTTTTTAGTGAGCAACGTAGATTCGACATCCCTGGCGATATAAGAAATACGCTCATATTTAGGTACCTGTATTGACATAGAAGCTATTAACAATAGAAATACTCTTCTCGTTTAAACTACGAATGCATATGCATCTTTATTTCGTAGCGATCGCATTTGCATAAACACTTCAATAAAAAGTATAGCAAACGTTACATTAATTAAGAGGTTAGGTTCCCAACTTTGCGATTTCGCTAGCAAGATGCGCGCTTCCGACTATGTTAAGAACCGCGAGGACCCATTCAGATTGACGAGTAAACCAACCGTGTTGCTGCTTTCATACGCGATTTTCTGTTTCATCTTAAATTCGAACTTTATGTCGACTACAGGTGCATTGTCGACAATAGATACTCGACCGAGCGTTCTGGGTGAGCGGTAACGCACTGGCCTCGCATTCGGGAGGACGGCGGTTTGAATCCCCGTCCGGGCATCCAGTTTTGGGTTTTCCATGGTTTCCCCAAATAACTCCAGGCGAATTCCGGGATGCTTCCTTCAAAAGGCCATGGCCGAAGTTCCCTGTATCCAGTCCCATTCCGCCTCTAATGACCTCGACAAGGCATAAAACCATAAGTAAAAAAAAAAAAAAAAAAAAAAAATAGATACTCTTACCTCACTAGAACTTTGTTACAGGACAATTTTAGTACACATATAAGTATTAATCTCAAGCTGGTTCGAATGCTAGTATGGCCCTCTTTCCGTTTTAAGACTCTACTTCTCCTCCGAAAAGGGTCCAGGGGAAGACGCTGCACCAATCGCGGTATTGTTGAATATCATCAGTAGAGACCGGATTATATCCATTTGCATGTTTGCATATGAATTTGCATATTAAGGCCACTTTCATCAGCTATTGCATATTTTACCTAAAACCAACTGATGATGCATATTTTCGGTATATTTACAATATTTTTTCGGAAGAGTACGTAGTTAATAAATAACATTTTACGTTGTAGCCGGCTAAACCTACTAGCAGCACAGCTCTTAGTCTACGACGACTCGCTGAAGAACTACGACCCATGTTTGGGAATGTAAGTAAACTGATTTCATCAACAAACAAAGCGTTTCTTAGGCACCTTCTAGTAATAATGCCTATAAACAAAAATTCTCAAATGTGTCTTTACCTCCGGAATCAGTGATAACTTGATGGGGGTTGAAGCTGTACTTTTTTTACAATGAACATTTCGAGCCATTAAAGGTGCACTAAACGAATTTGATAGTGGAAAGGTTGTGATAGTTTGTCGGTACAAGGAAGCCGTTAACAATTCGAGCTGTGATTAACACTCATTTTTCCTGCATACCTGCGAGTATTAAAAGACTTGAAACTCACGGTTTGACGTTGACTGAATCTATTCAGTTAATTAATAAAATCCGCATTGCCAGAAGTATTTCTCTGTAAAATTAAAGTAAAGTTTGAGAATATTTGGAACAATAACCCAGGTTTTGAACCTTTGCTTCAAATTGATAGTTTTTCTGATGGACAGGTGAACTTTTTCCGGACTGCTAACAAACCATCCAATTCCAAAGGCTGCCCAGTAACATCCGTGAATGTGGAACGGTCCATATCCACTTATAAAAATATTTTGAGAGATCGAGGAAACGATCTTACTATTGAATATTTGGAACAGTACCCCAATTGTTTACGTTCACAGAAGTAAAAAAAAAAATGTTTAATACTTGTTAATTATCGAATTTATAAATATTTTATTCAACTACTTGCTAACTGCATGCTGATTTTGAAATCAAAAAATTAAAAATTACTATTTTTATATTGTATAATGTTGCACATTTAGACAATTTTTGACACTTTTCATGCATATTTTAAGCATTTTTCATGCATATTTCTAACTTTTTGCGTTGCATATAATCCGGTCCCTGATCATCAGTAAAAGCCCTCATCGCAGGGATTAAATGACTGCAGAAATACTCTTAGTTTTTTTTATGGAACCGGGCTCCGACAGGTGACGGGTAAATGTGACCTTGCATGCTGCCGGTATCGCATACTGCCTGTGATCAGTGGTCCTCGCCTTGGCACTCTGCTTCGTGCCATATCTGCAGGAAGCAACATCAGCAACATCAGCCTGCTTTGCGGTTCAAACACACTCGAGATCAGGTGATCATGTGTTGGTGGTGGAGCTTTTAAGGATATTGGTCGAAGAATTATGAATAGCGTATGGAAGGGGAGAGACGACCATGACCACAAGCTGGCACTCGATTTCATGCATAAGGGGAGGGAAAATTTTCTTTGGTGATAAGGGTGTCAGGGACTGCAACAAATTACCAAGTGAAGTGATTAATAATTTACCAAAAACCCTTAAGGAATTTAAAATTAAAGTTTGTAAATGGCAAAAGTAAATGGGGGAGTAATTTAACACTCTATTTATAAAAGATAATTTTTAAAAGAATGAAGTAATTAGATGACTAGGGGGATTGTCACTGGAACGATTAAATTAATAATAATAATAAATAATAATAATTTTGTCTCTCTAATACGCAAACAAAAAGTTCATTACAGTACACTTGATCTGTTCGTGGAAAATGACTTTAAGATGAACCAACTGCGTAACAAGTGTTTTCTGGTGCAACGAGACGTGTTTTCATTGTTACTTAAAAAAACAAAAACTCGCACCTGTATCGGTGTGTACGTGGTACACATACGAGAAGTGAAACTTCTGTGTGTTTTTCTTTGTAATTTTTTCACTCTAGTGGATGAAAGATACTATTTTTATTGTATTTGTACGGTACAGTAAATAAGGACTTTATCCAAGTTATTCTCGTAATGAAATCAGAATTATTAAAAAGTTAAAGTGCATTTCACTAGGTTATACAGTATTGCATCTGGCCTTAGTCTGTATTTCATGTTCGCGTTTAGAGCTTTTATAATATCTCCGACAAAATTATGTGATAACCGTTCTTATAATCAGTTCTAGTATATAACTAGCTTCTACGTCCGTCAAATACGCAGATTTGTGGTTCATAATTCGAATAATTTTATGTCTGCTATAAAAAGCGCAGAACGTGAAGTGCGCATGCGCACTCAACGCGTAACTCGTAACGCTAACAAATTTCTCGCTACCACACCTAAAGAAGTTTCACAGTATGGCTTCTGAGTCCGTCAAATACGCAGATTTGTGGTTCATAACTCGAATAATTTTCTGTCTGCTATAAAAAGCGCAGAACGTGAAGTGCGCATGCGCAATCAACGCTTAACTCGTAACGCTAACAAATTTCTCGCTACCACACCTAAAAAAGTTTCACAGTATGACGTATGGTCCTTCACAATGAAGTTATTACTAATTAATAGAATTAATAGAGTTTCACCGTTTGTTAGTAATAATGTTCATCAAGCAGTCTGAGCTCTACCGCTTGTTTTCGGGACACCATCATTACGAACGTGTATCGTCATTCACACCATTACCGTGATTCCCGGTAAACAAGAGGAACAACAACAGTTAGCAGAAAGCTTACAAGTTTCTGAGATGGATACCGCCATTTAATTCCTGTGTTGGTATTTAACACTTTGAATGTCTTTTGTCGTCGGCAACACGTTAAGCATCCGTGCAGAAAGGATTTCTTGCATCGTGTAGTTCAATGCAGTTCGTTCTGATGAGATCATGCGAAGTGTGTAATATGCGAATTTGAAAGTGCAGTTTTTTTTCTTTTTACCAGGGAACTTGGAACGAGATGGCTTGATGGGGATTTGAACCCGTGTTCTCCCGGTAAGCCAGACCCAGGGGTGGTAAGGACGGATACCGGCAGGGGCGGATCCAGGATTTTGTTTTGGGGGGGGGGGGCTCGAGCGGACTTTGGTTTGGGGGGGGGGCTTGGCTTGAGTGAATTTTGGTTCAGAGGGCTTGCCTTCAGTGGATTTTGGCTTTGGGGGGGGCTTGAGTCGGGAAAAAGGTAGTATTTATAGCCTCCTCGGGCCTCAAATCCGTAGAGCTAAAAAAAAAAAAAAAAAAAAAAAAAAAAATAAAGTCTCAAAACTACAATATCGGGGGTGGACCAAGATACTTTTGGGGGGGGCTTGAGCCCCCTAGCCACCCCCCCCCTGGATCCGCCCCTGGATACCGGTATAAGCAATCAAAAGGACGTGAGGTTTAACATTTGCAGTCCTTAACGCCAGGCATGTTCATGACACGTAAAATTGACATCGGCATTTACACCATACGAGCGCCTTAATCGGGTGTTGAGAAATGATATATTTAGCTCTACTTCTGTTATACCCCGTTCACTCACAACTGGCGGTTCAAGGTAATGTTCCCCTTGCCCTGCTCCTCGCCTCACCACCCCCTCCCGTTGCTACCCCTCCCAGTAGAGTGCTGAGTGGATAGAGGCAAATTTGTCAGCCAGCGTTCTTTCCGCTTCGCATGTAGGATTAAGGGTAGCAGAGTGGGGATAGAACAGGGTGACCTTGAGCCGCCTCTCTTATGTGAACGCACTACAAATCTACTATGTAATTTCCTAAGCTCACTCACTCACCTCGATAGCTATTGGCTGGAGAACTGTGTCCCGTGCCACGTGCCAGCCTTCGCTCGCAAATTAACGCCGACCAGAGATATCATAAGAAGAAATTCGAGGTTATGTCAACAACTTAACAGCTAACCAACTGCTACCAAATTAATTTCCATAATACATTCATTAAGTTTGCTTTTCGGAGCATTTCATAGTTAAACAAATATCGATAAATTTTACGGCAGTAAAAACGTGGAATGCTTTTCAGTAACATGTTGCTAATGAAAGCAACATAAAAAAATTAAAAACTTAAATTACTCATGGTCCCTGCTGTAACCACGAATGCCAATTGTCATGCCGGCCTAGGCTAAATTTCAATTTGATTGAAATTTTCATTAATATTGCTGCTTGACCAAAGATTAAACATGATTTATTTGCTTCTTACGTATTTTCCTGACCACTTTCGTTAGTGGTCTTTGTTCTTGTTCGCTGTACGTGAGTTATTAGGTTGTTTCAAGTGGACATCAGACCAAATATGCTACCTGGCAATTCATTTCTTCGGAGTTGCTCAACTGTTTAATAATAAGGTATGTGTATTAAGATCTCTTGCCGTTACAGACACTATGACCATAGATTACATTATGAGTGTTTTCCCAGTCTCAATAAAGAATTTTTTTAAAATAATTTTAAGGTGAACTTTAAGGGTAAAATACAAGACAAGCTTTTATTCAAGCAAATTCGAGTATACGACCTTTGAAACAATTACATGAGAGCGCGATCGTTCCTGTCCGTGTTTAATACT
The DNA here is from genome assembly GCA_031002005.1 of Vandiemenella viatica. NCBI lineage: Eukaryota > Metazoa > Arthropoda > Insecta > Orthoptera > Morabidae > Vandiemenella > Vandiemenella viatica. The sequence continues at coordinate 122,360,899 of CM061918.1, forward strand.
TACGCCTATTCAGGGCCGCATTTAAGCATAGGCTACATAGGCTGTAGCCTAGGGGCCCGCACCACAAAGGGGGGCCCGCACCACAAAGAGGGGCCCCTCACCACCCACAACCCTCGCCTGGGCAGGTAGTAGAGCTAAAAAAATAGGTCGAATTTCGAATATTTCGAAATTTAAGAATCCAGCCACTGCCGACAGAGGGCCCGCACCACATGTATAGCCTAGGGGCCCACAGAGCTTAAATGCGGCCCTGCGCCTATTAATAGTTCTGAGTTCTTTAAGCTCAAGAGAATTTATTCACCCAAAGGGTGAAACAAAAGTCAAGTCCATACTTGGTCAGATCAGGTTAACTTGTTATAATCTTTGACCTTAAAAATTGGAACTATTTTAGACAAGTGACGATACGCAAAAAGAGTTCACGGGATTACTCTAGTTCTAGTATAAAAAAGGTTTATGACTCAATTTTTGTCGATGGCGACGATACATCACTAAATCAACTGGACAGGATACATTGGGCAGGTGATAGGTCAAATCCTTCATTGATCTGGATCTATGAGGGGATGTTACAGGGAAAAGAGGGAACTGGATTACGAAACCTTGGTCAAACTATTTCTGGAATGTGTTGGTGTAGTATGGGACCCACATTTTGGGTATTAAATACAGGAGTTGTAGGGGGTGCAAAGGAAGACAGCTGGATATGTTTGTGAAAATTATCGCGGTACACAATCAGTAACTGATAGGATAAAGGAGCTGGAGTGGGGAGATAGGAGGGTGAAAAAGGTGCTAGGACTGTACAAGACTTATATTGACTATGAGGCTTGGATGGATATTGGAAGAAGGAGTAATATTAACACATGAAAGGGGAAATATGATCATGACCACAAAATGGCACTTGATTTTAAGGTATAACAGAGTTGGAAAATTTTCTTGTATAGTTAAGGGATTCTGGGAATGGAATCAATTACCAAAGGGACCGTGCACAAATTGCGGGGCTCGGTCCATGGGGGGCGGGGAGGGGGAGGGGGGTGGCTGGAAGCCTACGCTGGGCTACGTGGGGGGAGAGGGGGGTTCCGAGACCACGTAGCTTTCTTTTCATAAAATTTTTCACAGTTAAAATGAGGAACAGATCTTACAACAGCATGTGAATATTTATTTCCCTCAGTTAATTATCTCCTTATGTGATTTACAATAAATAGTCTGACAAGAGGAAACAGTACAAAATGTTCTGGAATCAAAAGGGAAAAAAGCTACGTGCTAAGTGTGTGTGTGTGTGGGGGGGGGGGGGGGGGTAGAAGCAAAAGCCACGTAGGGCTACGTAAGGGGGGGGGAGGGGGGGTTCACAGGAGGCCAAAATGGAGCTACGTGGTTTATGCACGCTCCCAAAGGAACAATTTACTAAAAACACTGAAAAGGTTCAAAATTATAATTCGTAAAGGGAAAAACTAAATTGGTAGCTACATCCACTGAAAGAATATAACATTAATTTAATATATATATATATATATATATATATATATATATCTTGAAATGAGAATCTACGAGGTGTATATGTGTATGATAGTAGCCACCATTGCATGTGCTTCATCTCAATTGAATTAAAATTAAATTAAATAAAAGATATTAAATGTAAATTGAAAGAAAGTTGCAAATACCACAACAACGTTAATTATTATATTTTTTTAAGTGGTTCCTTTCGGACAATTGATATAACATTGACAAGGAAGTTGCCGAATTATCTTGCAGCATTTTATTTTCTCACTTTCAGCACATTTATTTGAAATTTCCGAATATAGTACAATCAAATTTCAGTGTAGAAAGAATTAGCGAAAAAGTAAACAGACTATTAGTGCGATAGATTTCAAACAGACGGTTGTCCAGAAAATGAATGTTTGTTTACCTCGAATTCCGTGTCCTTCGTCTCGTCCCCTTGGCTGTACATTGCTCTACTTCAGCCTTGCGATGGGCCACAACCTGTCAAAAACAAAACATGAGCGGACATTCTTCCATACTCACACATTTGCGGTGATTATTAAAATAAAAAATAAGGAAATCCTTTTGATGTGGTATAACCGACGCCTATTGACGAAAACCAAACTTATCGCTCGTCATAATGAAACGTCATAGAAAATGTGAATAATACAGACTTCTAACATCTACGTGGATAGTTTTTGTAACATTATCAGCCTCTAAAGCAGGGGTGGCCAACCCGCCGCCCGCCTTGAATATTTTTCCGGCCCGCGAGATTTATCACACTTTTACAAAATATTTTTTATATTTCATTTTTAGTGTTATATATTTCTTTACAATGTGCGTTTAGCATCATTATTATTATATTATCTATGTTTACATTTAAGAATAATATTAAACACAATAATAACTCATGTTTCAATTTTTCACTCCAAAAAAAATGTCTCTAGTAAGGATACGTAATTTTATATGGGGCCCGCGGAGTTATGATGCACTTCCAAAGTGGCCCAAAGATCATTTTGGTTGGCCACCCCTGCTCTAAAGCATGGTATAACCAGGTAACAGCGTGTAACTGCAACAATGACTGGTTTGGTCTTCACAAAATTCTATATAGACCTAATATAAAAATTGTAGAAGACTGTAAACAGTTGCAGGGTGATCTGGACAGCACATCGAGCTGGATTAGTCAACAAGGGATGAAGATAAATGCAAAGAAGAGTCAGCTTATTAGATACACAGATAAAAAAAACTAAAGGTTGCTTATAATTATAAGATGGCGAAAGGATTGCTTGTTGGAGACTTGAAATGGAAATATCCTGGTATAAAATTTGATAATGAACTCAACTGGGCAGGACACATTGGAGAGGGAGTATAAAAAGCTTTCAAAATCTTTCACTTGCTGGAGAGAGTGATGAGGGGATGTACCAGAGAATATAGGAACTGGGGTATAAAACTTTGGTCAGACCATTGCTCGAATATGGTGGTGTAGTATGGGATCCACATTTGGCATATCAAATACAGGAGCTGGAGTGGGTGCAAACAAGGGCTGCTAGATTTTAAATGAAAAATCCGTCTTTTAGCAACTGGTATAATTTTTTTTGTTTTTTTTTTATTATCTCTCAGACGCGTTTCGCCTCCTCTGAATGGGGCATCATCAGTGACTGTGAATGTATACATGTGTTGTTAATACAAAGCAAAAAGCAAGAAACACATTACAATAGTGACCTCAAAAGTGGAATAGGAGTGATGAGAAAACCAACACCAAATCGGGCTACACAAAACATGCAAGGAGAGCTGTTCCTGATCAACATGTAATTGTCATAACCAAAAATTCGTAAGTAGAATGTACCTTGTAAATATTTGATTGTGTATAGTAATGTTTGCAAACTTTGTATTAACAACACATGTATACATCCACAGTCACTGATGATGCCCAATTCAGAGGAGGAGAAACGCGTCTGAGAGATAATTAAAAAAACAAAAAAAAACAAAAAAAAACAGTTGCTAAAAGACGGATTTTTCATTTAAAATTTATTGTTAAGCAACTGCGGAAAGATGGCAAATAGACCATGTATAAGGGCTGCTGGATTTGTCTCAGGAAATTACCGCAGAACACGTTCGGTAACTGATCTGATTTAAGGAGAGTCACATTTAATAATAATAACTGCAAAACGACGAATTCCTATACGACTGTGATCTAATTGCTGTGGAGCGCTTGCTCTGGTGGCCATTCTTCCACCAATACACACCTCGTACACTTCCGCGACTCTCGTAAAAAAGGAAAATTCGGAAACAAATATTCCAAATGAGCAAAAGCGTGTTCAATGAATCAAGATAAAAATTATGCTGTAAGAAATTTTTTTTAAAAAAAAATCATGTCTTCTACTATTTATAAAAATAGTTATTGTTATTACAATACCGAACTTGAAAACATTACCATAAAACCATTGCTAAAACTTTTAATTTCTTGCATTGATTTCCGGGAGAAAATGTACACCTTAGCAAGTAAATACATTTTGTTTTTATTTTCCGAGATTGAATGGAGCTGTTCCTGTTTTGCACTTATAGAACTGCGAGACAATATCATTGTTTTCGATGGATCTACCACTTTCTCCCATCTTAAGCATTGCTGAAATGGAAATTACATTAGAAGATAAGCGACGTTAAACGCTTACCTTAGCGCATCCGCTGCCAAGAGTCGACTGAACTCAGGTAGTCAACTCGACAGCCAACACAATACCGCAGAACATCACTAAAACCAAACGGCGGCGATCATTCCAGTGACACTTTGTCATGGTGCCTGATGCAGGAATTTATGTATATATATGGGAGATATTGATATAAGGTAAAGAAAATCCAGCTATGAATGATATAACATTTTTTTTATTTATGTTTCATTCCCCCAACTAAAGATTTTATTTTTTAAAAAATTTAATTTAATTGCAAAGGAGCACAAGTTCCGGTAAAAATTTCCCTACACCCCCCTTTCCCACTATCCTGTACCCAACTACATTTGCCCTCTACAAGTTTTATCTTTAAATTCTTTCAACGTTTTCGGTAAATTATTCATCATTTCTCTTGGTAACTCATTCCAATCCCTGACACCCTTACCTAAAAAAGAGAATCTTCCCACACCCTTGTGCCTGAAATCGAGTGCCAGCTTGTGGTCTTGGTCATCTTTTCCCTTCCATGCACTACTTTTCATACATACTTTCCATGCCTCATCGCCAGTATACGCCCTGTACACTCCCATGACCCTCCTCCTCATCCTCCTCCTGTCTTGCAATGAATCCCATTCCAGCTCCTTTATAATATCCGTCACTGATTGCTTTTTTTTTGTAACTGCTTTACGTCTCTAAACAGCGAGGAAAGGACGGGGGCAAGGAATGGGAAGGAAATCGGCCATGACCTTTTTTTAAGGAAGCATCCCAGCAGTTGCCTGGAGTGATTTGGGAAACCATGGGAAACCCAAATCTGGATGCCCGGAAGGGGATTCGAACCGCCGTCCTTCCGAATGCGAGGCCAGAACGCTATCCATTACACCACCACGCTCGGATCACTGATTGCATTCTGCGATAATTTCCAGGAACAAAACTAGCAGCCCTTTTTTACACCCTCTCCAATTCCTGTATTTGATACGAAAAATTTGGATCCCATACTACATTACCATATTCGAGCAATGGTCTGACCAATGTTTTGTAACCCAATTCCTTTACTTCTCCCGAACATCCCCTCATCATTCTCTCCAAAAAGTGCAGAATTTTGAAACCTTTTCCTACCACCTGTCAAATGTCTCCTGCCCAGTTAAGTTTGTTATCAAATAAGATTGGAGGTGGTTTGCTGTAGAGAGGGCCTCTTTTCAGCCTGGGGTTTTACATTTTATTTTTTTACATTCTTTTTATTAATTTGTATCATTTTACAATATTAGTTCACTTTCATCATTTTGTTTTTAAGCCCTGTTCTATTAAGTCCTAATACTTCCGTTACACTATACTACTAAACAACATTTTAGATTGCTTTTGTCCTTGCATAAGTTGGCTATTTACATAAATATCTACTTCAGTATTATTTTTGCTACTATACAAGTTTTGGGTTTCTTACATTTCCGCAATGTTTTTGAGAGGCACTTTTTTTTGTTTGTTGTTGTCAGCTTTGCACATGCTATTGGTTGGGCTTCTTTTCTCAAAGTTGCCTTAATGTTGGTTGGGTGCAGCTGGACCCGGCCTTTCATGGAGGTAAGGTGCAAGTTGCTCGTCTTGCATCAGTTCGTTTTCATGTTCGGCTGCCTCTGGGAGGGTTTGTTTCATATTTAAGGCTATTGTTCTTTGTGGGTATAAGCAGTGGTGGACCCAGAATTTTGGTTTGGGGGATGGGGGGTGAGGGGGGCTTGAGCTGATTTGGTTTGGGGTGGGGTTGAGTGGATATTGTTTGGGGGATGGGGAGGCTTGTGTCGTTGAGTCGGGCAGGGGTAGGGGACTTAATAGTGATGCCGATGTCGCCGTTTAAAACATCAGTAACGCTTTTTTTATATAAAAAAAGGGATCTTCAAAATATGACATATGACAGTATCAAAAAAATATTATCAATTGCATTAGGAAGCTAATTTTTTCAATTTTGAAAAGAAAAGTGGATTATTTTTAATAAAAAGCGAAATAAAAATTATACTTTTCTTACCTCTGGTCACGTGACAGAAAACGCTCTAGGATTGGTGGTCCTTTGAGTGAAGTCACACGTCTGTAAACGCTACGGCTGGGAATGGAGCGTTTCCTATTATCCAAGTTTTCAGCTATTTTTATTGTTTGTTGCTGGTTGTTATTAATGAAATTTCATTTTGAATACAAAATTGAGAACAATTTGTAAAAGCCTACAGCGGAAAAATATCGAGAATAGACGCCTTATTTGTGGGGATAACTAAAGAAAAAAAACCTGACTTTTATTCTGCTGAGCTTAAAAACGTAACAGCTTCAATTTGACTCATTTATATTTAAATTGAAAGTTAGAGATTGACTGCTTTGCTTTAGCAAACCATACGTCGAAAAAATCTGTAAGCGAAATTTGTGCAGTCATACTTAAAATAAAGAGTAGTTTTATGGATGTCGCAAATATGCACAAACAAATTGAGGTATTTCTTGTAGCTAATAAACAGCTCTTTCAAATAAATATAGTAAGAGATCCGTATAAATTGGCTCAATATTTTTTTTAAATTAAACATAATCTCGCTCTTTTTTAATGCTACTATTGTATCACGGAAAAATCATGCTTAAACCTACCTTGAGGCTCGCCAAAAGCCACACAAATCACTACCAAAAACACGCAGAATCACAACGTAATCATCGACCAAGCTCAGTGGAATGGCGCGGCCGACCAGAGGGCTTGATCGGTCGATCACAGGAAGCCTATTGTTCAAACTATTTGTTAGGCGTGAATTCGTGGAAAATAAACCTTTGTTCCGAATAATATGGTTTATCTACTATTAATATAAATTACTATTTTTCCTGCGTAGACTGTTATAAAAAAAACCTGACTTTTGTCCCTCTAGATTTAGAAAATATCACACACACTGTGCGGCGTGCTCTCGGATGCGAGGCCATAGTGTTAACCGCTCACTCACCACGCTCGGAACAATTGGATATTGTGTTTTCTTAATTGCAGATTAAAGATGTACGAGAGAAGTAAAGGAATTGGGTTACAAAACTTTGGTCAGACCATTGCTCGAATATGGTAGTGTAGTATGGAACCTTCAGTTACGTATCAAATACAGGAGTTGGAGAGGGTGCAAAAAAAGGCTGAGAGATTTGTTTCTGGAAATTATCGCTGAATGCAATCAGTGACGGATATGATAAAGGAGCTTGAATGGGATTCATTGCAAGACAGGAGGAGGATGAGGAGGGTCATGGGAGTGTACAGGGCGTATACTGGCGATGAGGCATGGAAAGATATTGCAGTAGGTATGAAAAGTAGTTCATGGAAGGGAAAAGATGACCATGACCACAAGCTGGCACTCGATTTCAGGCACGAGTGTGTGGGAAGATTCTCTTTTTTAGGTAAGGGTGTCAGGGATTGGAATGAGTTACCAAGAGAAATGATGAATAATTTACCGAAAACGTTGAAAGAATTTAAAGATAAAATTTGTAGTGGGTTAATGTCGTTGGCTGCAGGATAGTGGGAAGATGGGGGTGTAGGGAAATTGCCGCCGGAGCCTGTGCTCCATTGTAATTAAATTAAATATTATATATAAATGATATTTTTTTGTAATTAAACTGAATTTGTTTGTTTATTCATTTACCTACCTCGTTACACTTCATCTCACACGAAAAAACTGTGAAGCGTTTACTATTAACACAAAGAGAAGCAATTAAGTAGTATTGTCCGGGTAACTGAGTGACTCAAGAGTGGTAATGGAATTCAGAACGTCCTACGTTCGAACCTTGGTTGGGATATTTTTTGCGTCTATTTTTTCCGTTTTTGTTTGCTGTTTTCTGCACAACCATGTTTTTATTCGAATAATTCATAATAGTTGCTAAGCGTCATGCAAGCGTTTGAAACAAATTGCTTCCATACATGAAAACTTTTAATTTTTAAACTTACCAGAGATAGAATATCATGATACAGGTGCACGGCGGTGAATAATGGAATTAATTTATATGTGACATCACTTGTAGAAATTTCATGCTAATCATGCAACAGTTCCGGAACGCTTTGTGACCTTTTCGTTGGAATTTTTACGTGACGATACAACTATAGTCCTGACATAAATGCGTCTATTAGGCGGTATTTACTTTTAATGTGCAACTAATTTTCATTTTTTTAAAAAAAACCTGTTTATCCGTGTACAAGTAACTTCCAATTTAATTTTTGAAATCTTTGGTTGTTTGGTTGCAATTCCCTTGTTTCCAAAAAGTTGTAAAGCCTTCCGAAAAAAGAAAAATTAAATTGATGTTTTGGTGAATTTTCGGGGAAAATGATTATGCGATGCAACCAACAGCAACTAGCATCCAAAGAAAAAGACAAAAGAAACAAATTTAACATATTCCGAATCGAGGATCGAACCTTAGGACCCTAACCCTAATAATTCTCGCCTTAAACAATATACTACATTTAACTCATCGTAAGCGACTTTATTGCAATATCAATTTAAAGTTTTCATTTTTAAGCACCATAGAATAAAACTCAGTGGTTGTTTCTACAGCTAGCCCCACAATTAAGGCGCCTATTTTCAATATTTTTTCGCTGTAGGCTTTACAAATTGTTTTCGATTTTATATTCAAAAAGAATTTTTATTAATAAGAAATATCCAGCAACAAACAAAAATAGTTGAAAACTTAGGTAATAGGAAACTCTCCATTCCCAGCCGCAGTTTTTACAGCCGTGTGACGTCACGACTGTCGTTGCACGCGCCAGGCAGCAAAGGAAAGTTTTTGCAGGCTTTTAAATTCTTTACATTTTAACCTTGAATTTTACGTAAAATAAAGCACTTTCGTCAAAAAAAAAATCTCTTCACTCTGTGAATAAGGTGTACCAATTAACAATTTAAAAACATTTTCAAGTAGTAAATACCCAATTCAAATGCGTTGATGGGCCTGAGCGGCCTTGGATTACATATTTAATAATTAGAACTGCATTCAGTGGAAGACTGTTGCAGGTTTGGGGAAAAAAAATTATTCCTACATTTGACAAATGTCACTCCTTTTGCCTTAATCCACTTTAAGTTCATTTAACAGAATTTCAGTAATGTTGCAAAAAGTTACAAGAGTTATTTTACATTGATACTTAACAAATTCAACATTTATATCAGTAGCAGTATTTGTAATGAAACAATAACTTTCTCCCTTGTCTGCTTTAATTAAAATTTGACATTAGTAGATTGTTGTTTAAGAAATTAAAAATATGGCATTTTGTTTGCCACTTAATGCATTGTCCTATATGTAAGAAAAATCCCTTCACTTTTTAACTTCACTCTACAACTGAAATGAATCCTCAAGAAACGTGTCACTAGATTTTCAGAATATATTTTAATATCGTATTAAATACAGAAGATTTTCGAAATATTTAAGATGAAACTATATGCATTAGTTAATACATGAATCAGGTCACAGCCTTTGCATTTGGAAGACTGTTTTCATTACTAGATGAAAGTGTTTACAGCAATCATACTACATTTCAATACAATAGAATACATTCATTTTCCATTGATCCCAATATAAGAGACTGGCTCTGTGGGATGTGGAAAGTTGTCAATTTACAGATAAACAGTTGCATAACAAAATAATTAGTACACCACTAGATGTACAGTCATAGTATACATGGTACATTAAACACTTCCATTACAAAATAATACATACACCAGAAGTTGTACAGTCATAACATATATTGTACCGTAAACAATTACGTAACAAACTAAATACATACACTAGGAGATGTACAGTCATAGCATACATGGTAAATTAATTATGTGAACTATATTTACACAAGATACAGGCAGTAATTTTTTAGATACCTTAGAAATAAATTCTTCGACAGAGTAGGAGTTGTCAATTAAAAATTCTTTCAATTTTTTCCTGAATTTATTCTTATCATCTAGTAGACATTTAATATGTGTTGGGAGCATATTGAAGATATGTATCCCTGAATATCGGACCCCTTTTTGAACAAATGACAATGACTTGTAAATCTTGTGAAGATCATTTTTACTTCTAGTGCCATAATTGTGTATTTTACTATTTGTTTCAAACAAAGTATAATTTGTGACTAAAAAGGACATTAATGTGTATATATACTCAGATGCTAAAATAAAGAGAAAAATATAGCAAAACAGTTTAAATACTTCACATAAAATACTGAAATGATTCTCATACAGCTAACTGTTAACCCTGCAGGTCATTTGAAATGATCATGGAAACACTACATTGTAAAAAAAGCATGTCATTCCAGATTTATGAAGACATGTTCTCCAGAATACAAATGAAATTCAGCTGTATTTACAAAAAAATTTCCAAGCAAATAAATAGAATGACAAAGAGATCACACTAAACATCTGATTTAAGTCTAACAAAACAGTTCTCACCATAAAATTAGTTTGCATTTGTCACAAAGGATGTCAACATATTTCGCATATAAAGTATGTGTCACCAATGTGTAGTTTATATCACTATAGATGAACACACATCCAAAAGTTTTATTTAACTGCTCTATTTTACACTATTTTAAAGTAGCACATTATTAATGTGAACACTAAGTATGATAATACACTATCACAGCCACTAAACATTTCATTCATATTAGATTAAATGTATGCTAATAAAAATGGAGTTTAGTTCACTATATTAATGTGGAAATTGAGGATTTTTTTTCCTTGTGGTTTTACTCCTCATCGACAAAGAAAGCATCCTGGCATTCAACTAGAGTGATTTGGGGAAACCACAAAAAGCCCAAATCTGGATGCCCAGATTGAGATTTGAACCTCCATCCTTCTGAATGAGAGGCCAGAGTGTTACTGCTGAACTACCATGCTTGGTGGAATTCTTGGGGTTGTGCCTGTGGACACCATTGATAAGTGTAGATTCACTTTGGATTGGCTGCACCTAAATAGAAGAAGCAAGATGGTGCTTTCAGAGTTGTCCGCTAAAGTTGTGAGGGAGACCGTTTACTGCCAGGACTGCCCTTTTTTTTTAAGGTTAGAGGCTGCTTTGGTGGGATAAAAATAAGTGATTAAAAGGGATTCTGGATTCAGGTATGTAATGGGAAAAAAATGCTAAGGAAATAGCCAAAGCTGATGAAACAGACTGGCTCAAAACTGGGAAGGCAAAGCTTAACACTGATAATATCGTAAAGCCAGTTTAATGCTCTTATTTGTAAACTGTAGGAGTCTAAAGAAGAAATTAAGTTTACAAAAATGATTCATATACAAACCATAAGCAGTTATTGCAGTATTTTTAGTTAAAGAAAGGAGTGCTAGACAATGAGGTTTCCCTGATAGTTATAGAGCATACTGCAGAGTTTGAGCAAGTAGTTGAAGAGGATATTAATATTGCCTAGCAAAACCAACGATAATTCCTAGTACACATAGATCTTATCCATGAGTTACTTGGGGGTGTATTTCTGAAAATATAGAAAAAATTGGGCGGTTATTATTTGGGCTTTCGGACGTATCACCGACATGGTTATTTGCGGCCTACCAACACGAAAAAGTTGAACTAATTTACCATTTCTATGGCCAACTGTGTTAACCAAAGGAACAGAAGTTTGTAGATTCCTTAGTGAAAGGAAGGTGACCTTCATACAAATGGTAGCATAGGACAAGGGATCGAACATGTAATCTTGAAACAGTTCTGATAGACATTACAGGATTCAATAAACTTAAGACCAGTAATTTAGATGGTAAAAGGTAATTTTAAAAAACTTATTCAAAACTGAAGAGATTTTAGGGGAAGGTTTGGCATATGGAAGGCACAAGCACAGCCAAGTTGAAGTGGCTACAGTTCAAGGAGCTGTTAAGAATGGGAGAAGAAATTTTTATACCGAAACAAGAAATAGAGTGGAACCTACACATTAAAATATAGATGTTAGGAGGTTAAAGAGGCTGGTAAGAGAAGAGCAGCAAGACAGCAGGGAAAAACTAAGCAAGGGATTATTAGCAACAAAGAAGGAAAGTAAAGGTAGGTTTATGAAGAATATTACTGCAGAAGGAGAGCTGAATAATACATCTAGAAATTTCTATGGTCATATTAGAAAATTTAATAGAAGCGAACGTATTCAGACAATTGCAGATAAGTACGGAAAAAGGTTGCCAAGGATTTTAAAAGGCAGATATTATGTAACTGATAGGATAGGACTGATTACAGACTGGCAGGATGTAAATCAGAAGATTGGAAATGAGCAGACCAAAAAATTAAATTCATCTTGAGGATATAATGATGGGAGTAAGAAAGTGTGAAGGAGCTGTTGTAAACAAAATTACCAGTCCAAAAAGTAACAGGATAAAACATTGTACCTTATCTTAAAATTTTTTGATTGAATCTAGAATACTTGCCGCTTACCGGAGGAGTGGAAAAGTACGATAGTAGTACTGGTCAATAAAGGAGGGGTGACATATAGGGTTGAAAAAGCCAGGTCAATTAGTTTAACATCAATGATGGGTAAATTAATGAAGAGATCATTATACAAACACATCAAAAATTTCAGTTGACAACATAGCTTTAAGGCAAGAGTATTCATGTGAATCTCAGTAGGATAAACGTAAGATATTTTGGATGAAGTGGACAAGGGAATCTAAACATGGTGTAGCACTAGATCCTTATGATAAAAGAAGAATAAATTTAATTAATTGGAAGGTGGGGAAGGTGAAGAGTGTGGTGGGAGTGTAAAAAGTGTAGATTCGTGATGAGGTGTGGAACAATATTGGCGAAAGAATTAAGAGTGGTGTTTGTAATAGTCATATTTTGCTTTCCCACAGGGTAACACTTATTTCAGGCATAAGGGTGTGGGAAAATTCTTTTGTAAGGGAGTAAGTGACTGGAATAAATTAACAAGGTAAGTGATTAATATTCAATCAGAAAAGCTGGAGGAATTTAAAATTTGTAGAGGGATAAAGTAGTCTGGTGTGTTGAGAAATTGGCACCAAAAAAAACAAGCTCCATTGCAATTAAAAGTCACATAGGACCTGAAGAAAATGTATCATATACAAGGAAACTTAGCTGCTAATGATGACTGCAGTTAGCAAGGAATAAACGGACCTCTCATTATATAAATTGTTTCTGACAATGGTTTCATACTGAAATGTGCTATTATTAATTTACCATATATCAACAAAGTTTTACAAGTCATTCTGCAGATCACTGAAATAAAAATAAAATTTGGCAACATTTCAAAAACAGTTTTTCTACAATAAACAAAGAAAGAAAATTTTGGTAATACTTCCACATCAACAATAAAAAAATAGTACACAAGTCAGTCATAAAATATTTGCTCATTAACTTATGGATGACTACTGCAAAACAGGTTATAGGCTTTGACAGGTTTCTTTATCACAGAATATTAGATAAATTTAGTCATAATTATAAAATACATTCTTGAGTCATAATATAAAATACATTCTTGAGTCATAATATAAAAAATTTTAATATATCCTTAGTAAAAGTAGCGTTTTGAAGGCACAAAATATTACTTTAAAACATGATGAAAATTTAAAACTACAATGATGATCCACACATCTACATTTCGGGGAGTTCTGGTTCTGGTCTTCCTCGAGCAGCTGGTATATCCCGGCGACGGTGTGGTGGAATACCGAGAGGTCCACGTGGGTTCCCTACAAGCCTGGGCTGGCGCACAATACGAATAGCGCCCTGTCTTCGATTGACATCGATCCGTGCAGGAGCATCGTGTCTTCCGCGAGGTTGTGGACGAGTGGGCTCGTGCTTCAGTACCACACCGGGATGTTTCGACTGTGCCTCATTTTTAGCTCTGACCCCTTCTCTCACAACAGCCGCCACGTGAAGTTCGCTGTTACTGCTGAACAGTGGACATCTGAAAAAACGGAATATGAAATTGTAATTTTTGAAAACAAAAGTACAGTATCATACACCAATAATTCAATCCTATATTCAGAGAACAATTAGATTAAAAGTTTTTATATATTACAATTTTACTTATGACTTATCAACATTACAGCTATTAAAGCAGTGAGAGGAAAGGGACAAAGGCATTTGAAGAAACTGTGCCAGCATTTACCTGAACGGTTTAAGGAAATCCGGAAAACCAGCAACACACTGAGCACTACAAGTGGCAACGCTCTGGCCTCATTCAGGATGAAATGTTTTGGAATTCCCATCCAGCCATTCCGATTTGAGTTTTCACACTTTCCCCAAATTACTCCAAGAAATTCCAGGATGGTTCCTTGTAAGCACCTTAGAATTTTGTTAAATTCTAGCTCCTCACCTTTAGGCATAGGGGGGGGAAGCTAACTCTTCAGTAACAGATAGTTTCGTTGCTTATATAGGTTAGGAGAATGATGCTTTACATAGCATGCAGATACTATGACCAAACAGACTATATAAACCCTTTCAGAAGCAGTAAAGGTATTTAAAAGTTAATAAAAGACATAAATAAACTTCCTATGACAGTAAGAAAACATTATTTTGGTAGGAAACAGGTTAATTCACATAAATTCAATTTCTAAACAATAAACTTTGCTATAGGCAAATTTCACCATTTCTAAACCAATTTATATGCAGTAAAGACTGTCAGTATTTAATAAAAGCCCTATATAAACTTTGTATCACAGTAAACAAACTAAGTCAACCGGGAATAAAATAATAATAATTCAATTTTGAAACAATGAGCTTCTATCATAGGAGCATTTCGTCATTTTTAAACCGATTTGGGAGCAATAAAGTGGCTCAACATTTAATAAAACAACTAAACTAACTTTCTATAATGATATAAAAACCTTATACTAACCTGAAGTGTGATAATCCATAATAATTCAGTTCACCAAACAATAGGTTTTTGATATTTGGTATTTCAGTATTTCTGCACACTTTCGAATGAAATAAAGTAGTTTTAAAGGAACAATAATTTAATAAAAGAATAAATTCACTAAAATTCCGTAGTTTCTGGACGTGTAAATAACTTAAATCAATTTTTAAACACTTCGTTAGATGCACTTCACTTTTAACATTTTTTATCACAGAATCCTAGTAAGCTTTCGGAATAAAAAGTAGATTTCTTGAAAGACCCAAAAATCTAATATCACATATATTAATTTCAGGACATTCCATGCAGTAGAACAGATTTTATAAAGATTTCAGAAATTATTTCATCATGAAACCATGTGACAAGTTTAGGAATTTATTACAGCCAATTGAAGTTAGATACAGAGATGAGACAACATTTAAAATACGTCATTTAATTCAAAGAATATTCTAGTAATTTTACATTTTCGATAAAAGCAGTAGAAGTAAAGTTATTAAATTAAAACACATATATCATTGTTGTAAATCTTGTCAAAGCTGTAATTTCACTATCCGGGCATCAATCTCAATAAAACTTACACCATTAAACTCGGGAATTTTTGGAGAACACGCTGATAATAATTTTACTTAAATAAATTGCGATTTAGAAGAAATGACGAAATTATGCAAGCTTAAAAGAATAGGTATTTCCCCAAGCACGAAGTAGGTCGCGTCATACGCATAGGTTAAAATAGACCTTTAAAACCTAGCACTTAAAGTTACTCACTGCATATCCACTGATCTATTAAAAAAGTCTAAACACTGTCAGCCTTTAATTACCGTATATCTGTTAGGTTACAGAGTTAGCTAAGGCTTATTTTTGCTAGGAGGTAGTAGAAAGCTGCGTTTAGGCTGTGACGTCATAGAACCTATATAATCTGGTGCGGGCATGATACTCCATCTTTGAGACGTGACTCACTTCACCAGGCCAGAGCGATGACTGATGCTGCCAGTGACGCCTGCTTGTCGGCAGTCGAAGAAGCGGCGGAGAGCGACGAACTGTACTTGGAGGGGCGAAGCGATCGAGACGACTTCGTCCATCACGTCCACCTGAAGCACGTGGCTGCACGCCTGGAACCAAGCTACTTCAGGAAACTGCAGCAGAAGTACGAGTTCACCTCATGGTCGCTTTGGGTCGTACACGCCGGCCTAAAGTATGGCTGGTCCTTGCCAGCTGACCCCAAAGTCTTCTATGGGGTACTAATGTGCTCAGGGCACAAGCACGAGGAGGTCAGCGTGATACACGACGATGCTGAGGCCAAAGGACACAAGCGCCCTGAGGCCTTGGCATCAATGCCACTAGTTTTCGCGAAGGACTTCTGCGCAAAGAAGTTCTTTCGAAAACTCAACGGAAAATTGAAGCGACACCGCAGAAGGCAACAGACTTCAGCGACTGAGGGCTGGCAGGTGGCAGGAAACAAGACTCCCGCCACTTCAGAGCTGCTGCCGGCCCCCGAGACCAAGGCACCTGTCCCACAGGTTGCCGAGACTTACACACCAACCAGCCCCACCAGGGACGACGCAGAGGTACTACATGTAACACCAACGTCGCCCACGCCATCCCAGGAGGGGGAGGCAGCACCAGCCACTGAGGAGGGACCCGTCCAGCCTGTGTTGGTGCCATATGAAGGCAACTGTGGCAGCCTGTATGTTCAGCTTCTGCTGGCTACAGAGTTGCCACTGTTCTGTTGGCCGGCGGAAGGAGGCATATCCATCTTAGCCTCCTGCCCTTCGGACCTGTCGAAGGCCACCGCCATGCTGAGCGCTATGGGCGTCAACTGCACCGTGGAGCAGCCCAGCCCGCCGAGCCAACCTGTCCCTTTGCCTGCAGCTGTTGAGACGGTCACCAAGAAGAAACCCTCTCCCCCCGAGCTCCGGCAATGTTTTAACTGCCAGCTCCATGGGCACAAGGCTAGGGACTGCAAAAACCGGCGCAGATGCACTAGATGTGGGGCAGACCATCGTGCGGCCGATTGCACCACAGCCAGGGAAGAGGCAGTCTGCTGCAACTGTGGCCTAAACCACGCAGCCTGCTTCTTTGGCTGTGAAATGAAGAATCAGCTGAAGGCGAAGTATCGCCCTAAAGCTGCCACGGCGCCCAAGGGAGCCCAGCAGGAGACAAGCTCCGCCAAAACACCCCACAAAGACAGACCAAAGACAACGCGCGGGCTCCATACGCGGGCCGCACCACGTCGCCAAGAGCAGCTGCTCAGCCAGCTAATCACCGTCCTCATTCCAAGACTGTCTACAAATTAGACTCCATTTAAATTTTTTTTCCATTTGTGTCCATTACTTGATTAACTGAGGTATACTACCCTTCCGCGTCAGGACCTTGTACAGTTTTGCTTAATACTTGCCTTTCATCTCCGTTTTCCAGCCTGTACTCCTCTACCCCCCCCCCCCCCTCACTTCCTGCCATGATGTATTTCCCCCACCATTAGCCACTGAAATTGTGGCTCACGCAGTTGGCTGCTGGCAGCGCTTGCGTGCAGCCATCTCATTTCTACTGAGGAAGAGCCCTGCTCGAAAATTTTATTTTTTGTGTGTTCGTGTTTTTTTCTTGTACCAACGCCACTGGAATCCCCTTCTTTGGTAAGCGGTGGTTTTTTTATCCTATCCAATGTTCAATATATCCGCTTTTAGCGCCTTTGTTTCCTAACAATATATATATATATATATATATATATATATATATATATATATTAGGATAAAAACCACCAGCTTTCTCACTCCTACTGATGAGCCATGGGTTCGAAAATTATATTCTACGGATGTTCGTGAGTTTTTTTCCGTGTACCAATGTCACAGGAATCCTCTTCTATGGTAAGTGGTGGTTTTTATCCTATCCTAATGTTTAATATATCCACTTTCAGTGCCTTTGTTTCCTAATAATATATAAATAGGGAATATGATCCAACACTTACCACAGATGAAGGTGGCTGAGAATGATTAACATGAAAAAAGAAACAAGAAACAGTATTTTGGCAGCTAGCCGTATTCTTGCCAGGAGTGAGACGCCAGGCAGGGCACGTTGTGCGTACACCGAAGCTCATCTTGGACATGTGCATGTCGTGCCCTGCCTGGCGTCTCAATCCTGGCAAGAATAAGGCTAACCGCCGAAATAGTGTGTTTCTTTGTCTCCTCTTTTACGTTCATTATTCCCAGCCACCTTCGTCTGGTGGTAAGTGTTGGGTCATATTTCCCTATCCTCTAGTTTTATTGCCTTAAAGCATATGTAACATGGAACTAGCCGAAATTGAATACTGTATCAATGAAATACTACAACATTTTTAAAAAAATAGTGTTGAAAAATATCAAAAGAGGACATGTACCACTGAAGCTGTGGTGGCCATTTACCAAATGTTCTGTTCCATACATATTTCACAAAAAATGTTCATTGTAAATACTTCATTGTAAATACTTCATTGTAAATACTTCATTGTAAATACTTCATTGTAAATACTTCATTGTAAATACTTCATTGTAAATACTTCATTGTAAATACTTCATTGTAAATACTTCATTGTAAATACTTCAATAAATTGTTACACAAAACCATCATTATTAATATTCATGTCTTGCTTTCTTATTGTAACACCTTATACTACTGAACCATGCCAGAGAGGAATCAATCTATTATTGACAGCAGGTTCACAAAACACATAGTATGAACAATCGATGTTTTTTCCTTTTTTAACTTTAAAAATTACTGTAGAAACAACACATGTGTCAGACAGGTTTCAGGGAGACCCCTGCATACTCTTTTTAAAAATTGGAACCATTCTTTACAGCAAAGTATCAATGAGAAATCATGGTTTTTCTATCAAAAAATATAGACGATATGCAGTTTGAATTTTTTTTTTTGTATAGAATGTGGAAAATTTAATTGTTCTGCTTGCTCAGATTAATATATTCCTGCTATTATTAGATAACTAAAAACAAACATGGTGGTCATATTAACAGCTTGGTTTTCAAGTAATGAGCATTTTCTCTTTCTTGCCCTAAGCTAACAGCTGTGATGTTAGAGCTTTCTTCAGTGTTACTGTTTATTTGTTTACTGCTTTCTCAGCAAAGAGTGTATAATACTTCATGGTATTATACACTGTTGTTGAAATTATTTATTCTCTTTGAAATTTCAAATGCCTCCTTCGCCTGGTCTTTCTTTCACAGCAGCCTTGTGCCATCAGATTTCACATCTATGTTGCTGAGCAAGTGGTGAACTACAGAAGATTTTTTTTTATACTTGTGACTTTATACCTCGTCAATGTCGAGGTTATTAGAGGCAGCATGGGACTGCGATAAGAAATGGGAAGGAATTTTACGATGGCCTTTTGAAGGAAGTATCCCGGCATTTGCCTGGAGTGATTTGGGGAAACCATGGAAAACCGAAATCTGGATGCCCGGATGTGGATTCGAACCAGCGTCCTCATGAATTTAACTATTAAAAGTTTGTATGCCACAGGACAACTGATCTTACCAACTTAAACATTCTAACCACAGAGAAATTTGTTAATAGTTGCTGAGGGAATAATAGATCTGTCGTACTAGTTAACGACTGGCCAAGCTTACAGTATGCCTGTAAACTATTGCCACCTCCATTTACTTCAAAAAATTTTCAGTTTGGTCTACTGCTATAGTATGCACCAGGGCCGGATAAAGACAGCGCTCGCCTCGTAGAAAATATTGAAAAGAGGCCCTCGGTTTTCGGTGTACGAGGCGGTAGTAGAGTTAAAAGGTCACCCATCGTACCTGATGTGGGGGCTCCCAAAAATATAAGTGTGAGGCTCCCCTAGAAGGTGCAGGCCCCCCCCCCCCAGAAAATGCGGGGCCCAAAGGATTTGCCAACTCCTGCTACATGGCTAATCCGGTACTGGTATGTACAAAAGAAAGGCAGACTTATGACTAATGTCCTGGTTATAGATTTAATCAAGGAACAGTCTCCACAAGCTTGGTAATTCTCCTTTGTTAAGTCAATTTCACTGCAGACTTTAGCCCAGAATGTGTATAAAAGTCACCATTTTCTCCATTAGATTCTCTAGACTGAGTTGTTTGCAAGTGGTAACACTGGTCTCACATTCAGGTTAACAGCAATTTTTCCATGGTTTCGCAAAATCACTCCAGACTAATGCTGGGATGGTTCGTTGACTATGCTATGGCTGAATTATTTCCCATCACTGCCACAGTTCTTTCCCGACTAACAACTATGTGTAAATCCATAAGGACACAGAAAGTCTCTCCCAGAAACTATCCTTACTGTCATGCTTTATAAACTCAATACACCTTCATTGGAAGATAGTGCAACTTGACAAAGATACCTTTCAGTGTTGATAATCTTCAGTTTCCTATCTAACAGTGCACAAGTATCACCTGCTGCAAAGTTCATAATTATGTTAGTCTTTTACTTTCATGACCATCATCTCATTCCTTTTGTCAGCTGGAAGTATCACAAAGTCATCACACTGTTATGTCATAAAGCTGATCTTTCTTTCCTTGAAAAATGTCTTATGTATCTTGGTAAATAACCATCAGTCATGCCACGTACCAGAAGGGTACCCATATTATTATATACTTGCACACTAAGCTGCGTCATCTGGTGATGAGTATTCTGAGCCAACATCTATAGTGAAACCAACAGAAGTTTTTTAAAAAATTACCATAGAGTATATTAACCTGTCCCTCTACACAATCCTTAACCAGGACACTGATACATAAATTGGTCTTTCTTCCATATAAACTAGGAGTAACAGACCAATTCATGGGTGTTCATGAAATTCACCACAGCTGTGGTGATGTTTACATCAGCGAGACGGGCACTGTGGTGAATATACTTCAAGAACATCACCACTACAAGCAAAACAGTGACAGATCTGCTGTATTTCACCATGTATTCAACACAGAACACTAGCTCCTGATCCTGCAACTAAGTAAATGTTTTTTTATCTAATATAGAAAACACCTACACACACTAACATTGGTGGAAATTGGAAGTTTTACACCCAGATTTTAATAAATGAGTATAGAATGATTAAAAATTTAAAGTTGTACATATAGTATAAAAATTAAGGGATTGTTTACCATGCAAAATTGCTATGTTGTTTGGCTTATAAGTAGTAAACATTATGGTGTTATGGTGTTCTCGGTGACTAAGTATGCCAAGATGAAGAGCGACAATCCTGTAGACCTAAAAGGTACGACTTCGAAAGATGGACGATCAGCACATCTGAAATAGGTGCATCATGCTTCGAAATCTCCAGGACTTGACAGTGTAATGTCAGTATAGATATTTATTACAAAATGGATGTATGAAAGCTGTGGTACTTGTAGAGCTGGTACTGATCCACACAGGACAACAGCACATGAAGACTGCCAAATTGTGTGGATGGCTGTTGACAGATGGATGAATGGTGGTTATAGTGACAGTCACTTCAAAAATAGTTTTATATCGATTTTATGAAGCTGGGTTCTACTCTGTGTGGTGTATACCACTAACATGATCTCTGTCAGTAATGTCCAAAATGCAACTGGACAGGTGAATTGCATACAACTGTATTTAGATACTGTCTGCAGCAAAGTGACGATACGGAACATGTACGACAGCATAGTGGAGCAAGGGTTCACCCTGCTGTTATTTCAGAACACCACAGGAACAACACATAATGTCATATTTTGGGCAGCAATCAGTCATGACAGAAGAACCGAGTTGGTTGATGTTGAAGGCTGGGTCGGCACTAGGATTCTCGGGACCCAGGTAAGCATTCTTAGGCCACCTGACCCTCCCCCCATAATTTTTTTGTATAAAGTCAAAAGATTTTATTGCAAAAATGTTCAAAACGATACCTAAGTGCAGATTTTAAAACTTGCATTTATTTTTATTTTGGTAGGCACCCTGGATGGTTGGCCTGGGGTTTTTGCCCCGCTTACCCCTCTATAATGCCGACCCCGTTTGAAGGCACAATAACTGCCCTGGATAGGAGAGTACACTCTTATCGTAATACCCTACACGTCCACCGTCCGAAATGGTGTCTCTACCGTACTCCTACTGTGGCCATCAGAACGCACACCTTGCAAGAGGTTATGGTCATGGATTGATTGTACAGTCCCCATATTTATCCCTAATAGAGCATTTCTTGGAAGTTGGGGATAGATATTACTAACATGGTTACCCAGCACAAACTGTACATATGACTGCACAAGTCGTGCAGGCATGGAGAGACGTACTCCAAGAAGACATCTGAACATTTATAGATTCAATGCCAGCACGGATCCACAAATTTATATGTGCTCATGGTGAGGATGCTTCTTACTGAAACATGTAGCTAAGGAAATAAACTTGGCCAGAACCATCTGAATTATTTCTTGGTGTGACCCTGAATAAATATATAGTTTCCTAAAAAAAACTCCACTTCCATCTAGGTGTAAACCAAGAAATAATAGGAGCTAAGTAGCAAATGGGATTTACAAAAATGGCTAGCAAAATGAATAACCACTTACCTTACGAAACCATCACCTAAGGTAAGCGGTGGTTCATTTCACTATCTTTTTTTTAAGCCAATATATATATATATATATATATATATGAAAAAATAAGGATGGATATGGAAATATGACCCAACACTTACCAAAGATAAAGGCGGCTGGGACGACTAACACAGAAAATCACAAAGGGTGGGGTGCATAGATGTGCAAACATTCACCTCATGCAAAAATTCCATATTGTTTGTCTCTTCCAGAGAGTGTTTAGCTTCATTTATATCGCTTTCATTTATCGTGATTTTTAATCTAAACATGTTAAGAGATTTGCAAGTGTGGAAAAGGTTACAATTACTTTTCTGAAATGTTCCTGCAAGTATTTAACAGGTATATTTCTATAGCGATACTTGAGATAATGAAGGGAAAGCACATCACTAGCTGAACCTTTAATATTGTAAAAATAATTGAACGGATCAGGATATATCTTTAAAAATTCTTCAACATTAAAATTCTTCGCAAATTTATCTCTCAGTTCTGCTACTTTTAATCTAGTCTCATAATCTTTTCGAGTAGGATAATGTTTTGTTCTCAGTGCTTCAGAAACAAATTTTTCCTTTTCTTCCACTTTATGACCAATCCTCTCTGAATTTTGTCTAATATATAGAGGATCTGCATCAGGTAGTATCTCCAACATCGTCTGGTAACTAGAGTCAATAGTCTGCTCTAGGTCATTTCTTGACATTGTTTTTTTGCTGAATACTTTTAAAACCTGAAATAAAAAACATACATATAGCCTATGGTACAGTATAACTTGCAGATATAGTGTTAAGCACTGCTAACACTGTCAGATCTAGATAATCCCACGTTACAATAATAATAATAAAAACATTAAATCATTACTGGCCAAACATTGAGTAATAATTCGCGCATAGGTAATTTGTCAAAAGTTAACAGTAACATATCACCAATTGATATTTTTAGGAGTAAGAAAGAAGAAACCACTTTTCAATGTATTAATATATGAACATCGCTAAAAAGCTGCGCTCAGCCCACCCAGATTACCATCATTTGACATTTTCACTTTTGTGGGTCATTCTGTATATTAATATGCTTGGACAAGGGTGAATTGAAAAATAATGCCTCCTTTTTCTTTCTCCTTAAATACGATTTGCAAAATGGTACAAACAATGTTAGAATTAGATTAAAATCTTGAATGCGGGGGGTGAAACACACATTCACATTCATCAAATGATGAAAAATGTGTACAGCGATGCAACAGTGGATGCCAGAACTTTTAGATGATGCGTTCATCAATACAACAAAGCTGCAGAGCAAACACCGTGTCAGGGTGGTGACTGCAGCGACTCGATGTAACATTCCGCAAGTCAATGACATTTGTGGTGATCACCGTATAAAAAGAGATGAATCTTATCACATTCCCTCCATCATTAAATACAGGTTGATGTCAATTAGCTATTCAACAACTTCAGTGCTCATAACTTTGTTCAAGGTGTAGGGGAGAGTGGGGGAAATACACGCACCTAAGGAAAAATCGATTTAAATTGTTCATTATATCATTATATATCTACCAAAAACAAATGTATACCTTACTCTGGACATTTGTTGACATATTCCAAATGATGGAATATAATTATGGACATTACCTCGATTTTTACGATTAAAATTTTAAAAAAGTGCAAATGCGTGGTATTCCCCACCTCGTAGGGTAATCAAACGCATGATTTGGGGTAATAAATAACACGCAATACAAATCTTATATATATATATATATAAAAATAGAAGTGTTTTTTCCTATATTTCAGTTTTCAGCCACCACTACCTAGCACAGATCACTGATGTTTGTGGGTGGAAGTAGCATGGAGTTTCCTGTCGTGCACAACGTTGGCCGAATGCCGATAGCTGTGGGGATGTGGGAGATATAATGATTAAAGTTGGTCAGTGCAGGGCGTTTTCATATTTCGACCAAAAATTCGTATCTCCGTATACTTCTCTTTCCTGCCACAACTACATAACATAGACTTTTGGTGTTTGTGTGTGGTAGTAGAATCGTCTTTCCTGTCGTGCACTATGGTTGTTAGATGTCGGTAGCTATGGGGATGTGGGAGATATGGGGGTTGAAAGTGGTCGACCTGTGGCAATTTCATACTTCTGCCAAAGACAAAAGTGTCATGGTGTATCACTTTTCAGCGAAAACTATAGATCACAGATAACTGGCGTTTGTGTGTAGTAGTAGCACAGAGTCACCTTTCGATCACAACAGCGGCCGAATTTCAGAAACTGTGGTACTGTGGTAGATATGGTGGTTGTAAGTGGCCGACCAAGGATATTTTCGTATTTCGACGAAAGGTAATGTGTCTCCGCAGATTTCACTTTTCTACCACGACTACATAGCATAGAGCATTGGTGTTTATGTGTGGTAGTAGAATCGTGTCTGTTGTCGTGCACTATGGTTGTTAGATGTCTGTAGCTATGGGGGTGTGGAAGATATGGGGGATGAAAATGGTCGACCTGCGGCAATTTCATATTTCTGCCAAAGACGCATGTGTCATGATGTATCACTTTTAAGTGAAAACTATCAATCGCAGATCACTGGCGTTTGTGTGTGGTAGTAACACAGAGTCTCCCATCGATCACAACGTTTGCCGAAATTCGGTAACTGTGGGAGTGTGTGAGATATGGTGTTTGAAATTGGTCGATCATGAATATTTTCGTGTTTCGTCCAAAGACTTGTGTGTATCCGTAAATTTTACCTTGCTGCCGGAACTACATAGCGCAGAAGACTGGTACTTGTGTGTGGTAATAGTATAGAGTCTCCCATCGTGCACTAGGGTGGTTAGATGTCTATAACTGTCAATATGAATTCTTTACAATCACGAACGAAGTCGTGGGTACCAGCTAGTAATCTATAAAAATGGACAATAGGCCTACATGCTATTTTAATTTTCTGTTAGATTATTTTATTAATTACTTGTACTAAACAGTACATTATTGAAGAAAATAATGTTTTTTAAACTTTTTTATAGGCGTGAAAAGAGTGCATTTTATTTTATAGCAAACATCACACTTGTAATGTTTTGAAATGTTCCAGCCATTACATTCTTCACGGCTCCACCTAACACCCAAAACACATCGGTACCCTAGTTCTCCATCTTTCCCTTGATATTTTTCGATTTCATTCTTGTACGCAGAGTAGGTTCGACAATCCCATACTTCTCTTATTTTTCTTCCCGATTTTGTGGCATCAAGACCCTTATGAAGCACTTCTTGGGCCCATTTTACTTGTTTTTTCTTTTATAATATCTAGTAACCTGAAGTATAAAAGAACTCGTTTGTATTGAAAACATAACCAACTAGTTTTATTATGAGGAGGAATACCACGCACTTGAAGAGCCGCGTGCCAATACCCCAAAGTGAGTTCGAAGACTAACCTAAGCAGAACTCGGGTCTAAGTTCAAATACCTAGACAGATCAACAACTAAATGAAAGGTTTCATCTAGGGCTAGTAGTTGATATGCAAAACTTTGCATTAAAGCAACTTATGGTAGCACTTACCTTGAAAAATATAGCTGACAAAAGTTACATCAAACATATTGAAAATAAACCTGACTTTACTACCGCCACAGCGCAATCAGAAAATGTCTGCAGTGGGTGGTACTGTAGTTGTTACGCCTGCCAGAAGGGTTCAGCACCGACTGGGCAAAGCCCGCGCCATTCAAAATGCGTAATTCAGCCTGCGTGTGATTACCCGCATGCGTGTATTTCCCCCGCTCTCCCCTATACCAAGAATGTTAACCTACCAGATTAAAAAAATGATAAAAATAACCTCTGAATACTTGAATCTACGAGCGGGAGATCCAAGTCAATACAAGCTTTTTTTCCCCCCAAAACAATACGATTTGACACTCGCGTGTAACATCGGTAAAGGGGCCCACAGACGATCAACTTGGTTGACAATCTTGTTGTCAACTTGGTTGTCAGCGTTTGCCACAGACGAAACTAAATGTTGGCGACCAAGTTGTAAACATTACATTCGAGTATGTGTCATCATTGCGTTTTATTTGTCGAGTGTTTTCTATTGCTGAATTTTATTATTTTGAATTACTGTTTTAAAGTATTTTGGTAATAGTACAGCTTTATTATTGAAAAAAATGAGCGAGGGACAACTCTAGTTTTAAGAGAGTTGCGTGACGATAATGTGTCTCCTGCTTGTCACAAAGGCACGATATTTAAAACCGCGTTCGAAATTCTAATTCCAATTTAATGAGGGAACAACAGGTCACTGCAACTGACGATGTCCAAAACTTTTTAAGAACAGGAAGTAAAATTTTCAATTAATTGGATAAAGTGCGGCCATTTATTGAAAATACGAACATCATGAGGATTGTATTAATGTGAACAAACGATTGTTCACTTTTTTTTTTTTTTTTTTTTTTTTTTTTTGGTATTACGCCTCGCCGACGTCAAGATTATGAGGTAAGAAAAAACTGAAGGCAAGGAACGGGAAGGAATTCGGCAATGGCCTTTTGAAGAAACTATTCTTGCATTCACATTGAGTGATTTGCAGAAACCATGGAAAACCCTCATTTGGATGGGCGGATGGGGATTCAAACCCGCGTCTTCTCGAATGATAGGACAGCACGCTGGGTCAGCTGTTCGAAACCCTGATGTTTTTAGCTAGTGGGCAGAGCGTCGAGGTTTTAAAATTTCTCTATATCTCCACACTTTGTCATTGAGACTTGTAGTGTAACGTAGGAATTTCAGTGATCTGAGGTACGATTAACTTAGCACGTACTCCTCTTCGGCTCCGGCTCTAGTTCTTTAGCTCAGTTTCACGTTTTTCAATTCCCTCCGGTAACAAGTTCTAAAATTTCTGACTGAATTCTTATAACTGTCAATATACGTATTTAGCTCAATTTGTTGGCAAAGAACTAAATAGGTTTGGTCACTCATTATTCTTTTTGTTGCGATCCTGAAAAATTTCCTATTTCAATTCCACAGCTTCGGCAGTTCTTTTAAAGTATTGAAAAATTCAATCAAATTTGAATCTTCGGTACACTTTCCATATTCAATAAACAGTAATTGACCTCAAAAATGATAATATAAATATTAACTGATCAAATGAAAACGTAGTCACCAAAAACAATAACAGACAGAACAGCTCCAAGTTTACAACTGATGTTGAGAACATCGTCAACTTCCCCACAGACGCTACAACAAGGTCTTCAACATTAGACTGCACCCACCAAATATAAAAACTGATCTTACTTCAACCAAAACCTCAACCTGAATCTCAACCACCAACCTGCCCACAGACGTTCAACTTAGGCCTAAAACAGACGAGGCGTTTTGCGCCGCGCGGCGGTCGAGTCGACGGTCGAGTCGACGCATGGTCCAATGTAATTAAATGGGGCAAAACAGACGATGCGGCGCGGTTTCCCCGCGACTTACGCGCGGCGCCGCCTCGTCTGTTTTGAACTCGCGGCGTGGAGGCGGCGCGGCGACACAGCCAACTGAAGAAAATAAACCAGAAATTGATTTTTCTCCCCTGTTTGTATCATTACACTTTAGTGTTCAAATGTAAAACACTTAATATGCCATTACATTAAACACGCACAATGAAAATTCGAATTTAATTTTTTACTTTTCTTGAAATTATTTCCTGATTTCATATTATTTTAATAATACACCTTTTTAGACCTCCAACTTTAATATTTTTCTATTGATCCAGCACCGAAACATTATCTTACGTATTAACTTAATCTGTACTTTTGAACCGTAATATACAATCTGAGTGTCTGATCGTTTCCAGAGAATGTGATAATCCTATTTTTTATGACTGCTTCTCATATTTTTGATTTTACTAGGTAAAAATGAATTCACAAGCACTGATGTCGTCGTTTTTTTCTTGTGCTAAATAAATAAAGAATTCAAATTTAATTACTTCTTTTTTACTTTTCTAATAACTTCCTGATCTGATTTTATACCGGTACTTTTATACATTTAAATTTGTTATCTATTGATCCAACAATGATTTTTATCTAAACTTTGATCTTACTCGCATTATTATCAATAGATTTGAATCTTAAAATACAGTTGGAACGATTGGTTGGCTCCAAGAAATGTGACGAGTTGCCATAATATGAACGATATAATAAATAAAATGATTTCTTCTAACTTTAAAGCAATGACCAGTCTTTCTTCTGGATGTATGCTGTTTCTCATCACGGTTGTTTCTTTAAGCAGCTCTTGTCAAACAGCGGTAAGCAACTCATTGAAAGAGAACTAAAACATCCTCGTAAAGTTAAAAACCTTTTCTTAATTCCTTTTCAATTGGGGCCACAGGGTATAAAAGAAAACTTTTTTCACCCCGTTCTGATAATATTGGATGAATCCAATAGCGCCTATTTTTTCTTCTCCTGTTCCATCTTCGGTACACCAACCGTAGAAGCATTACATTCTCGTCTTCTATATCCATTGTTCCACAAACAACTGAGCTATACGCGACAAATAGCGATTCCGCGAGGCGCCCGCCGCGCGGACGCCGCCTCGACCGCCGCCTCGACCGCCGCCTCGTGTGAACAGTTGGGGCTTCGACCGCCGCGCGGCGGGAAGTCGCTTCGTCTGTTTTAGGCCCAAGTCTTCAACATGGCAAGTTGACGACAAGGTTGACAACCAATTCTTTCCGCTATTCACTCTGAAATTCCGGGTGGGTACTGCTACCCACCATACCCACATTATCCGCCGGCCCTGCGCCTGTATACGCGCGAACATACGAGAGCCAACACGCGCTTCACCCGATGGATATTGAGAATGTAAAGGCGCCGACAGACGTTTTTTGAGCTCCAAAATCACGGAAACGATACTAATCGAACAAAAACAATTAAAATTACTTTAAATCATTAGGAAACGTTTTTAAATGAAAATAGAGAGTATGTGCAAGAAAATAGCAGCATATTTACGAAACCAAACACTTCTAAAAAAAAAAAAATTCAAACTGTCATTCAAAATATTATGGCCCACAATTTTAATTACGGTCATCTAATATTCAATGCACTCTTGGTTTTAATACATTCACAACAGTGATTCAGTTCATCTAACCATTTTAATCCATCAAAACGCCACGGAATAATCATAACATTTTCAGTCACTTTCTTCGCTACTCTCAAACATAAGTTCAGTTTATTACGCGGATTTTAATCAGTGGCAACTAATCTTTAATACGTAACAGTGTGTTTAGTATTATATATTAAGTTTATGTTTGCTGTCGTTTCGATAAAATTACGAAAGTACTTAACATATTGCATCATATTACAACAAAATACCGTCAATTTATAAAGATTATTTACGGCGTAGTTCATTTCACCTAGTTCAAATAAGGCCACTAGTTCACTCGAAAGTAGCTGGAAATTGTTTCAGCTGCCCTTTCTAATTACGGTTTTCTTGTGTTCCATTTTCAAGCTATTATTTTTCTCTTAACATAAAACTATCTTTAGTGTACCAGTATATTTTCAAGATAAAGTTAAATAGCTAATGTAGTACAAGATTAAAATGAATTAGAAAAGTAGACCATGTCGCCAATCATAGAATGTGAGCATGAAAATTTGACTATCAAGGGCTTAAAGAAGTTTACGTTTTTCTTAATTAAATAATTAATATATTTTAAGGAATTATTGTTCTATTTTCTTTTTTTATATTCAATGACAAGAGGAATTGGAATACAAGCGTATTCGCGCGAACAATTTTCGCGACATTATGCGTCCACTGGACGGCCAGCCTAAGCGAATTTGAATCTATGTACAGCGTGCCCAATGTTTTTCAGCAAGTAATTCGTTGTAGAGTGTCGGTTGGTTCAAATGCGCTGGCCCCATGTGACCGGAACACTACGACTTGCGCGGCTCTGTCTGTACTTAGCGTTTGACAGAGCCGAGCTGATTTTGGACTACAAAAAATAAAGAAAAATTGTAACAAGGAGAGTCAAAAGTCATTCTTGTGCAGGCTGCATTTCACCCTTAACGCATCCTCGCTTCTACTGCTGCATGAAACTTAAAACTTCTATCAAATGCGCATTAGTACATTTACCGTACCGCGATCTAAACTTGACCCCACTAACCAAATTTACAACATGTATTCTCTTGGATTTAATAAAACACTCGATTATTAATTCAGTATTTTTAGCAGTATATCTACTTCAACTAAAAATAAATTAATGAACAAGGTGATTAGACGAGATCTGTAGCTGTTAAATTATTATAGTAACTGGGTTTAAATTAAAATCACACGAACAATATTAACCGAACTCATGTCCTAACTGCAACAGTTATAGCCAAATGCCTGATTGGTAGGACACCATGGAAAAAAAAATTATGACCTATTGCATTAAAAATTTGAAACACTATTAGAATTTTAAATTACCGCTCAGACTAAACATGATTGTTCCCTTACCAAAACTACACGATTTAGAAGATTTTAGCGGACTTACAGTAGTCGCTCCAACGCTCTCCAATCTACACTACTCACAATCGAATGAACCCGCTCTCAGTTCCGAAAATATAACCAGAGAAGTTACGTTTGTTCCATAGGGCAATATCACTGCTTGTTGTATTCGGTCTTTGTTAATAGGCAATACTTCAAATGTTAATAACCGTAATATCCATCTCATTTACATCGCACACAATAATCTTCTTCTGTAGAGCACAGTGATAAATTTTGTGGTATGCGAAAACGAGTCTTATTAGAACAATTATTTGCATAATCAAACTGAATTATTCACCAAATTTGGCTATCTGATGGCTTGTGGTGTATTAAGTGAAAAATAGTATACAACGCAAGTAATTGACTGGATCACAATTAATTTAATTTAAATGTCATGAAGCATACGTCCCCAGTTTGTCTACAAACTTAGTTTGTCATTTTATGATTTTTTTTTTATTTATTCTTTAATCTTAAATTGTTAGAGGGCAATTTCAAAGACACTTACTAATGTCGTTATAAATTTTAATTTTAAATTCTTTCAGTATTCCCCTGGCTTCCCCATCTATAAAAGGAAATATTCCGAATATTCTGCCAGGCTCTCGGCCGAAGCGCTGAATATTCGGCAGCCGAATGCTCGGCAAAAAGTGTGTACATTTGAGGGATGACAGGTTTCGACCAGTCTCATTGTGGTGTGTGCAATAGCAACGCCGCGGGCGCATTTGTTTTATTTACGAGTAGACCGTGTCATGACACGTATTATTTGTTCGTTATTACATCAAATTGTTTTACTAATAGTCTTTATTACTAAAAAGAATCAGCTGGGAGGATGAAATTTGTAAAAAAGCGTAGGCTACGTAGGTTTTAGCCTAGGGGCTCGCACCACAAAGGGGACCCACACCACAATGAGGGGGGTCCGCACCATAGCCGGAGGGGGGCCACCGATGACTGGTCGGATGGGCCCCACCTAGACCAGTAGTAGAGCTGAAAAAAGTCGCCCATTAGGGAGCGTGCACAAACTACGTGGCTCGGTCTAGGGGGGGAGGGGTTGGCTGGAAGCTACGCTGGGCTACGTGGGGGGAGGGGGGGTTCCGAGCCAGGCCACGTAGCTTTCCTTCATAACATTTTTCACAGTTAAAATGAGGAACAGAACTCACAACAGCATGTGAATATTTATTTTCCTCAGTTAATTATCTCTGTATATAATTTACAATAGTCTGACAAGAGAAAACAGTACAAAATGTCTTCTGGAATCAAAAGGGAAAAAAGTTACGTGCTACGTGGGAGGGGGGGGGGGGTTCACAGGAGGCCAAAATGGAGCTACGTGGTTTATGCACGCTCCCTAAATTGCCGACAGGGGCGCACACGGCACACCACATGTATACCCTAGGGCAGTGGTTCCCAATTAGTGGTAAGCGTACCCCCAGGGGTACGTGAGGTTTCTTCAGGGGGTACGCGCGGTAGTCTCTTGGCTAAGGTGATCACTAAAATAATTGAAAAAAATCCACTTTTATCAGCCAAAAGAAACATTACTACCACCCAAATATATTTTTAAGATAAACTGTGTTTGTGTCAATTATATTATTGTAATACTGTGGTTGTGAGAAGCACTCTACTGGGATGAACGCATTCATTTATTTATCATTTCTGCTGTAAGGGGTACGCGCGGTTGAGCTCCTTCTTGCAGTGGTACCAGGGAAAAAATAATTGTGAACCACTGCCCTAGGGGCCTACAAAGCCAAATGCGGCCCTGATATGTCCTGTTTTTAAATATAGATTTTATTTATTATCTTTCGGATTCAAAGGGATTTCAGTATAAATACTTGAAGAACGTCTGACACATTCATACCGGATGAATTTGCCCTACTACCTAAGATTCTGCAATAGGTATGAAAAGTAGTGCATGGAAGGGAAAAGATGACCATGACCACAAGCTGGCACTCGATTTCAGGCACAAGGGTGTGGGAAGTATTCTCTTTTTTAGGTAAAGGGTGTCAGGGATTGAATGAGTTACCAAGAGAAATGATAAATAATTTACCGAAAACTTTGAAAGAATTTAAAGATAAAATTTGTAGAGGGCAAATGTAGGTAGGTGCAGGATAGGGGGAAGATGGGTGTGTAGGGAAATTGCCACCGGAGCCTGTGCTCCATTGCAATTAAATTAAATTAAATTAAAATTAAATTCGCGAGGATGCGAGTTAAATCCCATCCGGCTGACTGTGGTTTTCCGTAGTTTCCCGCAGTCACCCCAGGCGAATGGCAGGATTTATAATTTGATTCCAGAAATTAATTTGAGTTAATTAATCTTAGGTATGAAATTATAAATTATTCACTTAATTATTGTGTTTGTTGTTTATATCTGCAACTTCTTTGATAAACTACCTTAAAAGCAAACACGCTGAGCAGCATGCCAAGTTAACTGTTGCTCTTTCGGCAAATTGGAGCAAAAATGATGGTACTCTTGCTTCTACCGATTCCAAGATACTGCAATGGGTAAGAGTGGATTAATATTTACTAAGTTCAACTTTAACTGAACCTGAAAAAAAATAGTTTTTGTAGCTTGAAATGAGGACTCTTTCAAACTAATCAACAGAATCTTCTCTATAAAAACATGTGTTCAAAAGTTATTGTTTTAATAAATTCGAATTTTCAGAGCGAATAAACGAAGAAAGAACCAATGTATTCACTTGCTCCCACGAAACGGGGTAAGAGCGGACGTGACATTTATTTACCCCTAATTTTCCTCTGGAGGAAACATGGGGGTTGTTCAGTGATTATTATTTTGGTCTTTGGATGGTTGTAAATGGAAAAAAATCACAGAGTTATACACTTTTTCCTGGGGCAGAAAAGAAGATACTTGCCTAAACCGCTTACCAGGAGGCTTATTACACATAATTCATAAAGAAAATAACTTTCATAATCATTTTCAACAGTAAAGTACTTTTCAGCTCAGAACATAACATTGTTATACATCCATTATTTTGCTAAAACCATTTAGAAGGGGGCCAATCTCACAAAGGTGTACAGTAAAGAACTTTTATAACCATTTTCTTAACAGTAAAGCTCATTTTAAATTGATTCATTTCGGAAAAGACGTAAGATTCAAATTAAGTTGGTCTTCAGCGTAATCAATTTTGTTGCGTTCATTTCCTCTAAGAAACCCGAGAATGAAGATCATTTTGAGGGTTTTGTATGCTCTTAAAATCTATGTAAGGGCATATTTAAAAAAACAGAATTTGAACTTTCGAAATAAAAGAGCTAGGAAGATGGAAGTAGGTTTAAATGAGAAGAAAAACGCGATTATACACAAAACGAGCAATTCTTGTTTTTGGCATATTGTGGACTAAGTTAGGTTTTTATACGGATATATCGGATCTATCCAATCTAATATATACTATTTTGTGAGCAACTCTTTTACATAGGTAAAATTAATACCTCACAAACCTCTCTAAAGATTTTGGTGAAATCTTGCATACTCAACGGAAACCGAAAGTGCCGAGGGAGATCGGGCACCCAGGTACATAATAATAAACAACACAAAAAATAATAAATTATAAGTATTACACCCTTAGCTACTTAATTCTTGGATGACACATTCTTAAGTAATTAATTATTAAAGGCTACATCTGCTCTTACCCCAATTCAAATTTTTGTGGGGCAAGTGTAGACTAGGGATTAATATCCAATAAATAATATGTATAACAAATAACTGGATACAGCATTAATTAATAACGTCGTAGGTATCAATAAAGTAAGTAAAAGTTTTGATATCGCTTGAAGTAAGGTGGAAGACGATGGAAACAACTCTCTTTTGATAACTCGACATCCAAGTGAAATCGCGCTGAGTCTTTGTAACTTTGAGTGAAGATTGTGCTTAGTGCTAAATGCAACCTCGTGTCAGGTATATGAAAGAGCGGGTTTCTCATAGATGTCAGCACTAAAAGTTCAATATAAACCAGTTTCAGCTGAAGTACGCATAGATTTATAGCAGTGTACCATCGACCAGGCCGTAAAATACCGGAGCCCGACCTGGTAGCACTGACCACAGCCGACAGAATAATCCTCGGGGGTGACCTTAACGCCAAATCGCTTTCGTGGGCTGCCGCGCTGCCAACTCAAGCGGCCGTGTCCTTCACGATTTCGTCTCAAAAACCCCCAGGTGACTGTAGTGGCGCCTGACGAACCCTCGCACTATCACAGGGACTCCAGACTCAGGCCTGATATCTTGGACATATTCGTGTTCAAAAATATCACCTGGTCTGCAGCATCCACTGTATTTAATGACCTCGATTCTGACCACAATCCAGTGGTATTATACATAGATGCAGCCGTGCGCCGATCAGAGAGTAAAAAGTTCTCTCTAACCACTAACTGGCAGAAATACCAAGAATTAGTAAACCACCACATTGTAGGGCAGCCCGAACTGGAAACTAAGAGACAAGTTGAGAGACATATAGACCAGTTCGTAAACATTATCAAAGAATGCGCAAAAAGGCCACAGTAAAAGTTACATATGAACCTGAAAAAAAAGACCTCCCACCCCACATTTCGGAACTGATAAAACTGAAAAACCAATATAGAAAACGTTGGCAACAATACAGAGATCCAGCTGACCGAACAACAACTTACAGACTAGCAAACCAGGTCAGATGGCACCTACAAAAACACCGGACAGAAAGTTGGGAGAAACACTCTGAGTAGAGCGGAGTGCAATCCGGACTTATTCTGGAAGGTCGTAAAATCTAGGAAAACACCACCCTTGTCGATAAAGCCAATACACGGACCAAATGGTATTGTATACACAGCGCGGGAAAAGGCCGAAGCTTTGGCAGACACCTTGGAACTTCAGTTCCAGACACATGTCATCGATGACGAGGATAGTGATATCCACGAAGAAAGGGTAATTAGAGAAGTGCCTCGCATCTTGCGAGAAAATTTACGTACCTCTTTCAGCCCTGTAGAGCCGTCTGAAGTGAGCTCAATCATAAGGAAGCTAGGTAACAAAAAATCCCCTGGTCCCGACGGCGTAAAAGCCACGTATCTTAAAAATCTACCCAATCCTGCAATAGCACACCTAACCAAAATCTATAACTCCTGTCTGAAGCTATGCTTCTTCCCTTCCTCCTGGAAAATTGCTAAAATTATCACTCTCCCAAAACCAAACAAAAATCAACTTTTCCCCAAAACCATAGACCAATTTCACTCTTAAATTTCCTTGGCAAAATCCTTGAGCGCTTAATCATGACCTCACTCCAAAATTCCTTGACGACAACAATATAATCATTCCTCAACAATTCGGCTTTCGTGCACAGCACAGTACCATCCACCAAGCTACCAGACTGGTTGAGCATATCTGCAAGGCGCGCTCTATAAGGCACAGTACAGGCGCTGTTATGCTAGATATTGAGAAAGCTTTCGACAGGGTTTGGCACGATGGATTAATCTACAAATTACATACATTTGGCTGCCCTGGACACTTGACAAAAATCATAAACAGTTTCCTCAGAAACAGAAAATTTTACGTCGTGGTGGACGGAACAGAAAGCCAGTTGAAATCAATTGAAGCAGGCGTACCACAAGGATCGGTTATGGCTCCAACCCTGTACAGTGTGTATACTAACGACATACCCCACCAACCAGGCGGAGAAATGGGACTATTTGCAGACGACACAACCGTGTACAGGTCGAGCCGAAACTTAAATTACATTGCACGTAAATTAACTCAGCACCTCGAAGCAATAACACAATGGTGCAACCTTTGGAAAATAAAATTAATCCAGATAAAAGTCAGGCAATTCTATTTACAAACAAATTCAAAAACCCAACCAGAAAATTTCGCTCGACGGGGTGGACCTCCCGTGGTGCAGCTCAGTAAAATATTTAGGCCTCAAAATTGATAGCAGATTGACATGGCTCAGCCACATCAAAAACGCATGTAATATAAGTTCGGCTCGACTCTACCAATTGTACCCCCTCCTCAAGGGAAGGAAACTTAGCATTAAGACCAAACTTAGGATATACGTAGTTATAAGACCTGCCCTGCTCTATGGGTCAGAATTATTTAGTATGGCAGCAAACTCAAATGTAAAGAAATTGCAAACCGCACAAAACAAATTCCTGAGAATCATAGCAGACGCTCCCCGGTACATGTCAAACCAACATATTCACCACGACTTAGGCATCCCAAAATCACTGACTACATAAAAGACAAATCGACTAACTTCTACCAGAAATCACAGCTTTCGCCCCACCAACTAATTCAAAACATAGGACAACAAACTGACACCGATCAATACAACTGCCCCATCACAACTTTAACTAGAAACTATAGGGTCTGACAACAACAACAACTTAATAAAACAAAACAATGACTTTCATAAAAAACCAGCTCACAACCCCCTATTCAGTCAAAAGTCAGGGGGCTACAATGCCCTGGTACTTTAGTTCTTACATGGGTTTCGGCCCAACCAGATGTCTGTCTGTCTGTCTACGCACTTGACCCGACGCACCATATGTCAGAAATGAAACAGAAAGAAAATTGTTATGGGATATTAACTATCCGAAATTAATAAAATAGCCTATCATTATTTAATCGGTGAAATGATTGCCTTAGACAAGGAACCATTGTCACTTGTTGAACGAGTAGGCTTTAAAATATTTATGGAAAATGCAGAACATCAATACAAAATACCTGGTCTCACTTTCATGACCGAGGTAATTATTCCTAATATATATAACAGAATTTTCTCTAAGATTGAAGCTAGTCTTTCGCGAGCAACAGAAACAACTCCGGCCTTTGGCTTAAATGGGTCAGCAAGAACGACCTGTATTTATATGTAAAACTCATACGTATTTACTCTCGCTTCGCCTTGCTGACCCAGATGTTTGAGGATAAATTATTCCATCATATTCCCGAGCATATTTTAAGCCAAATCCGATACTTCAAAACAATGAAAATTCCCATTGAAGTGACTGAAACTATGATTAGTAATTTCTTTAAAATAATAACCTAAATTACTGGTTTAAATTCTTTACTATAACATTCCATAATTTTGTTAAATCATGTTCACAAAACACAAACGTGAAGAAATATCATAATTTCTTGAAGTCGCAAACCTCTTTGTAATGACAAAAATAATGAATTGTGGCACAAAAAAAAGAAA
Source organism: Vandiemenella viatica (assembly GCA_031002005.1). Taxonomy (NCBI): domain Eukaryota; kingdom Metazoa; phylum Arthropoda; class Insecta; order Orthoptera; family Morabidae; genus Vandiemenella; species Vandiemenella viatica. The sequence goes on from CM061918.1 coordinate 122,398,994, forward strand.
AAAATTTGCTTTACTTTGTCACAAGTTTACGGTACATCTCTTTCCAACAAACAAAAAACCAAAACCAAAAAATAATACGAACTGTCTTTGATAAAGTGTTCAGTATCTGGCCAGAAGTATAAAATTTCGTGAATTTGTGTTCGCAAAATGTTCATAATAAACTGAAGTTATTATACGAAAGTCGCTGACGAGCTTTAAAACCAAATATTATTGTTCGAAAAACCCAGTGCAGATTGAAAGTGAAATGCTAAACGTTCTAGGCTTAATGGAGGTTTTTAACTTTCATCGTGCATATGATGCCTTGCCGGGATTCTATTAAGAATCTTTGCGCATATATATATGTTAAAGTTAGGAACAACTTATCGCTTTTTGCTTCGTTCCGGGGTCACGTAGAGAAATGGTTTATCGCAGATTTCAAGATAGACCATAATCGTTCGATTTATAAAAAAAAAAAAAAAATATTCAAATGGGTTCTGCAGTTTTTTGTGATGAGTGTTCAAAGAAACGGATACACGTGGCTCACTTCTACATTTATGTACGCAGTGGCTGGCTTTAGCCTGTGAACCATAAGTAGTCGATTTTCGTCAACTTTTAAATTATAAACTTTAATTTACTGACACTCGATAATAATTATTTGTTCAATCAACTATGTACCTTGCATACAGCCCACTAACCGAGATTGGATCTACAAATCGGGGTACTTACGACGGGCAGTAACTTGGGGGAGGTGGGGGGGGGGAAATTCGGTATTTGACGGCTTTTTGAAAACGGTTTTAAATTGCTTATTGGTACACGTTATTCACCGAGTACTTTTTATTTTTTTCACGAAAGTGCTCATTTTGCGTACAATTCAAAGTTTAAAGTATTTAAAAGCCCGCCAATACGATCCTTTGCTGCCTGGCGCGGGCAATGACATTCGTCACGTCACATATCTGTAATCGCTGCATCTGCGAATGGAGCGTTTCCTATTAGGGCGTATCCAGGATCAGAGATAGAGGGGGACAAGATTTGAGCTGGGGGGGGGGGGGGGGAGCACTGAAACATGACGATTTCTTACAAAATGAAACACAAACCTATTGAGGAAACTATTTTTATTATTGATTAATAAAGTAATCCAACCACTTAATCTAAGGGCCTTCTATGTAGTAAATTACGATCCTAACTCAGTTATAGTTTATGTAAACATTAATCGTCTCGGATTCTTAGAAAATTTTTCATTACCTTTGTTTCTCAATATCTCATGGTGTTCTTTCACGAAATTTCGATGCACATTCATCAGGCATAATCCAGTCAATCTTTCCTCTTACAAAGTGCTGCTGATCCAGTTTTTCACTCGTCGAAGCATACTGAAGGGAACTACCCCTCGCTGGATACGCCCAGGTTTCCTATTGTTCAAGTTTTCAACTATTTTTATTGTTTGTTGCTGATTATTTCTTGTTATTAATGAAAGTTTATTTCGAATACAAAATCGAGAACAATTTGTAAAAGCCTACAACGAAAAATAGACGCCTTATTTGTGGGTTAGCTATAGAAACAGCCCATGAGTTTTATTTTGTGGAGCTTAAAAGTTTTACAGCTTTCAATTTGAAGGACGCAATTTATGTTGACATTTTAATTTATTTATTTTTGTCTTAAAGTTTCAGATATTAAATGAAACAGCACATTTAAAAAAATACCTTTCGTGATTTAATGTGGGCATATTTAGAGATAACAGTAGCCAAATCAATATTTCTACGTAAATCGTTTTCTATTGTCATTAAAGTCAGATCATTGAGAAGCATAGGCAGAAGGTTCCCCGAACGCGCGGGTCCCGTAGCATTTGCTAACTCTTGTTACGTGGTTTATCCGGTACTGTGGCAAACAAATGTTCGAAGAGGCGGCACAGTATTTGCCTTTGCTTGGAAAATTCCTAGGTCCGTCACTGGCCCAATGCCAATTGCCATGTTGCTGTTCTGCTAACCAGTTTCTATCCTCACAGACATTTGTGATGTACAATAGAACTCCAATTATCCAAATCAATTGGGGATGGCCCCCCTTTTGGAAAGTAAAAAATTCGGAAAATTGGATTTTTTTCCGAAAAAGGATCTATTTTAATTCATTACTGAATGTATGTTGAAAATGGGAGAAAAAATATTTTAAATTAATATTTTTAATTAATTAAATGAAAAGGCAACACTTTTACATGTTAAGCATACTTACAAGTGCTGTACTTTAGTACAGTATGTACGTACCGTGCTGTAAATAAAAGTCATTGTTTGCGGAACATCTCAGTCATAGTAAGCTGTTTGACTGTATTCATCCGCTTGACAGAAGTTGCATGTGGTCTCACTCAGGCTGACGTTCCATCCACTTCAACGCAGTTTCAAGGCCGGCAAATGCTTCACTAGCTGATGGTCCCGTGTCTGCTTTGGCTTCGATGTTAAGGTCATCTACTTCCTCGACGCTTTCTTCTCTCACACTTTCAATAAGTTCACCATCATTTAGAATTTCATACCCAGGGTCTGACGAATCACACACCACCCACTCTCCTATATCTTCAGCACTAACTTCTGAATTGCCTGGAATTTTCAGAAGAATGTTTCTGAATTTCTCAAGTGACAAGTCATCCCAATCTTCTCCTGTCTCTTCCCTTTCCTTTTCTTGAGCGTCTTCTTTCTTTTCTCCTTTTCCTTCTCTTCTTCAGTTGATATGCCTTTCAACTTGTTCCATGCCCGTCTTAATGTGACTGCCTCAAGTGATTCGGATAATCAGCGATTCGGATGGTCTGAGTTAGGTTAATTGAAGTTCTACTGTAGTTGCATATAAATCTCTCCATCAATTACCTGCCAAAGATATGGCATTGTTACATTGGTTATTTTACTGCTCAGTAGATTGAAGTTTGTTTGAATTAATTGAAAAGAATAGGCATGTCACAAAATATGGGGAAATAAACTAATATTACAGTCATATAACATACAGGTTAGTGTATAAGCTGTGGTTATATCAGGGTTTGTTTAATAGCATACATAAAAAGTTGACTTTCCAACCATTTCAGCTAGGTTTCATACACCAGTATTGATTCATGATTCCAGATGACTCCTGAAAAAATTTTGTTTATAGTTTTTAATGACCTAGCACATTAATTTATACTGAGCTAGTTATCTACTTATGAGGATAAAATTTACATTAAAAATTATTAGAAATTAACATGACTCACAGGTAGGTGAAAATAGTTTCTTTTATTTCTCGATATAAAAGCATTTATAGTTTTGTACAAAGAGTGAGGAAACAAAAGAAATATATAAAGAATAATCACAGTACATTAAAAGAAATTAAAAATTAATACAGTAACAAACTTATACTTTTTACAATGCAGAATCGTTTTCTTATACCGGTACATGAAATTTTTCTGTGTTGCTGGTCAAGTGGCACACCTCGACCTGGGTGGAGGCAGGCTCCAGTACCGCTGGTGTTTGCCGTACACTGACGCGTCCTCCAGAGTCTCTGGCAGCTTCTCGTGCATCGACTCTGGCAGGAAAGACAGCAGCATCGCCCCCAGGCAGGTCAGGATAGCCAGGATACCGTACATGTACCGCGGGTCAGATTTTTGGCCCTGCAGGACACAACAGTGTACTTACAATTTGACCACATGTTTATTACTCTATATTACTCTTAAGTCCTTTGCTGCATTCTTTAACATTTTCTAAAAATGTAATTCTCTAAACACAAGCATTTCCTTGGTGCAAGACAGAAAAATAGCTACATTAGGGTGGAAAATAAATAATTTAATGAGATCATTAAGACTAGTCTATTCATTGGAGGGAATTTGAAAATAACTATCACATTCTACAACTCCTCAAAAAAAATTTCTGACACATTTTAATAGAAAAGTTATGTTTTTATATATTTTTTTGCTAACATACATCTGGTGTAATTATTTACAAGGCTAAGTAGTATTTAAACCATATGTAGCTGGCTTTAGTATCATAGGTTGTAGTTCAGACAGTTAAAATACTGATGCAATATACAGCTCCTGTTTTGAATTTGTCAGCAGAAAACTCATGATGCATTGCATATGAATGTCTACAGCTTCTGTATTCAGGATCATCCCATATGGAGTAAAGAGTATCCTCCAAAATCCTTGCAGTCCTTTCCTGAATTGATTGAAATTTAGCCCAAAACTAATTGTGAACTATGAAAGAATATTTCGTGATCTTTTAAAAGTAAAGTGAGCAACCACTATATGCTATGTGAATGAAAGTAATTCAATGTCATCACCATTATCTTGAATGTTTACCCTTTAGCGGACAGATCTTCCAGAGCATTTGTTTTAGTTTCAAAGCAAGGTTCTATCTACTACTGGCTTGATAGGCTTGTTGTAGTTTTGATGGAAAAATCAGATGTGTTGCCATCTGGCTGTGAAATATGTAACTCATGTTCTATGTGATAAGTGTATTTTTGTTTGTGAACTGTGTAGTTTATGAGGCATAATTGGGAACCATCAGAACATTTGCCTTTGAGATTGCAGAAAACTACAATCAGGACGGTCAGTATGCAGGGCCCGGATCTTTAACTTGGGCCCCTTTTACTTCTCTAATCCAGTGAGGTGGCACTTTACTGTGTACAGCTACACTGATGGGTTGAAGATAAAAAAGGTTATATAATAAACATTAATAGTGATATGCAGTAATTTAAGATGTGTGGTTATTTAATATTTAGTAAAAAAAGAATACCACTGTTTCGGAAAAAACACTTGTGCTCTCGTCATATCCTTGAAAGTGGTCTCACATGAAATGAAGGTTTCAACTGGTCATCACCAACAGAGCATGAACTGTACTGGGTAGAAGTCAGAGAAACTAACAAATAATTTCCCTGTGGTGGTTAATTACATGAAAGTTGTAGCATGAGGTGAGAAACTCCAAGAATGAGAAAAAAAAAAAAAAAAAAAAAAAAAAACATGGCGATGATATGTCAAACTGTGAAGCAAAAACTTAAGTTACTGCACTTATACTCAATGCCACATTACATTCAGGATCTGGGGCAGTTACCATTTTGCTTTTAACCATTCATTACAGAGGGTAGTTAATTTGTAATCATATGTACAAAGAACGTTTCTTGCATCTTTGTTGGTAAATGAAATGGAAACTTTCACAGACAGAAGTTCCTCATCCACGTGAAACCAATTCATTTCCTACAATACCCTTACTTAACAGCTGCCAACGATTTATTATCAAAATTCTATTCTACAAACCCAGGTTGAATCACTCATCAAGGATTTAAATTATACCATTCAAGACTTACTATCCCATATTTACCAATCCGATCTTAATATAAACAACTATTTTGTGTTATGCCCGAGTCAGTACCACCCAAAATCTTCTCCCCTCCCCTCCCCTCCCCCACAAGAAAAAACTCTGTTCTCCAGTTTATGTTTATCAGTTCTTTCTAGTCTTGCTAACAGCATCATTACTTAGTTTATTCCTGCTTCCAACAGCATCCCTGTTACCTCTGCCAACTCCTTGTCCAAAAATACTAATTCCTTCAGTCTTGCTAATCCTTCATTGCAACAAACCACAATGTAAAGTATCTTGTACTGCACCAAGACAAATCTGAGACTGGTATTATAATCAGCGAGAAACATATGTCTGATGGCCTGTTCCTTTCCTCCTTGTATCATCATGTTGCTTTAAATGTGTTGTTAACTGTTGCTAAGTGCAGATATTTGTTTGTATTGTGTACTTGAAGATGAAGGAATTGAGTTTTTAATACCTAGTGGTGTTTGATTCAGGTGTACTCTTCTAAAAATCGCCAATGAGGAACCAAGATTAACATTCCCATCTGACAAATGAGTCACTATCAACTGTGTTATATGCACTTCGTGTAGAATTACTGTTACTCTGTTACTGTGTGATTCACTGCATGCTGAATGACAGGTGGTGAGTTGCACTTATCATAATGTGTAAATGTATGTGCACAGGAAGGGCTAGCATTTACGTGGAATGACTTGGGAAAACCCAGTTCAGGACGGCCAGAACAGTTAATGCTTGATCTGTGTTTATATTGTGTTCTGTTTTGCCATTTACTTACAAGATAGACAATATAAGGTGAAGTAGCCACCAGAACCCCAACGATGGCATTCTCGATGGCCGCAGCACTCTGTCGAATACAGGTTGGGTGTATCTCCAGGCTCTGAAGGTTACACAGCGACACAGATGATGCAGCAAACATCATAAGTAGGATCACTCCAGCTAATTCCACCAGATTCTTGTTCTCTCCTGGTTTAGGAAACAAGGAAAAAGGACATTTTACATATTTAGCTATTGACAGGTAATTTTCATCTACTGTAAATATTGTTTGGCATTACTTTTCATTAATCTTGTGACTTCTCGTTTAGAATAATATATCGATATAAATGGAATGATAGAAGTGCCATGAGGCAATATTTATAGGGAAGGAATAGATAAAATACACCCAACACTCTGCAAAGTTGAAGGGAGGAGGGCAGCAGCAACATAAAATAATACACAAACAGAAAAAAAACAATATTTTGGGGTTGTCGAGTTGAAAGAAATACGTGGCTGAGTTCGCGCAAGCATTGTGGTCAACACTGCCACACACAGAATGAAATTTACCATTGGTGGTGGTAGGGGGAGCAACGATAATATAACCGCAAGTATTAAACACAAGAAAGATTAAAAAGGGAAATAATAATGAAAATAATCAAAAAAATTGAAATAATGTATATTCATAAATATCAATTTATTGTGCTGGTCAGTGATGAGTTTACAGGGTGAAGATGAAAAGTATTATCATAAATTAAGGCCTGGGGGATGTCTAGTCTGCAGGATGTGTTGATATGCCAATTCCCACCTGCGGAGTTCAGATTGGGAGGTAGTGTCTGGAAGTACTCTAATGGCTCTGACTGTGAAGCAGTTATTAAGGTCACGGGTATTGTGGGTGCTGGCATGGTGAGCAACAGGGAGGTCCAGGTTTTGGGATAATGAGTTTGAGGTAAGGCTGATGTAGGAACATTGGCATTGGAGGAGAGCTGGTATACAATATTGGTTGTGGTGCCATAATATATAGCTCATTTGATTTAAGAACAAGAAATTTAATATGTTTTATACATATTCATCCCGTACCCCATTATGTTCTCTCAGTGGAAGACTATTCCTTAATATCAGCTCTCAGTGGCTTACTGAGTAGTCTTGGTTTATTTATGATTTATTATTTATTTATTTTAATTGTGATGGAGCTAATGCTCTGGTGGCAAATCCCCTTGTCCTCTAATTACCCCTTTTTATTCTTTTTATTTTTTAATTGGAGTGTTAAATTCCTCCCCTATTTACTTTACCGATCTACAAATTTTAATTTTAAATTCCTTAAGTGATTTTGGTAAATTGGTTGCCCTGTAGCTTTTATTATAATGTTAAAACTACTTTTTAATTTAAATAAAAAAAACTTTGTTTAACCAATCATAAAAACGAATTTAAGCTCAAAGATAAACAAAAAAGATATTTTTAATATAGATAAGTAAGTAATAATAATAACTCAAGTTTATAATTTTATGTTGCTTATTAGCAACAATAAAGTAGAAAGAAAAATCCTGTCTGACCTCAGCCACATGGTACTATTTTCTTGAAGATAGGCACAGCCTGAAATATTCTTTAGGTTTGTGTTTGTGTTTTTTGTTACAGTTGCTCTCTTCTTTGTGCGTGATGGGTATATTTTAACATTCATTTTCATATGTTGCTCCTTAGAAACAAGAAAAGAAGTTTGCTGATGAATTTCTTGTATGCAGCTAAATTACTTCTTTTATTTCAGGTAAAGATATAGGTGGGACACATTTTATAACATTTTTACATGTCCCGTCAGGATATTGTTGTAATGAGTACAACAAGAGATTTTTTTCCCTTAAGCTGTATGGCCTTTTCAAAGAAACCATCCTGACATTGCTTGCATAATTTGGAAAATTGTGTAAGTGTACAACCAGGGTGGCTGGAAAGGGATTTAAACCTATGTCTTCCCAAATGCCAACCTGGAGTATTACCACTCAGGCTCAGAAAGTTGGAAAAAGAGATGCATAGCTTGGTGTGGATACATGGGCAATAAACCTGTGACTTTTATTTCAGTATCAACTCACTTATCTGCTACAGCTTTTACAGTTTCATTTCTTCTGTCAAAGCAAAAGGAACATCTTGACCAGTGTGTGGATGTTATGAAGGGGTGAATGGAAGTTCATGGACATTATTGTCTGTGTTGAGGCTGCAAGATTTTGAACAGTTTGACATATTTCTGAAAGAAAAAAAAAAAAAAAAAAAGCAGATTTTGAGTACTTACTAATAAACCTAAAAAACATCATACTATCAGTACTTACAGGGTCTAAATGACTGCGGTTTATAACTTTACTGCATCCAAAAACTCCCATGTATGTTGATACTTATCATCCAATCCATCGCCATTTTTTTCCCCTTAGTTCTGAATGAAACTGTGTCTTTGAATAGAATTTGTCCACCTATTAAGACAATTTCTGACAAATAGGTTTTAGGGGATTACTGGAGATCCCAATTCTGCACAGAATCAGCATCAGGACACTGCAGTGGTCAAACTTAAAACACCACTAGAAATACTTTCTGAAGTACGTTTAATGGTGTCATGCTGGTCCAGGGTGTATTACAACCTAATTTCTGCTTGAAAATAATGGTCCAGGCTGTGTTACAATGGAATTATTGTCTGAAGATAATAGTCTTTTGACTGACTACACCAGTATTAAAATGTCATTAGCAAATGTTGTTGTAGCAGAAACGCGATCTCCAGTATACCTGATTTTAGCATTATTCGTCACCATTTTATGGCCTCCAAACAGTCTGAAAAGATCTATTGCTGCACCATCAAGTTGAGTCTATCTACAAGATATGAGGTTTCTGAATGGCATGGTATTTATGATGCTTATTTAAATGTGTGGTGAAATTAGATTCTCTTCACCAAGTTTCACTATAAGGCTAAAAATAATAAAATGTTCCTCTTGAGTACTGGAGCAAACTGTGGTGATCAACAATTTGGTACAGTATATTTTCAACAAGTAACAATTACTTGAATCCCAGGATGAAGCTGAAGTTTAAAAATATTTATATGTCTTTTTTTTATATCGCCTTTTGGATGTGCTCAGCAGCAAGTTGTGATTTCATTCATAGTTACTGGTCATATCTGGGAAGCACTACGCACATATTTGTAAAATAAAAATTATTTAAAATTAACGTAAGCTTAGCTGGTTTTCAGTTACCTGAGAGAATAACAATAATTCCACAGTTAATAACTGTCATGGTAATCATGGCGAAGGAGTTGGAGGCTCTCCGGCCAATCCCGTCACCAAAGCAGTGGGCCAACCAGTAGCCGGGCAGCTGAGCCCCGTTGCTCACCACCAAGACGAGGAACGGGTTCACCCCCAGGTTACCCACGTTCAGCATCAGCACCTGGGTGATTCCTGTGCACACCGCCCTTCAACAAATGTCATAGTCATTCTTGTGGAGTCTGAAAATGTGTGGCATTGCTAGAGAGTTTAATGTCACCTCATAATATACTGCTCTGGCCTTATTTTGCTAGTTAAACTAGCAATGCTTTTTCATTGTTGATTAGCCACGGGAAATATTAATTAAAATACTCTCAGTAATTACATAACCCTGAGACCTTAGACCTTCTAACTGCTATTATAATTATTAATAAAAAATAAAAATTGATATAGACTGTTTAGATGAACGCCCCCAATTCCTTTCATCCAAAACCTTATATGAGAGAACAATTTTTCATTGCTACCCAAGTAGGGGCAAGTTGGGGGCTTGAGGGGTTTTTTTATATAAAAATTGTTTATTGGTAGTTGATGGAGAATTTGGTATCTGGCCATAATAGAAATATCTCTGAGAAAAAGAAGATGTTTGTAAATAAGCAACATTTCTTTGGAAGAGGTTCTTATTGTGTGTGTCAGATATTAGTCCATCAGGATACTACTTCAAGGTTAAATGGATGATGGGAGCCAAGTGGATAGTCTAGCACTGAATCTGTGTTCACCATTTGAACAAGAATGGTTGTAAATTTGGTTCAAATCATTGAGTAATTCAGTTAATTACTGGATGAATGAATTCCTTAGAGAAAGAAAGCAAAGATTGATATTATGGAACTTGTTATCAGGGGATGTAGAAGGGAGACATACCACAGGATAATTTACTAGGTTTTCTGCTGTATTCTATGAATAATTTACCAAAAATGCTTAAGGAATTTAAAATTAAAATTTGTAAAATATAAAAGTAAATGGGGGAGGAATTATGCAATTCAGCATATCACACATACTATCGCCAGGCATAGGCATAACTTCCGTACAATAGAAGTAAAAACTTTGTCACTACTAAGTGGTTCTGGAACTTAATTTGTATGACTGAATCTGTTGCTTGACATCGTGTAAGACATACTGCAAAGTTGATGGAACATTGGACTTGACACATGGTGTTCTGGAAAAGATTCACCAGGCTGTCTATATTACAGACACTGACAAATAGTTAACAGGACATGAAGCGCAATGCAATGGTTGTCATGATGCTGAATGACTACTTCCAGAACTGCTCTATCTTGACTGCTGGCATAAGTGTCTTATAGCAGAGGGCGTGTATTTCAAAGTATAATTGGCAGTAAACTATGTAAAGTATTTTTTACAGCATACTACCTGCTACTTCTAGAACACACCTGCCGAATACGAGCAGCACAGTGTTCTTGAAGAGGTTCCTGTTGGTTACGAGACTGGTGAGTCCCAGGTTGAGACTCCTCCTCTGAGAGAGTTTGGTCATACGCGCCGTTACGTCTGTCGGAAGCTGCACTCGATTCGTCTCGGCGATCTTACGCACGACTGCCACGGCAGCCTCCGGACGCCCCTTGCTGATCAGCCAACGGGGAGATTCGGGGAAGATCCTGCACAACCAACACGGTGTAGTGTCTGCTTCTCATCAATCACTTTATTGTAAACACCCTCAGAGACAACTCACAACCTGCTGTCACAAGGTGATGTATACGAGGCATTTCCCCAAAGCATGATCCGTTTCAAAATATTGCTGCAGTTAAATTTGGCGTATAAATAGCGAGTCTGCTGATTAGTTGGAAGGTGAGGAAGCCATGTGTGGACAAATTGTGTAATGTCTAAGCATTGTTGATGTTTATAATGTCAAAGGAAATTGAGACACCTGGCGAAGTTTTTTTTCTTTTTGAAAAAGGAGGGATGTGATGGCGCTCCAAGCTTTATCGAAGGAGAGGTCACTAGAATCAGGAGAGGATTGGAGACTAGGAACAGGAAGGAATTTGGCCTTGGATTTGATTAATGAAGGGTAGGGTTGTAACGGACGTCATCTTTGCAGATGCGGATGTTCATTGCTTGACATCCAGGATGCAGATGTTATGCGGTAGTGGAAAAAAGAATTTTACAATTATTTAGATTTTAATATTTTTATGTCAAATTCTACATTTTTCAGAAGTAACATCATTTTCATATAATACTGCCAAACTGATTTATTTTTTGCCTCATCTTTCAACAACAAAGAACATGGGATGATTTCAAAAGTGAATTAAATTATTTACATAACGACGCACGCGTCTAAGGAACAATCTTTGCGGGGTTCGCGGCTCGACTAATTCAAGCGTGAAGCACAAGGCCACACGACCACACATCTCCGTGCCCGCCATCCACCTTTCCACTGCTCTAGTGGCGCATTCACAGTACAAATTGTAGGGCCTACATTCATCCGATTTTCGGTTAAAAAAATGCCTTGATGAGCCGTGAAAAGGGTTAGAGAACTACATGCAGGATGTGTTGGATGTTGGGACTGCCAAACAACTAACACAAGTCCTTGCTGTCCAACAAGCTATGGTGTTAAATCATGATTGGAGGAAACATCCTGAGAATGTGCGATAAGGAAACATGTCTTGCCACGAGAAAGTATGAGTGGAAAGGATTGCTTGGAACATTTTGTTGGTCTACTTTTGCTAGCATGAATGGGTGAGAACATTCTATTGTAGTTCTACATGGTTGTCCTGTAAGTTGGACCGTGAAGAAGGTGCTTTACTTAAGTTTAAACTTGTTAATTCATCACTTAGGTAATAACACCATTTAGTTCATTGTTATTTTTATTGCAAGATCGTCAGAAAAAAAACAACCACATTGTTGTTAGCTAAGAGACGATGGGCAGAATCTTGTATAAAGAGAAAAGAATAATTTAAATTGCAATGTAAATAAAATATCCACTATAGAGCTGCAATAAATATTGCAGATGCGAACGCAGATGTGGGAATTCACGCGAAAGTTCCGCACTTGCGGATGCGGAGATCCGTTACGCCCCTAATGAAGGGCAGTAGGCTAAATTGTGCATTATGATACATGGAGTGCGTGATAGGGAGCATTCATAAACTATGTGGCTCGGTCTAGGAGGGGGAGGGGTTGTAAGCTAAGCTACGAGGGATTGGGGGGGAGGGTTTCGGGCCAAGCATGCAGCTATTCATTCATATTATTAAAATAAGGTACATAACACACAACAGCAAGTGCATATTTATTTCTGTCATTTAATTATCTCCGTATGTAATTTACAAGAGTAACAAGAGAAAACAGTACAGAATGACTTCTGGAATCAAGAGGGGAAAAAAAGTTATGTGCCATGCAGGGGGAGGGGGAGAGGGATGGAAAGGAAGAGGAAAAACCCATGTCGGGGAGGGGGGATTGACAGGAGGCCAAAATGGAGCTGTGTGGTTTATGGACGCTCCCATATCCACCACAACCATCCACTTCTAGTTGGTTAGTTAGCAAAAAGAGGTTTTAGTTTCAGATATTAATATAGGACTCAGAAAGGTCCTTTTAAAACTCTACATGTGTAACACAACACTTTATGGCAGTATGCGATGCTACAGAAGGATGCTGAAAATTATGTGGAAATGATGGGTGAGGAAAGAAGTTTGTGGAAGAGTCGTTCAGAAAGAAGGGATGGGATGGTAGGTCATATTTTGAGACATGCAGGAATGGTTAACTTGTTAGTCGAGGGAACAGTCGAAGGTAAAGCCAGTACCAGATTAGCAGGAGTTGGGAAATGCTACAGGCCTCGAGCCTTCGGGGGGGCCTCGCACCTCCTAGGGGGGCCCTGTGTCTAGTAGTCTCTGGAGCCTCCCCATCAGGTTTAATGGGTGTTTTTTTTTCCTCTGCAATTCCCCAGGATGGAGAAAACCTAAGGCCCCTTCTTCACATAATTGAGGATGAGGGTTGTAAGGGGCATGTTGAGATGAAAAGACTGGCGGAAGGGATGGAGGCTTGCATGAAACCAGTCAAAAGACTGATGACAGCAAAAAAAAAGTGCTTCAAATCATATCCACCCCATTGAAAATACGTCAACAATGATACAAAATATCTATATAGAAAGGTATCTACTAGCTGATGCTATCTCGGAAAAATATGGCATCACCTTCCATAAAACACAAAAATGTTTTTGTATTACTTCTTATGCTAACACATTCACCTGTAGCAAATACCTTAATGAAAGACTCGGTACTAATTTGAAAATCAATTGGTTATGTGCAATTAGAACTATTTCCTGACCAACGTGTGGCTGTTTGCATTGAAAATCGTAAATAGGGCGTAATTTGATAATATTTATTAATGCATACAAATAACACAAAATTCTGAACAACACCATGTAGGTACATTTTCAGTCACTGAAGATGCCCCATTCCACAAGGGTGAAATGTGTCTCAGCATATAGGAATGAAAATAACAGTTGTTCAGAAACGGTATTTTCATTTGATTTGAAAATGTAATTGGTTTCCTCTCCTAAATACACAAATTTTGTCTTAATTCAAATAGTTATTCTTTTCTATTGTTACCTGTAACAGAGCAGAGGCAGGAAGCAAGGTACGGAGGTCGCGAGCATGAAGTGCACGTAGTTCCTGATGGGCCAGGCCAGCAGGGCACCAATCACAACACCCACTTGACACGAGCAAAACCAGTACAGGGTTATGCGAGAGCGGTTTGCGATATCTGTAATTTCTAAAGCTGCAACATGTGAAAACTTTTTGCATAAAGGAACTGCTGATTTAGTTATTTAGCATAACTTATCAAGATATTTCAGTGAAACTTTTTTAAAATTAAATCATTAACAAATGAGAGGCTGACCAATATTTATAAAATAATTCTATATATTATTTCTGTTGGCAGCACCCCTTTTTTTCTCATTCATTACAAAGTCTACAGCTATAATAAACATGTATACATGGAGGGTGTTGGTCAGGATACTAGACAGATATGTCCACTTTGATCCCATGTGAGAATAATCTCGGGGATGTGGAACAGTACATACACTTAATAATGTCAATTATATTACTATATAATAGATATTATTATTATACATTGATACAGGGGGGGGGGGTAAGTGGGTCAAAAGTACCCGGGCCCACTGGCTGATGGGGGCCCCGATCACCGACTGTAGGGGCCCTGAGGTCATGAAGCCAAGAATGGGCCCCACCCGGCCAGATTGTAGAGCTAAAAAAAAAAAAAAAGTCACCAATTTACCCCGGGCCCGAAATTCCTAGCGCCGGCCCTGCATTGATAACAAGTTAGCTACATCCCGTTAGTATAATCAATATCCCCTGTAATCTACAAATACAATCCCGAGATAATAACTACTTATTATGTGGAACAGTATATACACTTGTTACCAGCATCTAATAACCAGTTATTTTCTTACCAACCAGTTACCATGATAAGTTTCACTGTAATCTACAACTACATATTACATCATGTTAATTATTATTTATGTGGAACAGTACACACACTTATTAACAATATCAATTATATTACCAACCTCTCATTAGCAGTCAATTACTTAAAAACCTCACAGCAATTTTTGAGTGCATGCTATCCCATGTCTGTAACTATATATGAGTGAATTTTGTAAACAGTGTAATTTCTTCATTTGTCAAAAGTTTCAATAGTAAGAAAAGCCATATATCATTCTAGTAATTGTGGACAACTTTGACACGTTCCCCTTCGATACACCAAATATACTATTTTATCAGTCATTCTTAGTTACCAAATTCCAAGAGGAAAATTCTTTCACAGAGTAAAATGGGTTCTGAAGCAGAAACTCTTTCAGTTTGGACTTAAAGTAGTTGGGTTTTCGTAGATAACATTTAATTTCTGTTGGTAAGACATTGAATAAGGAAGCTCCAGTAAATTTTATCCCTTTCTGTACAATTGACAGTGATTTTTAATCCTTGTAAATATTATGTGTTTCTTTTGAGGAATAGAGAAACCATTTGTTGGTTAAAGGGAATATGATCTGATGTAGAAATGGAACTCTGCGACTCTCCAAAACATCTAGGAGTGCCCCTTAACAGATCTCTTACATTCAGGAAACATTGCATGAATTCCAAGCTGAAAGTTTGCACTACGAACCATCTCCTTAGAAAACTGATTGGATCACAGTGGGGTAGCAAACCTGAAACTATTTGAACTTGAGCCTTAGTACTGTGTTATTCGACTGCAGAATATTCTGTCCTGTTTGGTACAAATCAACTGATTCCCAACAGGTGCAAATTACCCGGCACCTGCAGAATCATAACAGGCTGTTTAAAATATACACCATTCGAATGGTTCCATCGCCTCGTAAGAATAGCACTACTTTCAGTTTGAAGAGAAATTGCAGCAAACAGGTAATGGTGGAGGTCGATGACATAAAGTGTGACTGCGGAGAAGATTAGACTCTTAGCACATGCCCCAGTGTCGACTGTGTCTAGCCTCCTGCTCAGAAGATGATCTGCATGAGGTCTCTGACAATGGAAGTGGCCAAGTTTTGGTCCAGTACGATTTTATGTTTCTAATTGCGTAAGAACGTGCATTTCTGACACGAAATAAATAAACAAAATTGGATTGGGTTTTATGCCGACTACTAGTATAGAACACTCGGTTCACGTGAAAACTAAATCATTTGTTTAAAGTTTAAGTTAAATGTGAACTCTCGCGTGGCCTGGACACACTTTATCTCCCCACAGCATCTGTGGGAGCAATACGCAACCAGCCATGCACAACAGTCGCTTTGGTAGAGACAGCTCGAGAGGTTACCAGGAGTTCCCTCTGAAAGATGTCTTTGCAGTGACTATGAATAAGTCTCAGAGCACAAACACTAAGAGTTGGACTATACCTGCCAAATGCTGCGTTTACTGACGGGCAGTTTGACGTGGTTAGCTGGTACTTATAAGTGGTAAATACCGGATATCCAGTGAAGAATTCTGGGCTGTACAAAAGAATTTATGAACTTGTTGGCAGCCTACCTTTATGGGAAAGTCCTCTACGAGAAAATGTATGTGGATGGTTGTTTGAGCTTCATCTTGTGTGTATGCTGCATATAATGTAACGACTCTTATTTATCTTCCTGCGAGTTCCAAATTAACTTTATCATTCTCTTAATGATGAGAAATATCATTTTCATAAAAATACGTTATAATTTTCTTCTGAATCGAGCTGATCTGTGCCCGACAAAGGTCGACCAAACACAACTTTTATTTTTACTGCAGTGTGAAAATTTTGTTACAATCAATTTTAACGAGATACTCACAGACGGCTAAAGAAGATTCGATTGCACTGCCCAAACCGCAGTCGCCGATTAGAACCGTCAGCACGAACAGAGGGTACACTGATGACGTCACAGCGATCAGGGTCCTGCCGACCGCAATGGCGGTGAAGCTGAGGAAGAACTGCGGCTTACGGCCGAACCTGCACAGAAGCAATTACGACTGGCTACCAAGGAAGAACTATTCCCAACGTCAGCAAGTGATCTAAAGTTTGAAGTTTCTATTGATCGGGAAATCGCGAGGTGAGACTTTCGCAATTAGGGTTCCGACCTACAATGACCTTAACAGGTATGTCGTTTGTGGTATATCAGAAGGTAAACTATGTTTGACATATTATGTATATTAGGCAGCAGACTGCGCTCCCCTAAATTGCCGCTTGTGCAATCGCTCGGTTTCAATAAAAATAATCCTCTTTATTAGTTTTTTTTTTTTTTTTTACCCTTCATTTATACAGCCTAATATCTTAGTGACTAAATTAGACCCTACATATTAATTTTTACATTGTTGATTACATAGTGTTTTGAGATTTATACAAAATATTTGCATGCGAGGAATTTGGCATACAGTTCCGTTACACTTTGACTTATTGTCTAATTAATTCTATAATATTAAATTTGGTCTTGTAGTTACAGCTGCTATTGCAACCTTTAATATTATATTGAATCACAAATATTGCTTATTTTTGTTATAGTGCTGGAGGTTTTTATTGAAATATTCCAGTTGTACCTAGAGTACCTATCCCATTATTCAGTTGTTGCAGTTAACCCAGTTTGTACATATCTTTCTGTAATCTATCATGTAGTTATACCGGATTACTGAATAATAACAATTGCTTATAAGTAACATTCACTTAATTTTATGTTCTCAGCCACCACAGTTCTGAGCCAGTTCGCATTTGCAGCATCCCGGCTTACCATTAATCTGGAAATTAACTCTCAAATATTGTTATGATTCATTGTGTATTTGTGCAAAAGTCAGTGATACATTCCCTCTACATTACAAACAAGATTGTTTTGGCCGTGGTAGAAGAGCTTTGTTTCTGTAAGTGGTATACTGATGTTTGCTCACTCTGCCACGCCATCGTTCTGACTCAGGCCTGCAGTAGGCTCGGTTCCGTTTTAACAATGGTAGAATTACTTAATTTAATAGTTATGCATTTGAATTGTTTTTGCAATAATCACCTCCGGTATTATAATCTACTTTTCCCCTATAAGGCCTTTTCCGTTTTTATATTACAAAAATTTATCTACAACGTCAATTCTAATCTAACTTTAAACCTATACTACTCTATCAACACTAATCTACCCACCACTATCATCCCGGGATAGTCTACCAGCCATGCCCTTCTGGATTTCCAGTAGGACAGGATCGACCGACACATCGGAACAAAACTTCCGGCTCCCGGAAGTTTCTGAAGAATACTGTTTACTCTTATCAGTGAATAATAATTTTCTATGCCCGTATGTTTGGCCGTGCGACTTCCCTAGGCCGGTCCCCATGCCCGACTTCCGCTCGGTTCAGATATCTTTTTTTGTGCAGTTGAGATACTTTGTTCGCCCGATTATCGAGAATAATCAATCCATGATCGCTCATCTAGAATTATGTCTCGCGTTGATCTACTCCGTATTATGTTGATATCCGGTCTCGTTACTTTTTCTGTTATCGGGCAGGACCACATTACATGTTCGGGGGTTCTCTTTATTAGTTTTTTTTTATGTTATTCGGCTACTGGGCCATACAGCCAGCTCAATGTTATTTGTTTCTATCAAGTATTGACACAAGGACACTACAACACGGACAAGACATTCACAGACACAACACTAAACACCCATGCCCTCGGCCGGACTCGAACCGGCGGCCTTCGGCACGCAGAGCTAGCACTCTAGCCCCTACGCTACCGAGGCCGGCCTCTTTATTAGTTAGAATGCGATGTCAGTAGACTGCGCTCACCCAGTGGGTCGGTAAACTTCGGCGACTCACGCTAATGCCCGAAGCATTAGTTACGCTGACTGCCACGAGAGTGCTGTTTAGCTAATCAGCAAAATTAAAATGAATAATTGTATTTACTTTATTTGCTCTTATACTATTAAAAGCAGGTGTAAGTCACAAATAAATAATTGGTTTTGATTTTGTTTGCACTTATAGTGTTAAAAGAAATATAATTGCGATGTCAGGTAAAAAGTAACTGTCTGTTGTGGTGGTAACTGTACCAAAATACAAATAAAAGGGATGAAAACATTCTAATGCGAGGCAGAAATTTAAAAACTTACAATACTACATTCGTTTAAATTTACATGTTTTGTTTATCTGCGACTAGATGCAGAAATTCATGGAAGCAGAAGGGCATTCGATGTTTACGCTATATTCTCTTTGGCAGTTATTATAATTAAGTTACAACATATCCGCTCGCTGTATGGTACACACCAAATGCCAACAAAAATAAATAAATAAATAAAACCAAAGAATTTTTTTGTCAGAAGATAAGAAACGATGAAGTTTATTAAAAACTCAGAGAAAGCTTACACAAAACGTACATAATGGCGAAAAATTACTGTCAAATAAATAACAGTTATTCGTTTTTAACATATAGTTTCCTCCATTTAAAGTAAAATAATTAAAAAATAAAATCCTAGCCAAACACTCCGAGAATCTAACCAGAGTAAGGTAGGCCTACTCATATCACGAAAAATATCAGTAAAAATCGTTATTGGTTTTTCGTTACAAGCTTTTCCAGAATGAATTCCTAATCCTACTACCATCATAGGTGATACCCGTCGTTTTTGACGGGCATTAAACTAGTCAGTAATAATAAAAGGCCAGATTGATCATTATTCTACCACGCGTAACGCTACTCAGCTATCTTCGGCTCTCCACCCATAGATGTTGTGGCAATTTAAGAATGGAGGTTAGTTATTTACATTTGGTTTAATATGTTTTACGTTTAAATTAAAATTACGAACCAAGCATAAAAAAACATACATGATGTTACTTATTTACGATTAAATGCACAAAGTCATGAAAGGAAAAAATGTTCGCTATTTGTGCAGTAGTTGCTAGAACTAGGTCACAAAATGACCTAAATATATTTTGAAAGAAAAAAATATTGTTAAATCGTTATTCGTTTTCAAATTATAGTCACGATCTTAATGATCCATGTATATATTTATATATTAAACGTGAAATGGCATATTTTACTGGAAGTAATAAGTCATTAGAAAAGCGATGAAGCAAGTCTTCGAATGCGCCGAACTCAGCATACAATTGATTGTTAGAAAAGCACCGACAATCAAGTCCACCTCCAAGGTAACAACGTATTATTAATTCTCGCCATGAGATATGACATTCAAGAGTAAATTTCTCATTCCTCGGGTAGGGTTCCGTTAGGTACTATGGATTCTAACAGTAGAATTGCACGGATCAGCAAGCACCGAAAGCTAACCCTCGCCATCTCGCAGCCACCTCCGCAGCTCGCTGTCTTGTGTCGTTTCAGCTACCCGGGCGTTTGATGTTTACCGAATGGGTGACGGATAGAGGCGCGCCATCCCTGCCAGCAGAGGCTCGCTGTTGATAGCTGGACCAGCGCTGCCGGCAAGTACACGGGTGTGGGAAGCAACCTTTAGCTCTTGTCTGTTCACTATGTACGCCTTGCCAGATCACGAAGGCGATATATCATCATCCAATAACCCATCAGTCTACAAGCTTATATGCAGTCAGAGGCATATAACATCTCATATTGACACTGTAGGGAGGATCCTCTCAATTGTGATGTCGTCTGTAAAGTTCACAACTTTCAATGACTAATAAATGTGACCTCATAACCATTAGTTGCGTATTATTATCCAGGTTATGGTAGAATCTCGGCTGGTCATCCAATAGAACCAGCCATCACTTAGGTATCAATAGCGAGGTGTTGGACCTGACATAGCATCTTAACTATTAGCCCACAAGACGTAAGACAGAAGAGATTCTGATCAGGACCATCAAGATAGTAAGTGACTTCTAAAGCTACACGAACGGCACGAGGTTTGTCAAACTCTCCTCTAGAGTTTCACAACAGCAAACGCCCACAGCGAACCTAAATAAACCCTTCAGCTACCCTGTCATACCTGTCAGTCTGATAGGAATCATTATACTTTTTGTTATAATGTTCGTCAATTTTTTACAGGTTTTTAATTAGTTATAGGTATTTTACGATGCAATTCAGTCTGGATTAAGAACACTTTCAATGAACATATTTGGCACATATGGTGAAGTAACCTCAAAATAAAAACTTATACTTGTTTTGCTCGCAACTGAAAACAATACTAAATGAATATTGATAACATTTATCGTTTGAATACAGGATATGATCCATATCTGAGACAAGTTTTCAGTTTTTGAGACTGTGCTGGTTGTAAAAATAGTCTAAAAGGGAGCATTTTTACAGAAGCTTACATTTTTATTTTTCAGTTAGAAAGATAAAAAAAATCCTTATTTTCTTAAAGGGCTCTAAATGGTTCTTTCAAACCCCCATGGCGGAAGTTATTCCCGTTCCTCACCCCAGTCCTTTTCCGCTCAGGGGAGTAGCTATTATGGTACTAGGCGGTGCAGTGCACCGGGGCCCCTACGCTCAGGGGGCCCCCAAGCATACCTCTGAGGGCCTCAAATCGCACCTCTAGGGGGCCCCAAACGCAATTCAGAGGCCTACGAGCCTTCATGGCAAACTGGCGTCTTTTTTAAAAAAAAAATCTCTACAGTCGTCTAAGGGGGCCCCTGAAACACAGGAAGCCCATCACTAAGGGCCCATAACCACTGCTCTGGGGGCCCCTAAGCACAACTCAAGGGCCCCATCCTCAGCTCAGGGAGCCCTTACCAGCAAAAAAAGGTCGCCCATCTGGCCTCAGGACCCAAAATAATTTTTTGCACCGGGGCCCTTGTTGACCTAGCTACGCCACTGTTTCCGCTTATAATGAACTAGACGTCGCCGAAGCGCAAAGTCGTAAGAAAAAGATCCTAGTAGTTAAGTAATAGGTGCTGTACCTGTCTCCTATGTAGGGCAGGAGGAGGCCCAGAACTATAGCCAATCCTCGGGCCAGAGAGACGGCGTTGGCCAGCTTGATCTCGTCGTCACACACCCAGCCCTGGTGGCTGGGGATGGTGAGGGAGAACCAGGTGTCGTCGAACTCCCAGCCGTGCTCACAGGGCACCGCCTGGCTCGGGTCTCCAGGAGTCTTCAACATCTCGCACCTGCTGTACGAATCACCATCTCTGCGAAAATGACAACACACTTGCTGCACAGTCCTTATCAATAGCTTTAAACTAGTAGCACTAAAGGAGAAGCATAGGTGTTATTTATATATGCCAACTAGTTAAAGGTTGCATTGATGGTCCAAAAAAGTTGAGATTGTGACCGCGATTCAAACCAAGAACTTCTTGAATCAGTCATGCCCCTTATAACTCTGGAAAACTATAGTGATAGATGGCTACATCGATGCCTCTAATCTATAGTTATTTTAATTACAGATACTACTTTATGTTTGACCATATAGCTTCATAATTTTCTTTTATAATACTGACCTGATATGCTGATGCGGACGTGTGTACTGAATTTATCGACGAAGGGAGCAAATTTGTAGCGTCCTGAATCTAAATTAATATTCCTCTACCAGAACTCAAATTTCCCCTTCTGTAGAAAACCTTTTGCTGCAAACTTTAATAGCTCTCTTAGAACTTTAGCATTTGCACTCCCAACTGGAATACCAGTTTTTCGACACCCCAGTTCTTTTTAGTGGTGCTACGTGATACGAAATTCTGTTCGCCCCTCTCCCTCGTACCTAGTAACAAGGTCTTAGAAATCAGGTGTTTATTGTATTCAATTGACCGTTCAGCGGACCGAGGATGCAATGCGTCTTCTTATCTTTGACCGCTGGGTAGTTTCTAATTGTAAGATTCTTCTGCGAATTTGTGAATATATATATATGGCTATTCAAAATGATTGCACTGATTTTCTTTTGGCTGTCCTATTATAGGTATGATGATGGAGGTTTGATGTTATAAGACAAGAGGCACTCCAAATTTCGATTGCACTAAATGCAAGCTTCCCCTGGTGGCCGCTAGAGCGCTAGAGAGCAAGATGACTGAAAATAAGAAAGCGTATGTTGTTCTAGAATTTCATTCAACTCAGTCTGTGTTAACTGTTCAGTGACATTTTAGAACAATGTTCGGCAAGAATCCCCCACATGCTAGCACCATTCGGCTTTGGTATCAACAGTTTAAAGCCACAGGATGCCTTTGTAATGGTGAAACAACGGTTCGCTCTCCTGTGTCTGAAGAAACCGTTGAACGTGTATGGTGACGATCACAGGGAAAATCTATCTGAAAATGTTGCAGAATTGACTCATACCACTTCTGGAAGCTGACAGTGAAGATTTTATTTTCCAACAGGACGGTGCTCCACCCCATTTTTCTCTGGTTGTCCGTAATTTCCTAAACATCAGGATTCCAAACAGATGGATTGGTCGTGCTGGGGATGCTGATCGTCAGCTGATGTGATGGCCTCCTCGTTGCCCTAATCTAACCCCCTGCAACTTCTTTGTGTGGGGTTTCGTAGAAGACACAGTGTTCGTGCCACCAGTACCAGTTGATCTGCCAGACCTGCGGGTTCGCATCACCAATGCATTTGCTCTCATTCACAGAGATATTGGGTATGGGAAGAACTCGATTATAGACTTGATGTGTACAGAATCACTAAAGGTGCACATATGGAGCATCTGTAGACACTCAAAAAAACTTTCACAGTTTGTTTATATATCTGTGTAATCTTGTAAGTATATGTCAAATAATTTTCTGAAATCACTGCAATCATTTTGATTATATATATATATAAAATCGAGTGAAGTATGTAAAGAACTGATTTCAATTCCTGCCCTTATTTATAAAAAAAAAAAATACTGCAAAAATTATCATTTTTGGTAATGGTTGCTCACCTGGGTAGAGTGAGGTTCTTCCACTGGTCGACTGTGAGGTTTGTGTCGTTCCTTCCGGGGACATGGCACCAGTGGTCGGGCACCACGATCGCAAGAATGAATGCCGTACATGTCAACGCCACCAGCACCGTCGAGCCATACGCTATCAACAAGTTGAAGCGCCTCTGGTACCGGCCTCTTGAGTTGATGTCCTCCAGGATGTCTTCGAACGCCACATCTCTAAAATCCTCCTTGTTGGCTGCTGTCAAAGCTTTCAGCTGCACAACAGACAACAATACGAAATTTTATTCACTCCCTTACATCTCAGTTTCTGATCATGGTCATCTCCTCCCCTCCACGTACTTCTGATCATTCTGCCCGTTTCCATTTAGGTCTTAGCCCCAATACACTCTTTTATACACTTCCAGTCCTCTCTTAATTCACCTTAGGAAAACAGAGTCTTATTACCACATACTGACTATTACAAACGACTCTGGACTCGTCTCTGAGCCAACTGAATCTTGCCTGATGACACCATAGCTCTTCCTTCCCAGTGAATCCCTACATTAATACTAAATCTTATATATATATCGGTGCAGGGCATTTTCATATTTCGACCAAAGACATGTATCTCCATATATGTCAGTCTGCTGCCACAACTACATAGCATAGACCATTGGTGTTTCTGTGTGGTAGTGGTATCGTGTCTCCTATCGTGTAATATGGTGCTGATATGTCGGTAGCTATGGGGTTGTGGAAGATATGGTGGTTTAAAGTGGTCAACCTGCGGCACTTTCATTTTTCTACCAAAAAGATATGTGTCGTGGTGTATCACTTTTCAGCCAAAACTATCTAGCGCAGATCACTGGTGTTTGTGTGTGGTAGTAGCACAGAGTCACCCGTCGATCACAACGTTGGCCGAATTTCGGTAAGTGTGGGAGATATGGTGGTTGATTGTGGCCGTTCAAGGATATTTTCGTATTTCGACCAAAGACATGTGTGTCCGTATATTTTTCTTTGCTGCCTGAACTGCATAGTGCAGATGACGCGATTGTGTGTGGTAATAGCATCGAGTCTCCCATCGTGAACTATGGTGGTTAGATGTCGGTAGCTATCAATCCAAATTCTTTACAAACACGAACGAAGTCGTGGATACCAGCTAGTTAGTATTAAAACTTATTGGAATTAATAAACACTAGTGTCAACTGGAAACTCTGAACTACTACTGGAACAACAGTTTGGTGCTCAGCACTTGTACCCGCCCCGTGGTCTCAGCATCGTGGTGGTGTCCGGCTGCTGACACCTAGTAGGCTGGTTGGAGGAGGAGATATCACCATTCAGAACTTGCCGGGTTGTGTAGGAAATATGGTGGTGCACAATTCCTGATTACCACATTGTGTGATAACTCGTGGGTTCAATTCCAAACCTCTCCGTGGTGCTCTCACTGTATGACCTTTTTGCACTGTCAATGGTGATTCACCGAGCGTGGTGGTGTAACGGATTACGTTCTGGCCTCGCATTCGGGAGGACGGCGGTTCGAATCCCCGTCCGGGCATCCAGATTTGGGTTTTCCATGGTTTCCCCAAATCACTCCAGGTGAATGCTGGGATGCTTCCTTCAAAAGGCCATGGCCGAATTCCTTCCCATTCCTTGCCCCCATCCTTTCCCGTCTCTAAAGACCACGTTGTTAAAAAGGGACGTTAAACTGTTTAAAAAAAAAAAATCAATGGTGATTCATTATAAAAAAACTTCGAAATATTGGAAAATGAAATGTTCACAGCAGCATACACAGTGCAAATAGTCCAGTGTTTGGGGTTCCTATGGCCGCCATTGGCAGCCGCGCATGCGCAGTAGGAGACTAGTTTTTATATGAGGTTTCACCGATTTGTCGTTATTTCGTCTCCATATATTCCTTCCTCCATGCTTTCAACTAACTAATCGTCTCTGTCGCTTCTTTATATAGATACTACAGAAAATTTCAGAATAACTCAGAAATAGCCGTCCAATGTTTCTCGATAGGCGGCAATGCAGCTAACCATCAAAACCACATTAAAACAATCAGAATTAATGCAAAATCATTCACAATCATTAGAAAACACCATGAAATGAAAGTTAAAGATATTTACAAGCAAGATTATCAACATAAACCAGTCCAAACCAGCTCAAATCGTCCTCCAAACATCTTAACTCACAGAAAGGGTTAACATTTACTGGAGCTTCCTTATTCAATGTCTTACCAACAGAAATTAAATGTTATCTACAAAAACCCAACTACTTTAATTCCAAACTGAAAGAGTTTCTGCTTCAGAATCCATTTTACTCTGTGAAATAATTTTCTTCTTTGGAATTTGGTAACTAAGAATGACTGATAAAATAGTATATATGGTGTATGGAAGGGGAAGGTGACAAAGTTGTCCACAATTACTAAAATGATATATGGTTTTTCTTTCTGTTGAAACTTTTGACAAGTGAAGTAATTACACTGTTTACAAAATTTCACTCATATACAGGGTGTTACAAAAAGGTACGGCCAAACTTTCAGGAAACATTCCTCACACACAAACAAAGAAAATATGTTACGTGGACATGTGTCCGGAAACGCTTACTTTCCAAGTTAGAGTTCATTTTATTACTTCTCTCAAATCACATTAAACATGGAATGGAAACACACAGCAACAGAACTTACCAGCGTGACTTCAAACACTTTGTTACAGGAAATGTTCAAAATGTCCTCCGTTAGCGAGGATACATGCATCCACCCTCCGTCGCATGGAATCCCTGATGCGCTGATGCAGCCCTGGAGAATGGCGTATTGTATCACAGCCGTCCACAATACGAGCGGTGAATCGAGGAAGTACAGTACATACTAACGAAACTAAAATGAACTCTAACATGGAAAGTAAGCGTTTCCGGACACATGTCCACATAATATATTTTCTTTGTTTGTGTGTGAGGAATGTTTCCTGAAAGTTTGGCCGTACCTTTTTGTAACACCCTGTATAGTAACTAACATGGGATAGCATGCACTCAAAAACTGCTGTGAAATATTATGATACTAACAGGTTTTTAAGTAATTGACTGCTTATGAGTTGTGGTAACTGGTTGGTAAGAAAATAACTGGTTGTTAGATGCTGTTAACAAGTGTATACACTGTTCCACATAATAAGTATTAATTAACTCGGGATTGTATTTGTAGATTACAGGAAATATTGGTTATACTAATGGGTCGTAACTAACTTGTTGTCAATATATAATAATATTATCAATTATATAGTAATATTGACATTACTAATAAGTGTATGTACTGTTCCACATCCCCGAGATTATTCTCACATGGGATCAAAGTGAACATATCTATCTATCTATCAACACTTACAATTACAAACTTGTAATTAATGATTCATACATAATAGTACTGTCCTTGAACACATTAAATAGCATTTAAATAGTTTCCCTCCACAAAACAATATTCATTTACGCAAATTCGCAACTAGTAACACGAAAAATATACAATTAATCAACTTCCAGCTTGCTGTACATAACTCTTCAAATAACATTTCATACAAAGGCTGGTTACAAGCCGTTGCGCCAAACATAGTATTTTTAAATATCATCAGTTTAGGCCCTAATAAAGGGAATCAAAACAAAGTCCGATAGTCTTATCGCCAGTCCGACACGTGACAGCTGAATGTGACCTTGTCTACTGCCTGTAGTCAGTTGTGATTCGCACGGCGTCTCACCTAGGCTCTTCGTGCCGTATCTACAAGCAACGGGCAGCTCCGGAGTTTATTAGCAAAAATAAAATTAGTGAACGGTAAAAGTAGGAGGGTGCTGAAATGCACTGAAATAAGACGTTTTTAAAAAAACACGAAATGGGAAATTGAGTGTGTAGAACAGTTTACTTAATGTAGCCTGAAGGAAAACTCTCAACATCGGAACAGTTATTTCTGTCGCTTGAAGAAGTTATCCGAATTATCCTGCAGCATTTTATTCTCCAGTTTTCAGCATCGTTTATTTGAAGTTTACGAATGTGCATGTGTTAAATTCAGTGCAGAATAAGTGATTGAAAAAGTAAACACACAAATGGTTTATAGATTTCACACAAACAGCTGTCGAAAAAAATACCTCAAATTTATCATCCTTCCTCGCTTCTCCTTTGTTGTTCATCTCTCTGCTTTAGCCTTGCGAGGACCAAAATCTGACAAAAACAAAACATAAAATTATACTCTCTCATTAGTCAAACATCATGAGTGGTTATTATACTATACAAAATCATTTTCATGTGGTAGAAACAACGACCACTAAAATGTTCTTTGATAATTTCACTTCGTGACAATTTTAACGATATTCTGGTAAGAGAACATAACATAACAAAAAATGCCTACTGGATTCACTAAAAAAAAAAGGTGAAGGGAAAAGCCCCGATGATCTACATCAGGGGTGGCCAACACAAATGATCTTGTGGGCTACTTTGGAAGTGCTTCATAACTCCACGGGCCACATATAAAATTATATGTACCCACTAGAGACATTTTTTTGGAGTGAAACATGAGTTATTATTGTATTTACTATTATACTTACATGTAAACATAGATTATATATTAATAATGATACTAAACACACATTGTAAAGAAATATTTAACACTAAAAATGAAATATAACAAATATTTTGTTAAAGCGTGATGAATCTCGCGGGCCACAAAAATTTTCAAGGCCGCGGGTTGGCCACCCCTGATCTACATAGAGGGAGGTTCAAATGAGTCCAAAATCGAATCGACTGCTTCTATTTTAGCAAGAAAAAATGAAATATAACAAGTGAATATAGAATATGGACTTATAGATAGGACGCTGCCAGTTTTAAATAATACATTAACACTGGGGAAAAAATCTGGAACAAAAGGGCCTGAATAAAGTTAGCCAGAATAGAACTGAAAGTATCGAAATTCCATTAATAGGTCAGAACAACGTGCGGGTACAATTAAATGCAACATACGTTTTTTCCTCCTCAAGGTATTGTTTTCTACTATTTATAAATAACAGTAACTACAATACCGGCAGAGAAAATATATACTACAAAAAAAAAAAAAAAAAAAAAAAAAAGCTACATTTTTTATTTCCTTGCTTTGCTTTCTAGAAGAAAAGGTAGTTTATCGTCTAGATAATTTCTTTTATTATTTCCAAGATTTAATGAAGTTGTTTCTATTTTCCACTTGGAGAACAATTCGAAATTTTTTTCTCATTTGAATGATTAGCTGAGT
This sequence comes from Vandiemenella viatica, assembly GCA_031002005.1. Lineage (NCBI taxonomy): Eukaryota > Metazoa > Arthropoda > Insecta > Orthoptera > Morabidae > Vandiemenella > Vandiemenella viatica. The sequence goes on from CM061918.1 coordinate 122,427,819, forward strand.
GGAAAATTTCAATTGAAAGTTAAGCGACGCTCACCTTACTGTATCCTCTGCTGGGAGACGACTGAACTCAGGTAGCCAACTCAACAGGCAATACAGTATGGCAGAACATAAAACTAATAATCATTATAACCATTCAAGTTTACTCATTTTCTCGTTGTTCCACTGACGCTTTGTCATGGTGCCAGACACCTAAAAAGAAAAGATAATATATGCCAGATGTAAATATAAAGTTAAAAAAAAAAAAAAAACTGTGACCGAAATTTTCAAGGTAAGGTCTCTTAACTCTGTATTGTTCCCGTCTCACCAACCTCTTTATCTTCTCACCTCCCTGTTGTAGTATGTAGGTTCTGTACTTCTCTTTATTTTTTGCTTTGGAATAAACATTTCCTCACCCTTTTTATTGTCTCCTTAAACTCTTCTCACTTCACCTCCACTTTACTTGTGCCATCCTTCCGTTTGCTGAACCTTTCCCTGAAATATCTCTTCAGTTTTAAAATCTGTACCTTTTTATAATTGTGCCCATTTCCCCCCTCTATTTTGGCAACTGATATCCATCAGTACTGCATTGTGATTACTTATTCCTTCAGTTACTTGACACCCTACAAGATTTTCTTCAGGCTTTATTAGAAAGATATCCAACATGTTTGGTCCCCTGATGTTCTGCTCTACCACTTGTGTTCCTTATTAAGGTATTTGCGTATCTCTGTTCTCTTGTGTTAGATAGTCGCGCCTACAAATTTTCTATAATAAACTAATATTATTTTCCGAAAGTCCCTGAGCAGATTTTAAACCCAGTTTTAATGTTCGAAATATGCTTTTCGGATTTGAAGCCAATTCGAGAAAATTCTAGGCATATTTGTGATTTTTGTGTCTGGTCACATGAATTAAGAATCTTTGGCGCATATGTAATCAGGTTACAAACGTGGAGGAAGGAAATATTCCTCCATGGATACAAACTTCTTATAATTTCTTGATTGTCTCGGATTTCTTGCACCTTCCCTGATGCAAGATTGACCACAAATTTGAAGCTAGTCCATAAGCTTGCGAACTATATATATAAACTGGTGTATGTGTCAGTTTATATACATGCAGGAAAGGAAACTTCTATGTATTTTTTGCAGTGTAATTCTTTTTTTTATTGTTTATTTTTTTTTTGCACTGTAGTGGACAAACAATAATGCTGTGTTGTGCATTTGTACAGGAAGTATTAACTTTGTTCAAGTTATTCTCGTTGACAAAAAAATAAACAAATAAAAAATTCAAATCATACCGGTACTTCACTATATTATAGAGTATTGCATTCATTCCAGTCTTAGTCTGTATTTTGTATTTAGAGCTTTTATATCGGAGAATATCTTAGAAAAAATTATCTGATAACCGTTTTACAATCAATTTTCGTTAGAAATTAACATCTATACGCGACAATAATGATGTGTTTAACGTAAGTACGTTTCCTAGCTCATAACTAAAAAAAAACAGCAACTATAAATACTTTTGCATCAATCAGTGCGAATTTTTTCCAGCCCTTAAATTTTTAGGCTGCGAAAACCCCGTTTATTATCTGTACCATGTTATATGCGTATTTGATGTTAGGTTGAGATTACAATTGCCACTCCAGCACCAGATGGTAAATCGGTAGTGTGATTATATTTTTCTAGTCAGAATCCAAGGTATCAATCTGTAAAAACCACGTCAAAATCGTTTTAGTGATTTCAGGTTACCCCACATTGTAGTTTAAAAAATTAGTTTGCTATTCAGAAGAAATTCCAATTTCTTGCTTCCTTGCTACTTCTTACGTGAGGCTCAGATTTCGAACCTTGAAAACGCAATCAATATGTATTCTGTAGTTTTTGCCTAAAGTTAGAGATACTTTATGATTGAAAGCGATATTTTCCACATTAAAAGATTGAAAGCTTAGTTATATACCGGTACCAATATAAGACGTTTAAAAAGTAAGTGTGTCAATATAGTATAGAATACTAGCTTTTCATCCATGTAGACCAGAGAAGTTGGAGGTTTGAAAAGTAATAATCATCATTAATTCACGTAATTTTAGCCTGCACAATAAATAATGTTTCACTACGCTACAGCAATATGTGCGATTTTTTAAAAAAAAATTATTCATTGAATATCGCATCAAGAGTTCAAGGCTTTATATTTTACCTTTGGTTTGTAAGGACTGAAGACCGGACCATTCTGGAAAGAATGCGACGTATTTATTATTTTGTTAATGTTTGGAACAAATTTGAGGTAGGATGGTGGTGACAGTCTGGGACTTTGAACGAGTCTGTAAATTTCAGACTCAAAATTTGCTAGGTACCGGTACGGTAGAGTTTAAGTAATGTTAGACTAGAGGTTTACAAACTACGTTATCGCGCTTCCCTTTAAGAACGTATTCTTCGGCACCTCTCCCCTGTTACTTCTTAATCCAGTTTCATAAAATGCATTGAACTTGTAGACTGGACTCACTCTAATAGATCGGCAATTCGGTGAATCTCGATAATACCCGAAGTACTAGTCACATCACAACGTTGCTTGACTAACCGGAAGATTTCAAATAAATAACCGCATTTGATTTGATATAGGCCTACATGCAGAATAGGTGTACACAGCCTTCTAATCCATGGAGGAAAGAAATATATGGAGAGGAAATACCGCTTATTCTGTGACGCCGCCTCTAAACTCTCGGCTATCCATACAATTGCTATTTGGAGACAGTATATCCCGAAAACTAAGCAAGATATCGAAAAATTTTATTCTTTATTTTCGATTTTTTTCGTCGTGTTACATAAGAATCAATCATCAAATTTAACTTTTTACGAAATTTTTCTTCTGCATTTCAACTCACTTTTGAGACAGTATATCTCGAGAACTAGGCAAGATATCGAAAAATTTTATTATTTATTTTTTATTTGTCTCGTCTTTTTAAATAAGAATCCATCATCAAATTTGACTTTGACCAATTGTTTCTTCTGAATTTCAATCAAAAACACCTCATATTTGAGACAGAATATCTCAAAAATTAAATAGGATATCAAAAAAATTTATTCTTTATTTTTTATTTGTCTCATCGAGTTACATAATAATCCATCATCAGATTGCGGCATCACGTTTATCCTAGAGTCCCTTTGAGGTTTTGCTCATATTCCCCGTGTCTGTATGGATAGGTAATATGGCGGCCACGCCTCCCCACTCCTATCCCCCCGGCGTCACTTCAATGCGTGGTGTAGGTCCTTTGCATCGTCTCCATATATTTCTTTCCTCCATCTTCTAATCACACCTATTCTGCATGTATACCTTTGATTTTATTTGCACTGCGATACCTGTTAATTATCTGTTGTGTAGCACTAATACAAATTGTAATGCAAGGTAGATACAAGGGGGAGGGAATTATAATATGACATTTGTTTAAATTTGTATGTTGCTTTTTGTTTATTTATTAAGACAAGATGCAGAAATTCATGTAAGGAGATGTATACACTGTATTCCCGGTAGTAGTTTCTGGAAATATAACCCAAAAACTTTTTAACAGAAGATAACAAACAGTAAACTCTATTAAAACTCAGAGAAAATTTACGGAAAATACATTAGTCAGATAAATAATAGAATGAAGACTTTTCCAGCGTACGACTGCAATGAAGTCTTCACGGGTGTACCGCCGGATTGTGTTGTGAAAACACAATATTTCGACGACTAGCTCTGTCGTCTTCATCTGGTGTGGTGACATCTGCACTGGTCTGGGGTCAATTGCCCACATTAAATCACAAAAGGTAGTTTTGTAAATGTGCTGTCTTATTTTATATTCTTAACTTTAACACCTTAAGCAAACCAAGTACCTGTTCTTCATATTTCCTACAGGCCCTGTGCTGTTTCATAATATTTAATTAAATTGTAATGGAGCACATGCTCTGGTTACAAATTCCCTACACCCACCTTCATTTGCCCTTTACAAATTTTAACTTTAAATTCTTTCAACTTTTTGGAAAATTATTCATCATTTCCCTTTGTAACTTATTCCAATTCCTTACCTAAAACAGAGAATCTTCCTACATCCTTGTGCCTGAAATCGAGTACCAGCTTGTGGTCATGGTCATATTTTTCCTTCCATGCTCTACTTTTCATACCTACGCCAATATCTTTTCCATGCCTCATCACCAATATACGCTTTGTACATTCCCATGACCCTCTTCACCCTCCTCCTGTCTTGCAATGAATCCCATTCTAGCTCTTTTATCATATCTGTTACTGATTACACTCTGCGATAATTTCCAGAAACAAATCTAGCAGCCCTTTCTTGTACCCTCTCCAACTCCTGTATTTGATACTTAAAATGTGGGTCCAAATTTTGTTACCCAATTCCTTTACTTCTTTCATACATCCCCTCATCATTCTCTCCAATACCGACTCTAATATGAGTCACATAATGTAGGTAAATAAAACGATATTACAGATATGAAAAATTCAGATTAGTGTATATGTCGCTGTTATACCAAGGGCTTTTTCCTCCCTTAATAGCCTATCTAAAAGTTTATTGAAGTTCTACACCTCTCTAACCATTACATAAAAATTTTACACAGTAACATTGACCATTAATTTGGAGGTGTGACATCAAGTAATTCATCCAAGAATATTCCATTTGCCTTGTGTATAGTTTTTGAATGACTTACCACATTAACTTATACTGACTTAAATATCCAGTTACAGTGGACCTTTTACAGTTTGCAGACATGATAGTACAAATTAAATGATTCACAGATTGATGGAAATTCTTTTATTTCTCAGTATAAAAGCATCTAAAATAGTGTACAATAGTGAGGAAACAAAAAGAAATACATGAAGAATAATTACAGTGGATTATAATTATGGGAAAAAACAATAAAAATATAGTTTTTACAGTGTAAAATTTTTTTCGCACACAAAGTTTTTCTGTGTTAGTGATCAAGTAGTAGACCTCGATCTGCGTGGAGGCAGGCTCCAGTACCGCTGGTGTTTGCCGTACACTGACGCGTCCTCCAGAGTCTCTGGCAGCTTCTCGTGCATCGACTCTGGCAGGAAAGACAGCAGCATCGCCCCCAGGCCGGTCAAGATGGCCAGGATACCGTACATGTACCGCGGGTCAGATTTTTGGCCCTGCAGAACACAACAAACATGCTTACAATTTATCACATATTTATTAGTCCTTTGCTGTATTCTAAAAAATATGTCATTTTATATATAATAAAAGTGATTCCTTCAGTCCACACAACTACTTTATTCACAAAAAAATTAATAGTGACAGTGTTAATTTAAGTAAAACAAATTAATCCAATTTAGTACAGAAAATAAAATGAAGGATAGCTATTTTCTGCTGGAAAATAAATAGTTCAATGAGCTTAATTTATTAGACTAGGATATTCTTTTGTGGTGATTTGAAAATAACTATCACATTCTACAACTCCTTAAGAATGTTTTTATGGCACATTTTTATAGAAAAGTTATGTTTTTTTATATTTTTTGATCAAATATTCAAGTAAGTATTTACCAGGCTAGGTAGTATTTAATCCACATGTAGGTGGTATTTGTATCATGTGTTGTACGTTCAGACGAACTACTAGTACAGTATACAGAGCCCGTTTTATATTTTGCAGCAGAAACACTTAACTCTGGATGCATTGTAGATGAATGCCTTCAATTTCTGTATTCGGCATCATTTTATAGGGAGTAAAAAGTATCCTCCAGAATTCTCGCAGTCCCAAATTGAAAGAACTTTAACTATGAAACTAATTTTAAACTATGAAAGACAATTTCCTGGTCTTTTAAAAGTGAAGTGGGGAAACTTGGAACTGGGAATGGAATATTCTGTCATTTGTAAGCATTAACATTGTGTGAAGTTATTGAAGGTAAAAAATCATTATCATTATTATATTTTTTAATGTTTCTACTTTCACAGGTCATCCAGCACATTCTATGACAGATGATGTGCTTATTTAGAAACAAGGTTTCATCAGCCATTGGCTTGCTAGGCCTATAGTAGTTTTGATGGGGAAGTAGATTTGTTGGCAATCACTATTAACAGTGTCATATGCCAACACTCTACAAGCAAGTGTCCAGGACTTACGTAGACATTTTCTGCCTTCAGCTTTGGCAACTCTTGAATTCACTTTCCCAATTCTTCCAACTTTTTCTCTGTGACTTTACTATTACTATTGCTATACACTACAAACAAGATGATGGAGGTGAGTTAAACCTATCCTAATGTGTAAGGATGTGCATGGGAAGGGATATATGGGATATGACAGGAGATGTCCAACCACCAACTATCTGAAGTAATAATCCTAGCATTTACCTGGAGTGACTTGGGAAAACCATGGAAAGCTCAGTTCAGGACGACTGGAGTGGATACTTAAAATCAATTCCTTGATCCATCTACTTACAAGGTAGACAATATAAGGTGAAGTTGCCATCAGAACCCCAACGAGGGCGTTCTCTATTGCGGCAGCACTCTGGCGAATACAAGTTGGGTGTATCTCCAGGCTCTGAAGGTTGCACAGCGATATGGACGCTGCAGCCACCATTGTTAGAAGGATCACTCCAGGCAGTTCCAGCATCTTCCGGTTCTCTCCTGGTTTAATGAAGGAAAAAAATATTTAGGTTATTCATTAAATGATATTCCATCGGTTTTGTTAACGACATTAAAGCGGATAGGATTGAGAGACAACCCACTATGCGACTGCATTGATCAGGCAGTAGGGGATATAAACCATCTTCTCTTCTCATGCAAGAAATACGCCCGCATTCAGGACAGAATGCTAAAAGAACTTGCAAAATGTAACATTCCTCTCCAAACCAACGCTTCCATCCTGCTCTCCTCAAATAAATACGAAATACTCAAAATCATAATGACCTTCTTTAAGGAGGGAAACATCCAATTATAGATTTTAGACAGGTAGAAAATCCAACAGGAAACGACAAGAACATATTTAGTACATTTACAATCGTACACCACTTGAACAGATATGTCCTCATATATATCAGCCAGCCATAATACTAGAATTTGAGGCCACAGTGAACGATTAGGGCACCAGTGCTATACATTGACCCAAATAGAATTAAGATATCCCACAAATTGTATAGTAAACACTCTACGGCGCAGATAAGAAATATAATAAAGTAAGTGATTACATGTCGACTCATAGTATAACACCAAGAAGTAAACAGATAGATATATAACTGTAAAAGAATGGAAATGTAAAAGGTCATACAATTTAAACTGTTGTGTATAGAACTGTAATGTAACGTAAATTATGTATTTTTAAAAACTGTAAAGGAAATGAAATGTAAATTGTTAAACTATGTAAACAGAACTGTAAAGTAATGAAATGTGAATTGTAATAAAATGCAAAGAACTTGGCTGTGTGGCTGATAAGGCTGAAAGCCATATAAATAAATATAAAAAAAAGTAATTTTCATGTCATAAATATTATTTGGCAGTAAAAATGGTATGTGTTTATTTTTCACTATTCAATAATTAGAACTGACATACTCAATTAATTTTAAATTGATTTGATTGATTCATTTTCATTTGCATGCTGTTATGTTGAAAATGATTTCTAAGTACCAGTTCTCAGGGTCTTACTGATTGCTCTTTGGTAGCCATTATTATATAGTTAGAACTGCTTTTTGATTAAAACAAAGTATGAGATCAGAGAGCGTCTTCAAAACATCACATCAGATTGACACATTTCCATGTTAATACACCGAGAAAGCCTCCATTCCTTCATTAAATTTCAGTAAGACAGCTTTCCTGTTTAATTACCTACAAAAATGAATTCAATTAATGAATTTAAACTCAAAGAAGAGCTCAGCAATGATACTGATATTATAACTAAGCACGAAATAATAATAATTATCTTGAGTTTATACTTTAATGTTGCTTATCAGAAACAGGAATAGGAGTTGATGGTAAGTGTCTTATATGCTGCTAAATTTCTGAAATATTTTAGGTAACATTACAGGCAGGACACATAACATTCTTGTATGTTTCCATCTAGAATATTGTTCCAATGGGTACAACAATGGTTATTTCCTAACAACTTACACCTCGGCAAGATCATTACAGGCAGGAAAGGACTGTAGAATAGGAACAGGAAGGAATCTGGAAACTGCTTTTTTTATATATAGGAACCACACGGGCACTCTCTGCATGATTCTGGAAACTGTGGAAATCTGAAATTGGGATGGCTGTGTCCTCCCTAATGCCAAGCCGAAGTATTACCACTCACCACTAAGCTCAGTGAATAATGAAAGTTGGAAGAAGCTGTATAGTTTGTCATTTGTTCCATTCTTGAACTTCCTAACAACTGGTTATAACTTTCCCACTCCATTACCAAGAGTTCATTCATGGTTGTGATCATTTCTTCCCATCTACATACTTCTACTAATTTTTTTTTACCAATATCAGACATCTCTGCAAATGTATGTTTTCTACAAACCTACTTCTATTTACGTGCCCCCTGTCCTCCAATGACTCCCAACAGAGCTTCTTTTTTTAAACAGGTTTCTGATTGCATTCTATAGTAAATTCCATAGACAGTTGTAGCTGTTCTGTTTTTCATGTCTAAACGTCAGGAGTCCGAAACCTCTTCCACCTCAACAATGTTTTAAGCCTCACTCTGCTTATTGTCAATATTACCTGTTATAACTTGTTCAATGTCTAATCTGAACCATACTGTTTTTTTCAAAACCACTTTAATACAATTTTTACATCCCACATACACACACAACACTCTTAATTGAATGAATTACTTTTACTATCAGACTGTGCAATAAAGATGCAAGAAAAACTGCATTCATGGCATGAAGTCTTAATGAAAAATAATGAAAGCTGATGCTGTGAAGATGTGCATTCCAGAAATATCTGTTTTAAGCTGTATATTACTGAAAATAAGATAGGATAGGGAAAATAAACATATACCCATCACTTACCACAGATGAAGGCAGGAGGGCGAGACAAACACTTAAAACACAAAAACAAACAAATTGCACAATATTTCGACATAAGTATTAGTCATTTGTTTGTTTTTGTGTTTTTACGTGTTCGTCTCGCCCTCCTGCCCTCATCTGTGGTAAGTGACGGGTATCTGTCTATTTTCCCTACCCTGTCTTATTTTCAGTGCCTCATGGCAGTTTCTTTGTTTCCATTATCCAATTAATCTGTATATTGATGATCAAGCATGGGAAGATATTGGTGGAAGAATTAACAGAAGTGTATGGAAGGGAAAATTTGACACTTAATTTTTTTCAGATATAAGGTGTGGGAAGATTTTCTATCGTGGGGAAGGGGGTCATGGATTTGAATAAATTACCCAGAGAAATGATGAATAATTTAACAAAAACACCGAAAGAATTTAATGTTTAACTCAATAGAGGACAAAAGTAGGTGGTAAAATGGAAGGGGAGAAATGGGCAGGTAGGGGAATTTCCTCTGGAGTATGCACTCCATCACAATCAAATTAAATTTTAAAGACATTAGAAACCACCCAATATAATGAAAATAAACAAATAAATTCTTCTCCACATTATATAATCTTACAAAAACTTTATTTTTTCAATCTGTGTACCTAATAAGCTGACTGCTTTTGTTGTTTATTTTCATTTAATCCTAATCATCAAAATAGATACAATGTTCAGGTACCTTTGCAGCTGCTCACAATACTGTATCAGTATAATTCTAGTATACTACATTGTTATCTGCAAAGAAACCACATGAACAATCAACCTGTAACGTAACCATGAACGTTACGGTTATATTTGGAGTGGATAGTGTAATCTGAGAGGTATGTAAGGTCTTTGGCGGTGGGCGAGCGCCGAGCGCGGGGAGTCGGGAGTCGGTGATGGTCAGTGGTAGCGTACGGAACAGCCGGCGGGAACGGAAGGTCTACGGCAGTGTGTTTATCCCGTGAATACATCGTACGGCCGCTTGGCGTGTGTTCCGTACTAAAGAACACTGTGGGATGTGTGCTAAAGTATATGTTGAACTATGAAGGTTCTTCCGAGAGACCTGACTCAATATAAACTGTGTTTAGTAAACTACTGCAGAATCGGACTATGGCGATTGTTTGTTAATTAGTTTCGAGAATTGTGCTCACTGCTTATTTAGTTATTTTGACTGTACTTGAAGCTGCTATCCTCGGTGACGAAGAAACATTAGTATTATTGTCTGGTGGCATGCTTGTGGACTGTGTAGTCTCAGAGGAATAAATCTACGAAAACTAGTACGCATATGTGTTATTTCTTCTGTGACTTTGATTAACCAATTAGCATAGCCGAAAGACTGGCGACCGCACGGCAAAACGAACCTTTAATTAAAAGAGTAATTAGTGGTGAAAGAAAGCTTAAGAAAAATCGTGTTAGGAAGTGTAGCTGCTCAATTGCTTCAACGAACTTTTAACTGTACAAACACGAATAGCGTCGAGTAGACGTTACAAACCGTTAGAATAATGACCATCTCAGTCCAGTCCCCTGTAGCTCACTTACAGTTGGGTTGGTAAACATGGGATGAAGATAAATGCAAAGAAGAGTCAGTTTATTAGATACACAAATAAAAAACAAAAGGTTAATTATGAATATAAGGTGGGGAAAGAATTGCATGCTGAAGACTTGGAATGTAAATATCTTGGCATTACATTTGATAACAAGCTTAACTGGGCAGGACACATAGGACAGGTGGTAGGAAAAGGTTTCAAAATTCTGCACTTGGAGACAGTGATGAGGGGGTGTACAAGAGAAGTAAAGGAATTGGTTTACAAAACTTTGGTCAGACCATTGCTCGAATATGGTAGTGTAGTATGGGACCCTCATTTTACGTATCAAATACAGGAGTTGGAGAAGGTGCAAAGAAGGGCTGCTAGATTTTGTTTCTGGAAATTATCGCAGAATGCAATCAGTGACAGATATGATAAAGGAGCTGGAATGGGATTCATTGCAAGACAGAAGGAGGATGAGGAGGGTCATGGGAGTGTACAGGGTGTATACTGGCGATGAGGCATGGAAAGATATTGCAGTAGGTATGAAAAGTAGTTCATGGAAGGGAAAGGATGACCATGACCACAAGGGTGTGGGAAGATTTTTATTTTTAGGTAAGGGTGTAAGGGATTGGAATGAGTTACCTATGGGAATGATGAATAACCTACCGAAAACGTTAAAAGAATTCCATTGGATGCCATAGTACATTTTCTCATTGTTTGCTTAGTACTAGTTAATAATTTCTCCATCCATTAAAACAATTTCTCACTTAACACAATGGTTCTTGCTTTAATTGGCACCGTATACTGCTCCCAAATGGGTTGAAGATATCCATTACTACAATATCAACTTGAGCCTATGTACAAGATATAAGGTTTCTGAATGGAATGGTGTTTATGATACTCAGTTAAATGTTTGGGGAAATTAAGTTTCCTTTGACATATTTGTATCATGATTCCAGAAACATTTTGCCCTTGAGTTCTGGAGCAAACAGTGGTGATCAACAATTTGGTGCACCATATTTTATACAAGTATATTTATTTCAATCCCAGAGTGAATGTGGAGTTCAAAAACTTTATATGTAAGATCATTTCATTTTGTATGCACATAGCAGGAAATTGCGATTTCAAGAATAGTTATTAGTTTGTATCACAGATGGTGATAATGACATGGTCTTCTTAGCAGAAAGGGCTGAGGATATTGAGAAGTTATTGAATGGCATGAACAAAATACTGAAGGAAGATTTTGGACTGAATATCAATCAAAGCAAGACTAAAGTGATGAAACGTAGCAGAAATGATACCAATCACAGTAGATTAAATATAAAAATAGGACCTGACGCAATAGGAGAAGTAAGTGAATTCTGTTACTTGAGAAGCAAAGTTACAACCAATTGCCGAAGTAGGAATGATGTTAAAAGCAGAATAGCACTAGCAAATAGAGCATTCATAAAAAGAGAAATCTTTTAGATTCAAATATTGATCTAGGAATTAGAAAGAAATTTTTAAAACTTCATGTGTGGAGCACAGCACTTTACGGTAGCGAAACATGGACTTTAGGAATACCGGAAATAAAAAAAAAATTGAAGCATTTGAAATGCGGTGCTACAAAAGCTTGCTAAAAATTAAGTGGACAGACAAAGTAAGAAATGAACGAATATTGGAATTGATGGGTGAGGAAAGAAGTTTGTGGAAGAAGTTTGTGGAAGAAGCTTATGGAAAGAAGAGACAGGCTGGTAGGCAGGGGCATACCTACTATGGGGCTAGGCAGTGCAGTGCACCAGGGCCCCTACACCAGGGGGCCTCAAGCGTACATCAGGGGGCCCAAAAACGCACCTCTGGGGACCCACAAGTGCAGTTCAGAGGGCCCATGAGCCTTCACGGCAAATTGGCGACTTTTTTTTTTTTTTAGCTCTACTGTCATCTAAGGGGGCCCCTGAGACACAGGGAGCCCCCTCACTAAGAGACCCTCACTGCTCGGAGGGCCCCCAAGCACAACTCAGGGGCCTCCAGCCTCAGCTCAGGGGGCCCCTACCAGCAACACAAAGCAAAAAAGGGCGCCCATCTGGCCTGAGGGACTAAATAAATTTTTTGCACCGTGGCCCTTGTTGACCTAGCTACGCCACTGCTGGTAGGTTTGAGACATGCTGGATTGGTTAATTTGCCGGTGGAGGGAACAGTCAAAGGTAAAAACTGTAGAGGAAGACAGAGATTAGAATATATGAAGCACATAATTGAGGACATTGGTTGTAAGGGATATCTAGAGATGAAGAGGTTAGCACAAAATAGGAAGGGATGGAGGATTGCATCAAACCAGTCGAAAGACTGATGACAGTAAAAAAATAAAATCACAGATATGTGTTAGTCACATTTGGGAAATTTCTACGCACAGCTTCTTATAATAAATTAAAAATAAGATAAGTTAAGATGGTTTTCACTTACCTGAGAGAATACCAGTAAGTACACAGCTGATAACTGACATGGCTATCATGGCGAAGCAGTTGGCGGCTCGCCGACCGATTCCATCTCCCGACCAGTGGGCCAACAGGTAGCCGGGCAGGCGAACCACAGTAGTCGCCACTAAGGCGAGGAACGGGTTCATTCCCAGGTTACCGACATTCAGCATCATCACCTCATTGATTGCTGAACACACCGCCCTTTCAACAAATGACATAGTAATTCTAGTGGTGTCTGTGATGTATATGCCAAAGTTTAAACCTGGGATCCACAGAACACTACAGTATGGTCCATGTAGTGAGACCAGATAAATGAATGCCACAAAATGTGTGAATAATTATGGGAATAAATATACGCAATAACAAGTACAAATAATTAAGAACTTTATGATTGAGAGTTAACTAGGTAATAAGAAATTAATTAAGAAGTCTGATTTTCCTGTAGAGAGAGTGAGATTGAGCATATTTGTGAACCATAAGGAATATTTTATTATGAAATTAAGGACGCTGCTGAATAACAATGACTGAACATGAGGAAGGGATGCTCAGGCATCATTCAACCCAGTTCCAACTCTGCCAACCACATGGAAAAAAAAAGTTAACCTATAAGAGGGATAAGATATATTATCTTTGGAATTCTGTATATTCCTCCATAAGGTAGAAGGGTTGGTAGATAATTTGTTAGTATTTAGAACTGCCATTTTCTTGGAAGGATACTGTGTATAAATAGTATCTGAATAAATAATAAATGAACAGGTGTGGATTAACATGTGAAAGCCTTGTTCATTAAAACTGATAGAATCATAATTATTTATTATTGTAAATGTTCCTCCCACTTATCTTGTTATCAATAAATTATCTTTCAGTGAATGCAGTCAATATTTATTATGAAGTCTGATTGGTACTAATTAATGAGAATCAAAAAGGCGAAGGGTAAGAATGTTTCATCTGCAAAGATGAAACGGGTGGTCTGCAAGCAGAACATTAAAAATTTAATTCTAACTGAATTAAACATATCACAAAAAAAAAAGTAAAAATTGATCACATAAAATTGTGCCATACTTGTACCACAAAAATTTCTAAATACTATGAATATTTACAACAGAAATCTGGGGTTTGCAAAATATGAGTCCATTGTTAATCAGGGCTGCATTTTGGGTCTGTAGGCCTCTAGGCTATAACTGTGTTGCAGGCCCTTTATATATATATAGCAACTTTAATACACCTTTTAATACAAAATATTGAATAATGGAATAGTTCTCATGACAGTTACGCTGAAAGACTTCTTCCAGAATTGGTTCTTCTTGATTTTGGGTGTAAGTGTCTTAAAGTGGCGGGAGGGAGGAGGGGGGGTGTATTTTGAAAAGGAACAGGCAGTGAACTATGTAAAAGTTTTTCTTTTCTGTTACAGTTCCTACATTTCTTTGAAAAACAACTTACTTGCCGATTACGAGCAGCACAGTGTTCTTGAAGAGGTTCCTGTTGGTGACGAGACTGGCGACTCCCAGGTTGAGGCTCCTCCTCTGACTGAGTTTGGCTATCTTGGCCGGGACATCGCTTGGCATCTCAACTCCGTTCGTCTCGGCGATCTTCCGCACGACTGAAACGGCTGCTTCTGTGCGGCCCCTGCTGATCAGCCAGCGGGGGGACTCGGGGAAGATCCTGCACAAGAAACACACCCTAATAACTACTCATCAATCACTTCATTGTAAACCCTCAGAACTTGCTGTTGCAAGATGATATACACAAGACATATCCCCATTGTTGCAGACCAATTTGGAGTATGAATAGCGAGTTTTTTGATACGATGGCAAAGCAGGGAAACTGTGTGTGAACAAATTATCCACTACCTAAGCTTCGTTGAGAATCAAATAAAACCAAGATATGTGCCATAAGAAATTATTTTTTCCTTTGGGCTTTATATCTTGTCAATGTCATTGCCACTAGAGGCAGAAGAGGGTTGGGAGTCAGGAATGAGAAGGAATTCAGTCATGGATTTGAGCATGGCCTTTCTGAAGGAAATATCTAGGCACACTGATTCCAGGAAACACTGGAAGACTGTAATCTGAATGGGGATTCGAGTATCATCATCATCTTCAGTGTTGTGCCCTAAGGCAGGTTTTCACTTGGCTGTTCTCCTGTGTTATGCCTAGTGTTGTAAAAAAACATGGAAAAAAAACTCTGAGAAAAGGCAACATTGACGGAAGTTTTCTTTTACGAATGGGGACTTCCTGAAGAGGCTTGGTTGCGCAAGAAGGAATCCCCGTTCCCCATTGTTTGGATTGATACTTGCTATTTGAACTAGTGCTGCCAACCCTACGAATTAATCTGTAGTCCTATGGATCTTTTCAAAAAATTAGGAATTTTAAATTTATCTAAGGTTTTTTTTTTGCCTCTTTTTATTACTTATTGTGCTTTCCTTATATTTGTATAGTTGTTAAACTCTCAGCGTATAGTGATACTGAGTCATTAAACTGTCAGTAATTATGAATTGTTTCTTTGCAACGGTTGGCGTAAACCAACGATTGAATAAGAAATAAAGCTCCTATTTTTTATGATAACAGATTTAAATTAAAACTTAAAAGACTGTAATACAGAATTATCAGCGCAGTCTTTAGGCACAGTGTGTACTTTGCTCACAATTTAAAATTGCAATCTCAAAATCTTTTGCATACAATACAACAACAACCAGTAAAAGAAAATATAACTAAGTTATGGGTCTAGAGGAGCCAGAAGAAGAAACAGAAAATTCCGACACCGACCGAACTAGTGTTGGTGGCGCTGATACTAGTGAACGTGGTACTGACATAGAGGGTGAATAAAATTATGTTACCTATATAGATATATTTATGAATTATTATGTAAGACATTATACGATTCAGTAAGATTTAAAACACACATGTAAAATGTAAGTTCTGTAAATAAAACTATAATTTATCAAATATATCGTTTTCTTTAAATATATATATATATATATATATATACATAAAAACAGGGTACTAGGTTTTTTTCATGTTTTTTTTCACAAAGCTGAAAAAAAAAAAATTGTTTTTTTCTATTTGCAACACTACTTCTGCCCTCCTCTTCATGTCGATGTAGTTTCCATTTCCTTTGGTGTTATCTATGATCTTGAACCTCCTTCTTCCTCTCACTTCCCTGGACCTTCCAAGGCATCTCTTAACAAGCACGTCCCTCTCAATGAGTGTTCCATCCAGTTCTTTCTGTTATGATTTGCGGTAGTTTTCTCCTATCAGCAACCATTTCCAGCAGTTCAGCATTACTCACTTTTCCCATCTACCTCTTCAGTGTGACAGATGCTAAATCAACTGAAATTCACCAGCATACTCTCGATATTTTTAGAGAAGAATTAGTGAGTGTTTCAATGGTTTTAATGAATGTTATTAAAATGTGGGTGATAATGAATGGAGAGGGCAATCTATTCAGGAACTTTGACTGGGAACAAATTGATCGTAGTCGAGGCCTCGAACCACATGATTATCACTTTCCAGCATGTGAAATCCTTTCTTGGTGGCCAGCGATTTTGTAAAGCTGGTGATACCAAAGATGTTGGTCAAAATGTTGTTCAAAGTATAGACGGCTAATTTCTACAGCGAGATTATACACCACCTGGTTCCCCACTATGGAAAATGTTTCAGCAACGATAGTAACTTACTGAGCCCAGTGGTTGAACAGGTGGCATGGCAATTGGAAGGACGTGGGTTTGAATTCCCGTCCAGGCATCCAGATTTCAATTCTGAATGGTTTCCCGAAATCAGTCTAGGAGAGTTCGGGAATTGTTCATTCCTAACGGTTCCTAGTTTCCCATGCTCAACTGCATCTGATGGCCATGATGTTGATGCGGCTTAAAGTAAAAAATAAAAGGTACTGCCGTAGAAATAATGTGGGCGCTGCGAAGGGTTTGATAACAGCTGCAAAACCCGGTAAATATTTTATAGACGGTAGGTATCTTTCAACAAAATTTGTGCTAGATTGGTATCCTTTAAATTCACAAATTTTGCCATAATTCAGATAATTACTGTTTTGTTTTTGACGTTACCTGTAGCAGAGAAGAGGCAGGAACAGGGAAGTGAGGCAGCCAGCAGGAAGTAGACGTAATTCCTGATTGGCCACGCCAGCAGGGCGCCAATCAAGAAGCCCAGTCCGAAGCAGGAAATCGAGTAAAGCGTTACGCGCGAGCGGTTTGCAATATCCGTAAGTTCTAAAGCTGCAACATAAGAAAAAAAATTATACATACGGGAACTGTTGATTTAGTTCTTGAGTGTAAGTCAAGGTAGATATCAGTCAGAATTAAATAAGTGACGAATGAGAGGCTGTCAATGTGCCTTTTTTTCTGATCTAATGTAATTCAGCGATAAATTACGTCTCAGTGGATAGGGTTTTATGCTGACTTCTGACAAAACATACTCAATTCTGGTAGGAGCTCAAGGGTTGTTTAGAGTTTAAACGTGGATTAACGTGTGGCGGGCACACAGTTTGCCTCACCGCGGCGCCTGCGTGGACGAGACGCAACCCGTCGTGCGCAACAGTCGCTTAGGTAGCGGCAGCTTCAGGGGTTAGCTGGAGTTCCCTCTCAAAGTTGCCTTCGCATTGACTACGAATGCGCCTCAACGACAAACGCCTCAAAGCGCTGACTTTCCATATACTGTATTTACTGGTGACTAATTTAGTAGATATAAATAAAAATGGAATTCTGTTCGTTGGTAACTGTATCACTTGATAACGACTGGGCTGATTAGGCTTCTTTTTTTTAATGTTCGTAATAGTCCAAATGAGGTTTTTAGAGAAAGACAAATTTGAAAGGATCGCAGAAAATTTGAAATTCAGGAAAAACTGAAAGTACTTTTTTCTATCGACCGATTATACTATTTTTTTTTATTTTTTTATTTTTATGTTCGTAATAGTCCGAATAAAGATTTTAGAGAAAAAAATTAGAAGTAAGTGCTTTTTATTATGGATCGATTTAGCTTTTTTTTATAGTACGAATAAGGTTTTTAAAGAAAGAGAAACAGGAAAAAAAACGGCGGTAAAATTGGAAAATACGCGAAAAATTGATAATGCTTTTTTTCTACGTCATTTTTTAATGAACTCAAGCAGAGCCGGCGTTAGGGGGGGGGGGGGGGGGGTAAGCGGATCAAAAGTACCCGGGCCCCGCCGGCTGATGGGATTCCCGATCACCGACTATAGGGGCCCTCAGACCAAGAAGCCAAGAATACGCCCATTATCGCCTGGCCATTTTGTAGAGCTAAAAAAAAAAGTCTTCAATTTTACCCCGGGCCCGAAATTCCTAGCGCCGGCCCTGAACTCAAGCCCCTAACTCACTATACGAACAATGGATATGCGCAATTCATATTTATTTATTTCCTTATGCTCCCACTCTCAGAATGGAAATAACTCAATTGAATTTTGGAACAAAATGGCATGGTTCCAAGACGATCACATTCCAGGCGCATCACACAATTACAGCGGTATATTACCGACAAAAATCATCTCGATCTTTGGAGACGGTGGGAGGGAGAGGGGGGGGGGGCGCTTGCTCTGGGCGGCTATATCGTGATTGAAGGGCGGCAATTTAAGTCGCGGTGACCTTTTTCTTCAGCTCTACTACTACCCTGGGCGACGACAATGGAGCTAGCGACAATCGTGACAATCTGGGCGGCGAGGGGGGGGGGGTGAGGGGGGGGGTGGGGGGGTAGCGGCAAAATAATGTTCGAAGGGGCGGCATTCTCCCGGTCCTGAAAATTCTGAAAGTTCCTAGATCCCCACTGCATCTCGAATATAAAATTTTCCATTGGCATACTTCTCGATGTGCTCCTTCACAAAATGAATATCTATGGACTCAATCGTTAGTAAACACAATAATCCTCAGTAATGCGTTTTTTTTTCTCAATTTTACTTTGTTTAAAATACATTTTCAATAGATTATCACAAATTCACAAAATGATCACAAACAAATCTATAGAAATATGCATATGACAACATCTGTAAGGTCAGCTAGTAAGTAATAGGCAATAGATAGTAATTAGGTGCAGAGTTCTGAGCAATATTTAATTTAATTTAATTTCAATGGAGCACAGGGGTGGCAATTTCCCTACACACCCATCTTCCCCCTATCCTGCACCCACCTACATTTGCCCTCTACAAGAAGGTAATTATAATTTCTTGGCAGCTTAGGGGGTGTCCACAAATTACATGAGGTGAAATAGGGGGGGGGAGTTCGACGAATTCACACCAAGTGGGGGGGGGGTCCACGGAAATCTCACATGAGGTTTTTGAAATATTGTTGGACTGTAAAGCTAAAAAAAGGTCTACAAATGACACGAAAGTCTATTTTAGGGGGGAATTTCGTCGAAAATGGGGGTGTAACCGGCTTTTGGAAGGGTAAGACCTAAAAAAAAAAGAAAAATAAAGGTCTCAAAAAGTTGCGAGGGCGATATCTTGGGGAGGGGGAGAGGGTCTTTCGGACAGATCTCACCAGGGGGGGGGGGGGTCGGGCCAGATCTCACGAAGTCTCACCAGAGGGAGGAGGGGAGGGGTCCGGAAATCCGGAAAAACACCTCACGTAATTTATCGATGCCCCCTTATCTTGATGGAAAGTTGACGTCTTCTGCGAGAAATTTATATTTACGAGATGCGATCTGGGAACAGTGGTGTAATAATAGGTTGGCAGGACGGGGAAAATACCCCGGGCCCCCAGCCGGAGGGGCCCCCAGCCCAAGATCCATTGTCGCCGGCCGGGGCAAGTAGTAGAGATGAAAAAAAGGTAACGCATCGGTATGGGGTAGGATCACATCTGATGAATATGCGTCGGGCCCCAACCGGCATAGTTAAATATTATAAATAAGATTAGAGTGGAGACAGGGATGGCGGTCTTATACAAGTGCAGAGGCAAAACATGGTGCATATATTTATTATATTTCACGGTGAGGAGTATGGTACGTTCATTTAACAGAGGCGGGTCACGGTCACTCTGCTCTATCCCCACTCCGCTGCTTTTACTCCTACACTCTCCGTCTTCGAAACATCTGTCGACCGAGGGAACATCACCTTGGGCCTCCAGTTCGTAGAAGGGTAGAGCGTTACGTACTGTATAATCGATCGTTATACAGTTGTAACAAATATAAGAGGGTGCAATAAAACCTAAGGAATGACTGCAGTATGGGAATCGTTCATGGTGTGATTCGGAAAGTTAGAGTACCGAGGATTTTATTGCATGTTAGTGATGAAGTTGTCACACGTTAATGGAAACGGCAGATGAGTCCAATTTTTCTCTTCAGAACGCAATGGTTGAAGACGAAATAATGATGGTGTCATTATAAGCTCTGACCAATGACGAAATCTAATTTATGCTTGACAATTTTTTAGTGATGAAACGCTTTCATCGACGAAAGAAACCGTACCCTATAACACTGCTGTAGTTCTGATGACTTCTTGGATGTGCAACAGTAGACTGTTTTTCTGCTAGTCGTACTTTTCGCTGCTTGACGCAGCGTCGCTTGGGTTTCAGCTGCGTCCGAGAGTCAAGTTACTCGTGAGAAGTGAAGCTGCGACGATATTCAATGCACTCGGATCACTGCGGCGTGCAAAATTAGGAAGATTTTGTCAGAACAAATTTCAGATAGTTGCAAAAAACATCTAGAACAATAAACAACTGTAGCGTTAGATCTTATCCTCGAGCTTAGTAGCTGATAGTAGGAAATTTCTATTTGCAACGCATGTACCTCTACCCGACCTGTGTCCCGAAGTTGACAGAGTATTGTAATCTGCTGAATAAATACTTGTAAGAAACTCCAGCTTCGTAATCTAATGACGGTACTACAACATTTCTGTCTGGAAGTATGTAAAACATTTCAAATTACGTAAATCAGTTTCTAACGCCATTGGACCAACATTTTCTCGAGGTAAACACAAGTTTTGTGTTGAATTCTTTTATTTGAGCCTATTTAATTTATTTCCGATGAAGCATAAACTGCGTTTTGTGCGTATGCAGCATTTAATTTGAGGGTAGATGAATTCTTAAAAGTCAGAAAGCAAAGTATTACAGTAGAAAATACATTATCAAAAGAGGTGGAAGTAAATATGGCAGTACCACAGGGTAGTGTATTGGGACCGTTGCTGTTCATTATTCTAATAAATAATTGTGTTTATGGGTTACGGTCAGAATTTATGTTGTTTGCAGATGACATAATGGTATAAAATAGGTTTGATACACGAGAAGACTGTGAATCCCTGCAGAGTGACCTGGATAGAATATCTAAATGGGTAGGTCAGCATGGAATGAATATAAATGCCAAGAAGAGTCAGCTTATTAGGTATCCAGATTTATTTATTTTTTAAATTGTTTATGATTATTGTGTGCGGTGAGAATTGCTTGTTGAAGGTTTGAAGTATAACTATCATGGATGGCATAACGTTTGATAATAAATCCAACTGCGGAAAAGCACATTGGGCAAATGGTTACAAAATCCTTCATTTACTGGATAAAGTGATGAGAGGATGTACCGGAGAAGTGAGAGAATTGGCTTGTAAAGTTTGGTCAGACCGTTGGTTGAATATGGTGGTGTAGTTTGGGACCCACATTTTGGGTATCAAATACAGGAGTTGGAGGGAGTGCAAAGAAGAGCAGCGAGATTTATTTGTGAAAATGATAAAGGAGTTGGATTGGGAGTCATTGGAGGAAAGGAGGAGGGTGAAGAGAGTGCTGGAAATGTACAAGGCATATATTGGTAATTGGGGCTTGGAAGAATATTGGTCGAAACATTAGGAATAGTGAATGGAAGGGGAAAAGATGAACATGACCACAAGCTGGCATTCGATTTTATAAGAGATTGGAAAAATTTTCTTTTGTGGTCAAGGGTGTCAGGGATTGGAACAAATTACCAAATGGGGTGATGAATATATTACCAAAAAAGCCGAAATCGAAATTAATATTCTTAAATCGCAAAAGCAGATGGGGAAGAGTTTGTCTATCATATTTTACGAGATAATTAAAATAAGAAAGGGGTAATTAGATGACTTGGGGAATTTCCACCGGAGCGTGTGCTACATCGCAATCATATTAAATTAATGATGTAACGAGTCTGTTTGGAAATGTGTGAAACATTTCGCATTATATAATTACTTCCTAACTCCTTGGACCACCATTTTCTTGGTGTAAACAGAATTTTGATCTGGCATTCTACTATCTGAGACTATTCATTTTCGATGTAACCACTCAGTGATCAAACATTTGATTTTCATAAAAAATAAGTTGTAATTTCTTCGAATCCAGCTAATGTGTTACTGACAAAAATGAACCAAATACAACATTTATCTATACTGCAGCAAGAAAATTTCGTTACGATCATTTTTTATGTTAGCGAAATACTCACAGACGGCTAGAGCAGATTCGAGTGAACTGCCCATGCCACAGTGGCCAATCAGAACCATCAGCACGAACAGAGGGTACACTGATGACGTCACAGCGGTCAGGGTCTTGCCGACCGCAATGGCGGTGAAGCTGAGGAAGAACTGCGGCTTACGGCCGAACCTGCACAGAAGAAACAACTGGCTACGCAGGAAGAACTATTACCAACCACAGCAACAGTTCAAAATTTCATCCAGTACCGAAGGTCCACGTATTTATCTTTAAACGAGCGATTCTTTTACACACACATATATATATATATATATATATATATATAAGGATGAAATTTCATATGTAGATAATGTTTTACTTTTCAAGTTTATAAAAATAGGTATGTTCCCTGTAAAATTGCAATTTTACACAAAAAATATATAAAAAAAATAAAGAGCAACTCTTATATTCGGTATCTCGGAAACGGCGCTAGCTCCATCTCGCAGAAGCTTTAGGTAGCAATGAGCCTACTTATGTTAGTTACTCTTTGGTATATACTTGGTATCTCTGAAGCTGCTCTAACGCCATCTCGTAGAAGTCTGAACGTGATTTTACAACAACAATGTATATATATATATATATATATATATATATATATATATTCTAATGTTGTTTTACTACGTCATCTCATAGAAGTTTGAGGAACCAATAAGCATGAAGAGGCTTTATATATTTGGATGCTAACAGAAAAGTGAAAATGAATAAAAACCATAATATAGCTGACTAGACGACCCGTGCGAAAATTTCGCGAATAAAATGCGATGAATAGTGAGGTTGAATATAAAGTCACCAAGTTCAGTCATTACTCTTCATACTCCTACTTCATTTATCGATTTTGGTTAGAAATCCAGGGAGATAAATGACTCGAAACACAAAAAACGTATTTTAGAAATATTCACATTTTTGCGCTTTATGGGTCGAATTACGAAAGATTCCTTTCTTAGAATATAATTTTACCACGGCGGAAACCTTAGTCTTTAATACGATATGTCATTTATCTATATCGATTAGATATTAAGGGAAATATAATGCTCGTGACACAAAAATACGTTGTAGAACAATTTATACTTTTTCCCTTCAATAGTTGAATTACAAACACTTCTTTCTTAAAATATGATGTCAGCAAAGCTGAGACATTATTCCTCACAATCGTACTTGATTCATCGATTTTTGATAGATATCCAGGGAGATAAATGGCTCAAGATACAAAAAACGCATTTTACAAAAATTGACATTTTTGCCCTATAAGGGTCGAATTACGAAAAATCCCTTTCTTAAAATATAAAGTTACCATAGCGGAGACCTTATTATTTAATATGATACCTCATTTATCTATATCGGTTAGATATTAAGGGAGATAAATCGCCCGTGACACAAAAATGCATTATAGAAAAATTTATACTTTTTCCCTTTAAGGGTTGAATTCCAAACACATTCTTTTTTAAAATATGGTGTCACAAAGCTGAGAAATTACTCCTCATAATCCTACCGCATTTATCGATTTTGGTTAGATATCCAGCGAGATAAATGGCTCAAGATAAAAAAAAACGCATTTTAGAAAAAGTGTCATTTTTGACCTATAAGGGTCGAATTACGAAAAATTCCTTTCTTAAAATATAATGTTACCATGGCGGAGACCTTATTCTTTAATATGATACCTCATTTATCTATATCGGTTAGATATTAAGGGAGATAAATCACCCGTGACACAAAAATCGGTAATAGAAAAATTTATACTTTTTTCCTTTAAGGGTTGAATTGAAAAAACATTCTTCCTTAAAATATGATGTCACAAAGCTGAGACATTACTCCTCATAATCCTACCTCATTTATCGATTTTGGTTATATATCCATCGAGGTAAATGGCTCAAGATACAAAAAACGCATTTTAGAAAAAGTGACAGTTTTGCCCTATAAGGGTCGAATTACGAAAAATTCCTTTCTTAAAATATAATGTTACCATGGCGGAGACCTTATTCTTTAATATGATACCTCATTTATCTATATCGGTTAGATATTAAGGGAGATAAATCGCTCGTGACACAAAAATGCGTTATAGACAAATTTATACTTTTTCCCTTTAAGGGTTGAATTCCAAACACATTCTTTCTTAAAATATGGTGTCACAAAGCTGAGAAATTACTCCTCATAATCCTACCTCATTTATCGATTTTGGTTAGATATCCAGGAAGATAAATGGCTCGAGATACAAAAAACGCATTTTAGAAAAAGTGACATTTTTGACCTATAAGGGTCGAATTACGAAAAATTCCTTTCTTAAAATATAATGTTACCATGGCGGAGACCTTATTCTTTAATATGATACCTCATTTATCTATATCGGTTAGATATTAAGGGAGATAAATCGCTCGTGACACAAAAATGCATTGCAAAAATATTGATACTTTTGCCCTTTAAGGGTCGAATTCCGAAAACTTTCTGGCTTAATATATGACGTCACTAAAGCGGAGATCTTAATCTTTAAAACGATACTTCATAAAACGGTTTCAGATAGGTATCCAGCGAGATAACTGACTCGTAACACAGAAAACAGCATTTTAGAAAAATTTACATTTTTGCCCTTTAAGGGTTGAATTCCGAAAACTTTCTTGCTTAAAATACGATTTATCCAAAGTGGAGACCATAAGCTTTAAAATGACACCTCATTCATTGATTTCGGTTAAGTATGAAGGAAGATATAGGCTTGTGACAAAAAAATACCTTATAGAAATAATATATATGATTATGCAAAATAAATATGTATTTCGTAAAGATCGACATATTAATTATTAGTTGCTTTTTCTTAGTTAAAATTCGTTTGATGTAGATTGTTCTTATAGTCTCTGTACAGCAATACCGCAATTTACAGGTATTTAAATATAAAATGGGCAACATAAACCAATCCAAATAGTGAAAATTGTCCCCAAAACACCGTAGCTTATATCGACATTTATAATTACAAACTTTCAATTAATACTTCAAACGTCATATCTTTCTGATCATATAACACTTCATTTACATGGTGTAACAGCCCTCAAATCTAAACTTAAATGGAATTGTATCTTATAAAGCATTTTTAGTAAGCTAGAGTTTGGTTGAATATGATCTGGCAGGTTTCTTTCTCAATTTCCTGTGAACATTGTATATAGACCTTGTTTTATGAAAAGAAATTATTTGGAGGCCATTTAATATGTTTAAAAACAGAATTGTGTAAGAGAATTGCTTAAATGTTTGTAATTACAAGTATTAATGCAAGTTACGATGTCTGAAGGACAATTTGCTACGGTTTAAACTGATTTCTGTGAATAATTTTGTGTTTCCATTTCTGACCGTTTTGTATTTACGGTAAATGATTATGTATTAATTCTGATCATTTTAATATGTTTCAATATGTTAATGTTCGGGAAATATCTGTCGGAATCTTTTGCAGTGTTCTAGACATTTCGATGGAGCCTATATAAAAAAAATCAGCAGAAAGACAGAAACAGTTTCCACCGACTCAATTTACGACGGCCAAGAGCTATATTGTCTGTGGAAGAAGTTATCAGGGTCTTCGGTGGTTTAATTACAGTAGTAATTAATTAAATAGTCCACCATAAGACTCAGTTTAAGATTTTGTTTATTTTAAAAACAACGTCAGCGATATTGTTCACATACAAAGATGCAATACCCAGAGATACTACTAACGCAGTTCCAAAGTGAATCTGTATAAAACTAACTGTAAACTAACTATAAACTAAACTCTGTCCTTCTGCCGATTTCTTTATATAGGTTCTATCGAAATTTCTGGAATTCTTCAAAAACGTCCGCCAGATATTTCTCGAACTTTAACAATTACTCAAACAATTAAACATATTAAAAACAATCAGAATTAATATATAATCACTTAAAATCATTACAAATTGTCAGAAATGGAAATTAAAGATACTTAAACACAAAATTATTTACAGAAATCATTTTAAACTGTAGAAAATTGTCCCGTTGACATCGTAACTTGCATTAATACTTGGAATTACACACATTAAAGCAATTATCTTGCACAATTCGGTTCTTAAACATATTAAATGGCCTTTAAATAATTTCTTCTCATAAAACAAAGTCTATATACACTGGTTTACCAAAAAAATACAAAACAAACATACCAGATTATATTCAAGCAAACTTTAGCTCACTACAGATACTTCATTAAATACAATACTATTCAAAATTCAAGTATGAGGGCTGTTACAAAGTGTTGTATACAATCGCTGGATTGTATGTATTAATGTAAACAGTATCTTTGACGTCGTGTTTATTATGAAAATAAAAGCAAGTTTAAAGTGAACTGTTTCATGGAATAGTTATTTATCATATTAATTAAACAACGAACAATCTAATAATGGTCTTCATCCCCAAAATCATTATTCATTCACATGAAACATATACGAATTCGTATTTAATCACCTCAATCTCTCCTAAGATTATAAATCATTTGGGTCTGAGTGTGTCATAATTTTTTGCACCCAAGTATTTCTCGGCTCTAATGACCCTGACGTTGACTAACGTATAAAGCCCCTCGAAAAAAGGGAAACGCAAAGAGAGGTTTATAGTTTCTGACCTGCATGTAATCGTTATGTTACTTTCTGAAGGTCTGATGCCTTCTAAAGAGATTTAGAAGCTAAGAAATAAATGTTGTACCTGTCTCCTATGTAGGGCAGGAGGAGGCCCAGAACTATAGCCAATCCGCGGGACAGGGCGAGCGCGTTGGCCAGCTTGATCTCGTCGTCACACACCCAGCCCTGGTGGCTGGGGATGGTCAGGGAGAACCACGTGTCGTCGAACTCCCAGCCGTGCTCACAGGGAACCACCTGGCTCGGGTCTCCAGGAGTCTTCAACATCTCGCACCTGCTGTACGAATCTCCATCTCTGCGAAAATCATAACATCACTGGCAGCACATTGACTAAACATCGCGTAGAAACACTACCTGGTAGTATAGCTTCGCTTCGGATTGAAACCACGTAACGTTCAGTGTTTACATTCACAAACGAAGATAAATATTGCATTGATGGGGAGTAAAAGTTGACATTGTGTCCGCGATTCAGATCAAGAACTTCTTGATCCAGTAACTCGCTTCCAACTGAGTCTCCTTATTGCTATAATGACAGTTGGATACACTGATGACTGTGATCTACAGTCATTTGAATTACAGCTACTACTGTACGTCTGACCACATCTATACAAATATTATAAATACGAAAATAACTGTGTCTGTCTGTTTGTTACGTTTCTTGGACTAAACGGCTAATCTGATCGTGATGAAATTTGACAGGGAGATGCTATTTGACACTAGGATGGACATAGGATACTATTTTCTGTATATATAACAACATATTGTCATTAAATTATGAAAACTATCTGAACTGTGAAAGACGAACGCATAATACCTATACGTCTCTGTAACGCGTAATGGCGACGAGGAATGGTAGCGCAGTGGTAAGGTGCTCGTTTCTTCAGAAAACTCCCGCGTGGCTTTTGGTTCAACTCCAACTGGGAGCATAAAATTTTTAATAATTGTTTTTCATAGTTTGAGCCGAGCCTGGAATTTTGTAGTAAGGATACCATGTTCTGGCAAATCTTTGACGATAGAACAGTGCCCTAAGCGTTTACTTTATGCACGGAATACTGGTTCCACAGGCAGTTTTTGTGTGATCCAAACTAATAATATTATATATGCGAAAGTAAGTCTCTGTCTTTTTGTTACATTTTGACGACTATATGTGTATGCCGATGACAAGGAAATACTTTGTATCTTAGGAAGGAAATAGGATTCTTTTTTCCGATATGAATAACAGTTTTAGTCATGAGACAGGTTCGACGGTAGAATGGTATATCTATGGCGTTCCCGTTACATTATGCCGACTCGGTGTTGTTGGGGACATATCTTTGGTAACTTTCAGCTTTATATATCCAATTCTAGCAATCAAATTCTAAGTCCACGGGTACGAAGTCGCGAGTAACAGCTAGTACTCTATAAATGTATCTTCTTAACTTTTTTTGACACTGACCTAATATGCTGTTGGAGACGCTCTGTAATGAATTCATCAACGAATTGTTGTGTAAAAGTGCCAGAGTAAAATTTCCAATATGAAGAACGAAGGAAGATAAAATGTTGCATTTTTGTAAAGGAATATTAATTCCATGCCGGCCGGTCGAAACTTTGGTCTGGCACTAAATTGATCCACGAACTTGATAATTGACATTCCAATTCATCGGTATATTAGCTTTTTTCAGAGGGGCTTGGTTATATGAAATTCTCTTCACGTCCTGCTCGTCATACTTCGTACCAAGTTCTTAGTCATCTGGTGCTTACTGCATCCAACTGACCACTCAGCTGTGATGATAACTTGCTCAGCCGAAATGGAGGATTCAATGCGCCTTTTCACCTTTCACCGTTGGATGGATTCTACCTGTATGTTTTTCAAGCGGATTGCGGATATCGAGTCAAGTATGTTAAGTACTAATTCCAGTGCCTGCCCTTATTAAAAAAAAAAGTTACAAAGATTATAATTTTCGGTATATTGGCTGCTCACCTGGGTAGAGTGAGGTTCTTCCACTGGTCGACGGTGAGGTTTGTGTCGTTCCTTCCTGGGACATGGCACCAGTGGTCAGGCACCACGATCGCCAGAATGAAGGCCGTCAGACTCAACGCCACCAGCACCGAAGAGCCGTACGCTATCAACAGGTTGAAGCGCCTCTGATACCGGCCTCTCGAGTTGATGTCCTCCAGGATGTCTTCGAACACCACGTCCCCCAAATCCTCCTCCGTCGTGTCAGCTCTGGAAGGTTTCAGCTGTAGAATAAACTTATTGGTAAACATGCGTACTCCCACTTTCACTTACGAGTGTAGTGAAATACTTCGTCCACCAACCTATTTGGATCGGAATGACAGGAAAGATAAAATTAGAGAAATAAGGTGCCACACTGATTCTTATATGAATTCTTTTTTTCCTCGTACCATTAGGGATTGGAATGCACAACAAAGAGATTAGGTTTGGTGCTGAGCACCCTCTGCCACCCACTGTTTTGTGATTTGCAGTATATATGTAGATGTAGATGTAGACAATAGTGACAAACTTGAAGATACCACCAGTTCTGTATTGACCTGATCCCACTTGCCGACTTTGTGAACTCGCTCCTTGCAGTTTCAAGTTTGACTCGACGAGACCAGACACTAGAATGATGTCTCTCTAACCTCCTGATCCTCCAAGCAAATTAAGATTTTCGAAGGCCACAGTAGTTTCGTTGTCAGATTGACTAACGAAAACCCAGGTGGGAGTTAAGTCGGATGGTCAAAGTTCTTTGATAAAGCCTTTATTTTTAGTGTGAATGCAAGAGTCATAGTATCAAAGGAATGTAGTGACATCACTATTCAGTGGAGTAGTGTAAGTGGCCTATTAAGCCTGAGCTTACTGTTGGTTCGAGCGCCGGTGAACCTTAGCTGTCGATCTCTTTGCGAGAGATTTCATGCACAAATTGAGCTTAAGACTATCTACTAAATATATGTGGCAATTGGCCATATCTCGCGTCTTGGTGACAGGGCGATTGGTGGGTAGGGGTTAGCAGTGAGGAGCCAGAGGGGAGCAGTCAAGGTGAAAGTCAGAAAATGAAATTATTGAATTTTTTAATGTTTTAGAAACTTTTCTAAGGAAAGTATGATTTCATAACGAATAATTATTACCTTCTATGTATCTACTATTATCGACAACCAAAATTACCCCTTTTCCGCATATTTATTGACGTATTTGGTGATACGAGCAAACTCAGGAGCTGAAATGGGAAGACAGGAGGAGGCTGAAGAGAGTGCTGCGAATGTGCAAGATGTATATTGGTGATGAGGCGAGGAAAGTTATTTCTGCGAGAATTAAGAGTTTTGCATGGAAAGGAAGGCATCAT
This sequence comes from Vandiemenella viatica, assembly GCA_031002005.1. NCBI lineage: Eukaryota > Metazoa > Arthropoda > Insecta > Orthoptera > Morabidae > Vandiemenella > Vandiemenella viatica. The sequence goes on from CM061918.1 coordinate 122,458,125, forward strand.
TATTATAACCACAAGATGGCAATCGATTTCAGTCAAAGGCGTTGTAACAGCCCTCATACCTGAATTTTGAATAGTATTGTACTGTATGAAGTATTTGTAGTGAGCTAAAGTTTGCTTGAATATAATCTGGTATGTTTGTTTTGTAATTTCTTGTAAATCAGTGTATATAGACTTTGTTTTATGAAAGAAAATTATTTAAAGTCCATTTAATATGTTTAAGAACAGAATGGTGCAAGAGAATTTCTTAAATGTTTGTAATTCCATGTATTAATGCAAGTTATGATGTCTACAGGACAATTTTCTACAGTTTGAGATGATTTCTGCAAATAATTTTGTATTTAAGTATCTCTAATTACCATTTCTGATCATTTTGTAATGTTGTTAAGTAATTTTGTATTAATTCCGATTGTTTTTTAATATGTTTGATTGTTTGAGTGATTGTTAATGTTCGAGAAATATCGGGCGGATGCCTTTGAAGAATTCTCGTAATTTCGATAGAGACTATGTAAAAAGATCGGTTGGACAGAGTCAGTATTCATTCAGTATTCAGTTTTACAGAGAGATTCATCCAGTTAGTTTTTCAAGTTTTCACAGAGATTTTATTTGCGACGGCTCAGAAGTGCATCTCTGTATTGTATCTATGCTTGTGAATATCGCTGACTTCGTTTTGAGCAAATAAACAAATCTTCAACATAACCTTCTGGTGGACTTTTTAATTAATCAATAAATAAATTTTAAATCATCCGAAGAACCTAATAGCGTGTTTTTTTTTTTTTGTTTTTTTTTTTGTTTTTTTTTTTTAAATAGAATTCAGGGAGTGGAATGACTTACCAAGGGAAGCTTTCAAAAAACGATGAGAGAAAAATAAGCTCAGAACATATTATCTGACTTTTTAGCTATGACATTTCTCGAATCTGAAGCCTAGTAACCAAGCGTGACAGGCATCATGACCAAACTGGCGTTTTATTACATTTGACGACGATAAAATAAAATCTTTAAAATGTCATAGTTGCTTACTCACGCTACATAGTACATAATAATAATGAAACCAAAAAAAAGAAATGCTTGTTGCTTATTAATCCAGCCCCACTATTATTATGTTGGTGGCAGAGGATTATCTTTGATCTGCACTCATCATCTCCAGTTTGACGCGAGTGCGTATAACTGCCTACCTTGTACATTACATTGGTTTAGGTAGTTATCTGAGTTTCTCTAGAGCAATTGAAAAACTTTTAAAACTTTACTTAGTATTTTGACTGTGTGCAGACGTTTGAGGTTACTGAAGGCCATGGGCGAAGCCAGGGTGGTTTTCCTGCCCCACCCTGGATCCATATATACGAAAATAAAAATTCTCACTTTCAATATTGAAAAAGAAATTTTGGCAAAATTTGGCTAGAATCCTCGCAGCCTAGTGCTTAAATAAGTTACTGCAGGGTTTAAAATTTTTCAAGTAATAAGTTTCCTTGTTTTTGTCCCACCCTGAAGCTCCTCGTGGTTGAAAACACTCTGTTACTAAGCGAGTGGCAATATCTGCCTAGGATTGTGGGACGTTTATGATCCAGCCTGCCAACCTCATCAACTTTAAGCACTCACTCACAAGGCTCGGCAATCTAATCACTCTACCAATCACCAAGTAAACGAAAAGCTTATAAACAGCAATATTGTTTTTGTGTGGAGATAATTAATACATGCGTACCTCATGCTGTATGCCCTTTGGTGTAGCTGCTTCCTTGTCCATCGCTCTGGTTTGGTCCGTCCCTCAACCTGCCACAAACAAAACATCATATTATTCCCGGTTATGCTACTTACACAAATCAGTGTGCTATCTGCAAATATTTTTGATTCTGACGTCGAGATTATTACAGGCCGAGTAAGGAACGAGAATGAATTCGGTCATGGATTCATGAAGGAAGCATCCCGGCCTTCGCCTGGAGTGATTTTGCCAATCCATGGGAAACAGGAATCAGGAAGTCGGCCGGGTCTTCCCGGTTGCACTCACCCACCACGCTCTGCCAAGTGTTCTTATTTCGACTGGGTGGCTTTTCAATGTACCTATAATCAATTTTACTGAAGCTGAATGATTCTACCAGCGACGAGGACATTGGAAAATTGTGGAGTCCACTGCTCGACCTGAAAAATTTATTTTTCCGCAAAGTTTCACTCAAAAACTTCTGGTCGAGTTTTGTGTTTTGAAGAATGTACACCTCATGGTCCCAGGAGTTTAATGAGATACAGGTCAATACCAAAAGTAGTAGGACTGACTTTATTAAAAACATTGTATTGAAGATATGTTTACAATTCCTTCATTCTCTTCGAAATAGCAACCTTGGGCAGCTACTCACTTAGAACTACGCTGCTACCATTGGCCATACGCCTTCTGGAAGTCAGATTTGGGGACGCTGTTGAGAGCCCTCGTCGATGCTGCTGGAACGTCCTGAATCGAGTCAAACCACTGTTCCTTCAGCTGCCTTTTCATCCGTGTGAGTAAAAAAGTGTCAGATGGAGCCAGATCAGGACTGTACGCTGGGTGCAGCAACGTCGCAATGCCGAATCGGTTCAACAGTTGCTCCATGAAGAGAGCGCCATGGGATGGCGCAATGTCGTGATGCTCTGTCCAGTTGTCGGAGATGACTTGTCGGACCCGATTCACTTGGTTTTGCAGGCGGGTTAGCACTTGCACTTAAAAGTTCTAATTCACAGTTTCCCCAGGGGGAACGAACTCCTAATGAATTACCCCACAACGGCCAAAAACCACGGTTACCATTGTCTTGATCTTTGATTTGCTCGTGCGAGCCTTCGTTGGACGAGAGGACGTGGAAGGCAGCTGTTGGCCCGATTCGACGTATCCACGTTGCCTACAGTCCCAATCTCGCTTCAACTGACTTCTTTTTTTTTATTTCCACGGATGAAAAGGCAGCTGAAGGGACAGCGGTTTGACTCGATCCAGGACGTTGAAGCAGCATCGACGAGGGCTCTCAACAGCGTCACCGAATCTGACTTCCAGAAGGCGTACGGCCAATGGCAGCAGTGTAATTCTAAGTGTGTAGCTGCCCACGGGTGCTATTTCGAAGAGAATGAAGGAATTGTAAACATATCTTCAATACAATTTTTTTTATAAAATCAGTCCTACTACTTTTGGTATTTACCTTGTATGTCTATTATTATTTGAATTAGAAAATCTGATAAAAAGAAGTGGCCATTTAAAGGTAGTTTACTTGTCGCAATGGAAATATTTACCGTGATTTCAGCATACGTCCCCTTCCCTCCCACCCCCACCCTCAATCCCCCCGTGTCTGGTGCTGTGATAACTTTGACATAATCACTTTAAGAGAGAGGTATAAACGAAGTTCTGGACGACAGCTAGACGAACTAGGAGTGCCGAGCGTGGTGGGTAAGCGGTTAACGCTCTGGCCTCGCATTCGGGAGGACGCCGGTTCGAATGCCCGTCCGGGATACCAGATTTTGGTTTTCCATGGTTTCCTCAAATCACTCCAGACAAATGCCGGGACGCTTCCTTCAAAAGGCCATATCCAAATTCCTTCCCGTTTCTTGTTCCCATCCCACCTCTAATGACCTCGACGTCAACGAGGCGAAATGCCATAAGCAAAAAAAAAAAAAAAAAAAAAAAAAAAAAAAAAAAAAAAAAAAAAAAAAAAAAGAGCCCATAGCTGTCGGAGCCTATAACGGAAAGCAGGAAGGCACATCTTAACGAGTTCATCCTGTAATATTAATAACTATATGAGCTTTCTTTCTGAATGATAAGATGCTTCTATCCAGAACATGTGGGCATTTCTTCTTTTTTTCGGTTGTAAGATTGCGAAAGAACAAGAGTTTGCTAAGACACGCGGTGAAACTTCTTTAAAGTCTCATTGATTGCTGCTGTAGTGTAATACATGAAGGATTATATTTATCCAAAACTTAGATCTCGGAAGAACATCTTTTGACACACAGAAATAATTCTGATAACTGTTCTCGCGATATTTGGCTCTCTGTTTAGGAATCAAGTTACGCAACATTTTCTTGCAATTAGATTTCTATAACATTCTATTAATGTTGGTCTGGTTTTATTTTAGAATCTTTAGCTTTATCTTGTTAGACGCTTCTGTGATGCCATATTTGTTTGCTAAAAAGTCTGAAATGATACTGCAAACAAAATTTTGCAGCAAGACACATATAATAAACACACTTAGGAATCCAATAATCCAACAATGATTATTTGTGGTTACTAATTATCAGTTAGGAAAGGTCAATTTATCATTTGGTTGCCTCAAAATTAGATATTTATTTCAGGTTCGATCAGGTTGATATTCATGTAAAGGATATCTCACAAAAGAAATTCTTGTAAAAATTGTAGTTTAAAAAACTAAAAACACGCTTTCGTAATAATGTGAACTAAGAGGTTAAAAATAATCTTTAAATATAAAGATTTTGTTTAACAGTGATAGGACGTCCCAGAATTCAGGATAAATTAATTTTTTTTGAATAAGCTTAATGAATAAAATCACTGATTACAAAATTAACTTTAATGTAAAAAAGCATTGGATGCTATATCAGTTGTCTTGTATTTTTTGTCGTTGGCTGTTTGTAAAGGTAGAGTCATTGTCAAAGTTGTGTAGAGAGCACCCCACGCTTTTTTTACATTAATTTTGTAATCAGTGACTTTATTCTTTAAGCTTATTTAAAAAAAAAAATTTATCCTGAATTGTGGGACATCCTATCACTGTTAAACAAAATCTTTATATTTAAAGATTATTTTTTAACCTTTTAGTTCACATTATTACGAAAGCGTGTTTTTAGTTTTTTAAACTACAATTTTATTTTTAGCTTTTTAGTTCAGATAGTTTCAAAAGTATGTTTCCTACTGTTGGCTTTTCTTCACCAATCTCTCTTTTTCTTTGTGTTGTAGCTTCATTTTTAATTATTATTTCCACGAGTTAAATACAATTAAATGGTCAGCTCAGCCAGAGGTCCTATAGCAGGGTAAATGTGGAAGAGTACTCTTCTATAATAGTACGAAGTAATGTTTCGAATACTCACTATTCAACATCACGTTATGTGACTGCAGACAGGGAAACCTTTCTGGATAGGAGACAGTGGACGATCGTCTTGAGCAACCAAGGCTCGTAAATCACACCCGGGAAACTGGAGATGGTCCCCAGCGATGATGATGATGATGATGGCTATATTGGTCGGGAAATCTCCGAAGGGTCTGGCCGCCAAATGACGAAGATTTCTCGAATCGCGCCTGTGCACTAATGTAGCGGCTGTATTTGCCTAACTCGGTAATCCCATCAAGTATAGGGTACGTGTAGTTTAACTTGAAATCCGAACCATGGGTTATCCTAATCTTTTCCATTTATAATATCCGCAAAAATTCGAACCAAAATCGGGATTCGAGCAGGGAATGTCTGCTCGCCAGTCACGCGCCTTAACCAAATGGGCCTCAAAGCCGATGTGGAAAGTGGGTGAAAATGAGTCACATCTGTCATAAGACGATTAAATCACTTTAGTGTTTTTACTGGCAAAGTAATGAGATTACCAAGACATAGATACGAAATTATTGGATTGTCATCGGTTCTTAATACATGTAAAAAATTTCAGACAATTCGGACTTTCTGAAGTGGGTGAAAATTGAACTGAAATTTTCCATTACATTCAACCACTTTTAAGTTATTTCTGACAACGCAGTGAGAGTGAAATTATTGAATTTTTATCGGTTCTTAATAAGTGTACAAAATTTCAAACGATTCGGACGTCAGGATGCGGGTAAACACTGAGATGAAAGATTCCATTACACGCAACCATTTTTCTATTGTCAAATTAACGAGAATAGCAGGACATTGCTAAGAGACTGCTGTATTGTCAACGGTTCTTAAAACGTGTGCAATTTTTTTCTATTTTTACTGTCAAAGTAATGAGAATGTCAAGATATAGCTATGAAATTATTGTATTGTAATCAGTTATCAATACATGAGCAAAATTTCAAACAATTTGGACATCTCGAATTGGGATAAAATTAAATTGCAAAATTTCAGGACATTCAACCAGTTTTCTGTTGTCACTGTCAAAGTAAGGGGAATAGCAGGATATAGCTATGAAATTATTGTATTGTCACCGGTTCTTAATATGTGTGCCAAATTTCAAACTGCTCGGACATCTGGAAGTGGGTCAAAATGGAGTTGTAAAATTCCGTTACATTCATTCATACATACAAGTAAAACTAATATAAAGCGTGTAAAAATAGGCCAAGTTTAGTGGTTGTTTGCTGACAAAAACTGACATGAAGCACTGTAGTTATCCAAAACTTAGATCTCGGAGGAACTTAAATTTTTGACGCACGCGAAACAAACTTGAGCTGTCTACAATCTACAGGGTGTATTCACTCTACTTTCCGAAGCAGAATGGTTTCTCTTCGTGTTAAAGATTGTTGATTTAAAATTTAAGAATTTTGGCGACTTGGCCGTCATATATTTTTAATGAAATGGAAGGCACAATATATATGTGCTCTATTTTAGGACTCGTCAAACCTGAAAGATGTGCAAGAAAAACCTTTGTTTTTGCGTATTTTTGTAAATTTCTAAAGCAACGCATTTAAATTGCATACATAGCTTTGCTGAAACATGGCATGCAAATGGCCAAATTACCAGAATCTCTCTCTCTTCTTTTTTAATCAACGATCTATAATACCAAGAGAAACCATTGTTTCAGAAATTGGAGCGTGCAGCAAGAATGAGCGTCACAGATTGTATGTTTTCAACACCAGTTAGTTTTATCACGTTGTTCGTCAGATGCTAAAAGTATTCAGGTATCCGTTTGTAACACCTTAAAATGGTTGGATCATGATATAAGCCGTAAATGCGCATATCGATTCGAACCATATTATTTATACACCAGCTGAGTTTGCAATTTCGTTCGGGCGGGAGTTGAAATTTGTGTTGTTAAGTTACAGATAAACTCTCAAACAAACATTTGGTATGGGGAAAAACCAGACAAATCACCCGGATTTTTCCTTTTCTTTATCTATTCTTCTCATTCTAAATCTAGATTGAGTGTAAATGTTTTAAATACGTTTGTGCGAATCGTTGGTTTGCATCATTATATCGCCAGAGTGGTTGTAATTCTGCCAAGAAAGTAACAAAAAGCCCCAGAGTATTTCGGTAACGTATAATACAATACATTTATGTTCCGTTGATTCCAATATAAGAGACCGGCTCTGTGGGATGTGGAAAGTTTTAAATTTACATTTAAACACTTGCTTAACAAAATAATACATATACCGGAAGATGTACAGTCTAGCATGTATGGTACATGAATTATGTTAACTACATTTACACAAACTACTGGCAGTTTATCTTGTAGATACCTTAGAAATAAATTCTTCAACAGATTCGAAGGAGTTGTCGATTAAAAATTCTTTCAATTTTTTCCTGAATTTATTCTTATGATCTGCTAGACATTTAATATGTGTTGCGAGCTTATTGAAGATATATATCGCTGAATATGGGACCCCTTTTTGAACAAATGACAACGACTTGTAATCCTTGTGAAGATCATTTTTACTTCTAGTGCCATAATGGTGTATTTTGCTATTTGTTTCAAACAGAATATAATTTGTGAAATTGTGACTACAAAGGACATTAATGTGTATATATACTGAGCCACCAATGTTAAAATCCCTAACTTCTTGAACAGCTTTCTACATGAAGTTCTATTGCTAGCCCCACATATAATTCTTATTACACGCTTTTGCGGCGTGAAGTGCTTTGATTTTCCTGAACCAGACGTGTTAGGTTGCGGCATTTAACCATAAGCGAGTGTTGCCATCTATCTATGAAACGAGAAACTTTTGCTCTGTGTGATAAGTGTATTCTTTGTTTGCGTCATGTGTAGTTTACGAGTCGGATATTTGGACGGTCCTAGCATCCTCTTAGTCAGGACCGCCGGTACGCGGGGACCAAGACACGAACCCGGTCCCTTTGTACCTCCCTGGTCCACGGCTGTAATATTATCTCCTACACTACTATATAATTTCGTAATGTCACTCACTCGCCTCGATAGCTATTGGCTGGAAAATGGTGACGTCATGGGCCAGCCTACGAACGTAAATCAGCGACCAGAGATACCATAATAAGAAATTCGTGGTTATGTCCACAATTTAATAGCTAAGCAACTACTACCAAATTAATAGCCATTATACCGTCATTAAGTTTGCTTTTTGTAACCTTTCATACTTTTTAAAAAAAATAATGATATATTTTGCCGTTAAAAAAAAGTAGGTTTGCTTTTCAGTAACATGTTGCTAATGAAAGCAACTTAAAAAAAAAACTTTAAAAAAATTACTCATGGTCTCTGCTGTAAACACGAATGACAATTGTTATTCCGGCTTGGAAAAATTTCAGTCTAATTAAAATTTTCACTAGTGTTGTTGCTTGACCAAAGTTTACGCATTACGGTTTATTTGCTTTTCAGGAATTTTACTGACCACTTTCGTTAATGACTTTTGTTCATGTTCGCTGTACGTGAGTTATTAGGTTATTTTAAGTGGACATCAGACCAAATATGTTACCGAATCGAGTATTATGGAAATTCATTTTTTCGGAGTTGCTCAACTGTTTAATAGTATGGAATGTGTATTAAGTTCTCTGGCCTTTACAGATACTATGACCAATGATTACATTTTGAGTGATTGCCCAGTCCCAATAAAAGACAACGAAATACTTTCGAAGCAAACAGGAATTTTTTTTTTAATTTTGCAGAGTGAACTTCAAGGGTCAAATACAAGTAAGTTTCCATTTAAGCAATTATACGATTGCGCTATCGTCCCTGTTCGTGTTTAGCCTAATACCTTACTCTATTAATGCTTCTGAGTTCTTCAAGCTCAACAGATTTTATTCACCCTGAAACACTGGTTAAGTTTACATTCGGTCAAATCAGGTCAACCTGTCATAATCCTAGAAACCGGAACTATTCTAGACCCGTGACGATACGCAAAAAACAGTCACTGACTTACACTAGTTATTAAATACTCTAACTTTACTGCAAATGTGTGGGCTCAATTAATTTCTACCTGTAGCTACTCAGTACTTATTTCACAATTAGCGGGCAGATATTTTTGTCGCACCGAGCGTGGTGGTGTAACGGCTAGCGTTCTGGCCTCGCATTCGAGAGGACGGCGGTTCGAATCCCCGTCCTGGTATCCAGATTTGGGTTTTCCACGGTTTACCAAATCACTCTAGGCAAATGCCGGGATGCTTCCTTCAAAATGCCATGGCCGAATTCCTTCCCATTCCTTGCCCCCATCCTTTTCCGTCTCTAAGGACCTCGCTGTTAGAGAGACGTGAAGCAGATAAAAAACATATATATATATATTGCGTAAAGAAATTGCTTTTGGCTCGTGCGAGTGTTGTATCTTGCGATCATGTTTAGTGAACACGACATTAGAGCTACACTCACCACAGCGGCTGCACCCAACGTCCGCTGACAACTGACACAATGTATGCTGATATCTGCTGACACAAATGCAAGTCGCGAATTGCTCCTTACATTTCTCATAGTTGCTAATTTTACACCTGTGGCATCTTTCATACTGAAAGTGAGATAGGAAAGACCATGGGATAGCTGAATGCAAATAATAATAACTGATACAATTGCGATGTAGCGCACGCTCCGATGGCAATCTCTCTACACACCTGTCTTTCTCCTTTCCTCTCCCCACCTACTTTTGCCCTTTACTAATTTGAACTTTAAATTATTTGGTAAATTATTCATTCTCTTGGTAATTTGTTCCAATTCCTTACACCCATCCCCTCGAAAGAAAATTTACCCACACCCTTTTGCCTGAAATCAAGTGCCAGCTTGTGGCCATGGTCATCTTTAGCCTACCACGCACCTTTCTTAACCCTAGAACTACATACCGGGGTAGACATCTACCCCAGGTAAACTTTAAACTACATTTCTAAGTTAGCATGTGACATCATTTTATATGCATGAAATTTCTCTCGTTTTTTACATTTTTAATGATAGAAATCGAAATATATTTTTGAAAACCAATATTTCATGGATTTTTATTTGATTTTTCCATAGATCAGATTCCCTTTTTTTTCTTAATTTTCGGAGTCCCAAATAAATAGAATTTTTTGGCGAAACATCATGATGGAATTTTTTTTGTCTCAAAGCTTTATACATCCTCTTTAAAATCCAGTTTGAAATTTAAAAAAACGTTTGTTTAGAAAAATAGTCATAAATTTTTTGGCTGTTAAATGGCTGTTTCACCGTTTCTTAGCACTTTTAGCTATTTAAACCTTGATAAATTTGAAATTGCTCTTTACAATTCTTTTCAGCACGAAGAAACAAAAGAATTCATGTACATATAAGTCAGATTACTGCTTTCAGAACGATTTTAAGAACAAAAAACCCATGGGGCAAATATTGACCCCAGTTTGTAGTTTACAGGTAAAAAAAATGGGTTTGTAGTTCTAGGGTTAATTCTCCCACCAATATCTTTCCATGCCCCATCACCAATACACACCTTGAACACTCCCATGACTCTCTTCACCCACCTTCTATCCTCCAATGAATTCCACTTCAGCTCCTTTATCATATTAGTTACCGATTGCGTTCTGCAGTAATTTTTAAAGACAAATCTAGTAGCCCTTCTCTGCACCTGTTCCAACTCCTGTATTTGATACCCAAAATGTTGCTCCCATACTACACAACCAGGGGCGGATCCAGGATTTTGGTTTGGGGGGGGGGGCTTGGTTTGAGTGAATTTTGGTTCAGAGGGCTTGCCTTCAGTGGATGTTGGGGTTTTTTTTTGGGGGGGGGGAGGTTTGAGTCGGCCATGGGGTAGTCTTTATAGCCTCCTCGGCCTCAATTTTTTTCTTAAAAAAGTCTCCAAAGTTGCAATGTCGGGGTGGACCTAGATACTTTTGGGGGGCTTGAGCCCCCTAGCTCCCCCCCCCCTAGATCCGCCCCAGTACACAACCATATTCCAGCAGCGGTCTGACCAAAGAACCCTTGTTTCCGTACGGATGGTGTCAAAAGGTTAATGTTGTCAGTTGGATTCATATGTCCCGTCAAACTTCTATTAACGTGACGATTTTCACCCAGCCAGAATTAACTGGAATGATAGTTCAATGAATGCCATTTCAGAAGTGGGTACGAAATTTAGCCGCACGGAGCTACAGTAGAGTATGTACAAAGGATACCTCGTGGAGAGTGTTATCGCCCACAAGGAACTGCACACTGGCCGAATACATCTGCTGATTGGTTGAGACCAACAGACGAACGACACTACGTGAACTGACTGCCGTACTCACTAGAGACGTGTCAGTGCAGTATCATTTGTCGCTGAAGAGATATGGCAGCAGAAGACCGATTGAGTGAGTTTACTTACAACACAGCGTTGGCGTCTGTGTCATAGGCTCGTAGCTAGCTTCGCTAACGCACGCAGTGGATCTCAGATGACTCGAGGATGACTTGGTCCGATCCGGCGCGATAGGCGATGTTTGGTCGGGGGTATGTCTGTGACGTGTTCTGCGTATGATGTGAGTATTGGACGCTTCTTGGATGGGTAAAATCTTATTAGTTCGCGACGTTAATATGCCGTAACAGCAGAATATCTGTAGCTGTAACCATGACGTGTTGAGCTTGGACAGCGGTGAAAGTAAACATTCTACTTGTATCTAATATATAAAAAAAAAAAATTTTTTCCAATGTTCTTCACACAAACAAACAGTTTTTTTTACCTATTTTGACGGAACTTCGCGTACGTATACTTTAAAACAATTAGAAAAATGTTTTTTACGTTTTATTTACAAAGACCTAAACCCTCTCCTCCTTTCCTTCCTCACCTTAATTTCTGACAACGTTGTTCATACAAACTCACAGTATTTATCCGTTTTTGATAGTACTTAGCACTCGTATACTTCAAAACGTGGCGGCCAGGTAATGCAGCGATTAAAGCGCATGCTCCCGAAAGTTTCTCTCTCCGGTAGCGGGTTCAAATCCCGTGGTGAGCAGGGATTTTTGGAAGTTGTATTTGACTACAAGAGCTACGCAGGAACGTTCCGTGGTTCTGATTCGACGTTAAACTGTCTCCCCCTGAGGAAAGGAATTGGCCTTCCTGCCTCTGACACAATAGCTTGGTACATCTCCTTCGGGAAGATCCGACCCACCTTTGGATTGTGGACTAAGTTAATTTTTTAGTTTTTGAAGTGAAAACTTCTTTAGGCGCGTTGGGCAACTTTTGGATGGGTATAATCTTGTGACTTCGCGTCACCGACATGCTGATGTTTACAGTATATCTGTAGCAGTCTGGTGGCTCAGTGGTTAAGCTGTATGACGTAGGAATGAAAGGTCTCTGGTTCGAATCCCTGTCTCAGAGGGGATTTTCGTACACCCTTCACCTCTGGCGCACCATACAGTATAATGTGAAGTACGCCATAACGCTTCCGTGGTTCGGATTCCACGTTAAACTGTAGATACCTTGTACTTGGTAGCACTAACGGGTTAGGTTAAGGCGGCTAAGACAGGGGCGGAAATAGCAGCCAGTAGAAACGCTGTCACCAGATCATTACGTCCACACAGAACTATTATTATTTAGTAGAGGAGAATCGGGTAATATGGAATACTATTTATGTTTTGTTGAACAAAATAGTACTGAAAATAATTTGACACCTGAAACTAAAACCAATACAACGTTCAACTTCTTGTGATAACATATATCTAATAAAAAGCTGTCAAAACAGATTTTTTTTTATTAGTAACATTTAGTTTTAAAAAATTTGTCATTTGGAGGGTAATATGGAATAGGCGGGTAATATGGAATTGAAGGTTTCAAATAACGTAAACTATCTGGAATAGAGATAAACGGATTTAATGACACTTTTTAGTCAACATCATCATTATCTTTGTCGGATTCAATAGCTATCGCTTCTTTCTTTTTCGGCTGTTTTTAAAACAAAACATAATTAATGAATTAATTAAGAAATATTTACTTTCTCAATTGTTATTTTATTATTTTCAATCAATATTAACAAAAATCGTGTTACTGACATTATATTTGATTAAAAATGTATTTCAACTCAGTAATTATTTTTCGGGTTGTATGAAATAACACAGTTTTATGTTTAGTTTTATGGAATACTAAGTATCTCATATTACCCGAATCGTTATATTGGACAAAATAGGTTTGATGATATTATAAAAAAAGATGGAAGCCAGAAAAAAGACCTGTGCAACAAACCATAACTCTTTTTGTACACATTACACTAAGACTAGCGATCGACAAAATGAATATAATATTTTATATATATTTTAGAAAACTAATCTGCAAAAATTCTCGAAAGTGGAAAAACAAACTTTGTTGGATAGCAAACACAGTTCAGCTCCCAAATGACCGACCTTCATCACAAAGCATCAGAGTAGTTTTGAGCAGCAGTTGATGGTACTTCCACTATACAGCAGCATTCGGCAGTGGAGAAACCTCGGTATTCCATATTACCCGATTCTCCTCTATACCTGCAGCTATGTGTATGACATGTTGCGCGTATGATGTTCATAGTTTTAAGTTTTGACTTCCGCCGGCAGCCCCAATGATTCCCTTTTTTTGGCTTTACGCCTCGTAGACGTTGAGGTCATTAACAGTGGGAAAGGACTGGGGTCAAGGAGGGGGGAGGAGTGCGGCCATGGCATTGTAGAAGGAACTATCCCGGCATTCGCCTGAAGTGATTTGGGGAAACTATGGGAAACCCAAATCTGGATGCCCGGACAGGGATTCTAACTGCGTCCTCCCGAATGCGAGGCCACCACGCTCGGTTTTTGGCCCGATGAATCAGTTGGTGTGCAAGGATGGTCGGATTCGGGGTTACGACTGAGCCAGTGGATCCAAATTGTCAGTGAGGCATTGCGCAAGCTGGTAGTAGTTCAGTAATGATTCAGGTCATGTTTCCCTGGCGTGGACTGGACACCTGAACCAGCCCATGACGTCACGTCACCGCCTGCTGACCATTTGCAGTCTTCACGTACCCCAGTAATAATGGGAAGCTCTAGGATGATAAAGCAGCGTATCACAGGGCCCAGATTGTGTGCGTATGATTTGGGAATCATTCTGAACAGCTCCAGTACATGATTTTGCTACTAGCTCGCCAGACAAGAACGATGTGGAACGTATTTGGCATATAATTGAGAGAGCCGTCCCTGTACAGTGCAATTTGGGCGGCTGTTTTGGCTGCGATCCCTCTAAAGCCGTGTTCCCACGACGTCTTGTAACGAAGGCGGGACGGGACCTCATTAGCCGAAGTGTAGGGACGAGCGCGCGCCGCAGGTTAGCCCTCGCTTACCTCGCCGCCACTTCCTCACCACGTTGACACAGAGCACTTTACAGCAACAGAAGGGGTGCGCACCGCTGCTGCAAACCGATGGCAACAGCGCTCCACTACGCACGCCTGTGATGTTTACCGACTCAGAGTGGGTAGCTGCGTCTCGTCTCCGCTAGCATAGGCGGCCTTGTTCCCATGACGTGTTGTTGAGTATCCGTCCGTCCCGCCTTCGTTACAAGACGTCGTGGGAACACGGCTTAAGGGTCTTCCGTGCACGGAGCGTGTTAAGTGTGCGGTATTCGGTAGGAAGCGTGTGCAAATCCCCCTCCGACCGTCCATATTTTGATTAGATATCTCTGCTCTCCCTAAATCGCTTTAGGAGAATGGCAACAACTTCCTCACATTCGGAAGGACGCGGGTTCGAATCCCCGTCCGGGCATCCAGATTTGGGTTTTCCATGGTTTTCCCAAATCACTCCAGGTGAATGCCGGGATGCTTCCTTCAAAAGGCCGTAACCGAATTCCTTCCCTTTCCTTGTCTCCTGTCCCATCCCGGCTCTAATGACCTTAAGCGTAAAGCCATAAGTAAAAAAAAAAAAAAAAACTTCGGGAGCGTCCAAAATCTACATGGCTCGGTGAAAGGGGTTAGGTAGAATGCTACGTGGGGGGCAAGGGGGGGGGCGGGGTGTTCCAAGCCAAGCTACGTAATTTTTCGTTCATTTTATTTGTTACAGTTAAAATAAAATACAAAATACACAACTGCATGAGTATCTTGTATTTCCATCATTTAGTTATCTTCTTACATTAGATAAGTTCAATTTATAAACTGACAGTGTTATACAAGCCTGTGACTTGTCAGGGGTGACCAAACCGCGGCCCGCTGTATATCAACATGCGGACCGCGGAGCTGGATCATTTTATATATATATATATATATATATATATATATATATAAACATTAACTTTCAACGGTGATATAAGACATTACAACACTCAGCACCATTCCTATCGACTTCAACGGATTAAAATAACTATATTTTTAATACTTCATTAAATATGTATTGTATCTTGTATTTCCATCATTTAGTTATCTTCTTACATTAGATAAGTTCAATTTTACTGACAGTGTTATACAAGCCTGGGTCAGGGGTGACCAAACCGCGGCCCGCTGTAGGTCAACATGCGGACCGCGGAGCTGGATCATTTTATATATATATATATATATATATATATATAAAAACATTAACTTTCAACGGTGATATAAGACATTCAACACTCAGCACCATTCCTATCGACTTCAACGGATTAAAATAACTATATTTTTAATACTTCATTAAATATGCATGTTTCATTTTTTAATGATTTCTTACCTCCATTAAAATATTCGATTATTTTTTTTCAAAGAAAGTAATTCGTGCGGTCCGATTGAACATCTATTTCTAAAATTTGGCCCGGGTGGTGAAAAAGTTGGCCTCCACTGTCTTAAACGTTTTGATGACATGGGCACCGGGCTGCCGCATTTGAACTAGCCAACACGCGACGGCGCATCAAGAGAAACATTAAGAGAAACATTCAACTCGCGGGTTTTTCCGCCCGTTAAAGTTAGCATTGTTTTATATATATATATATTAATTCGGATCACTCGCATGTCACCACAACGCTCTATGATAAAAACAATTCTAATTTTGTTCTGTCAAATGAATTTCAATACATCTTAAATTATAGTTCATCCTGAAGTGTTATTTCAAGTTTAAAGCTTGGTGTAAATGGCGCTGCATGATAAACTTAATGTGGCTTGGCCTCACATTCGGGAGGACGGCAGATCGAATCCCCGTCCGGGCATCCAGATTTGGGTTTTCCATGGTTCCCCAAATCACTCCAGGCAAATGCCGGGATGCTTTCTTCAAAAGGCCATGGCCGAATTCCTTCCCATTCCTTTCCCCCATCCTTACCCGTCTCTAAAGACCTCGCTGTTGGGAGACGTTAAGCAGTTAAAAAGAAAAAAAATTGATGAGGCTTATAATTTTTTTTTTTTCCAAAGAGTTTTTAATATGCAAATCGTCGTCAATGAGCTATCGAAACGTTTTAAGCAGGACGAAGTATCATTCCCTTGTAATATAGAAAGAAATGGGACAGAACTGCAGCAAATAAACAAAAAATGCAGCTCTTATAAAGTTTTCTATATTGTTTACATTGTGTATGTAATAAAAATTGAAGACTGAGATTAGGAGAATGTTTTTAGTAAAACTCGGTTGTCTGTACTACCTAACAATAAGGTTTACCAATAATTGATCATTTTCCGGAGTGGCTAGTATCACCATTTCGTTCATAATATTTATAAGTAAAGAAAAGTATATAAAACAAATACAGGTCATGTTCATTATATAATCAATAATTTTAACGATACTCTCGTAAGAGAAAACCGTACAAAATCTTTGATAGGGGAAACAGCTACGTGCCACAGGGGGAGGGGAGGGGATGTCGAGGGGGAGGGTCCAAAAGAGACATAAATGGGTCCACGTAGCTTATGGACGCTCCCTTACTCCCTATCTGATCTCGGCTCTAATGAAATCAATCAGACATAAAGAAGAAAAGCAAAATAGGACTTCTCTCTCTTTTTTTTTTTTACTTGTGGCTTTACGCCTAGTCGACATCAAGGTCATTAGAGATGGGATAGGACTGGGGAAAAGGAATGGGAATGAATTACCGTGGCCTTCTGAAGGAAGCATCCCGGTATTCACCTGGAGCCAAATCTTGATGCCCACACAGGTATTCGAACCGCCGTCCTCCCGAATGTGAGGCCAGGACTTCTCCTAACTAGAGGAGTCCTTGCCATGTAGAAATGTAGAACTGTTGCACTTCACTAAGGGAGCTCTCTTACCTTCTCGGTGCGATATCTGGTGACTTCTGTCTTGTCAGTCAGTGTTCATTCCAAGGGGACGTCCCCTCCTCCCCCCAGCTCCCCGCCCTCCGCCACCTGCCCCTCCCCCCAAACGTGAGATTGACTGTGTACTTTGTATAACTTTTTTTAGATCTATTCCTCTCTAGAAGCGTGGCATCTGAAATAAAAACTTGAGATTTTTATTGACCTCCTATTCCCTTTAAATGAGATTTGTAGAGATTCTGTAGGACCCTTTCGTTCCTATTTTATTGGACACACCCCTACAAGGATTTAAGTTCATATGTGCCAAACAAGGGAGGTGGGGGATCATTCTACTGCCCGCTCTGTTCATCAGAACTGCCAGTAAGCGAAGCTAAGTCCCTTACTTCCTATAATATCAACCAACATCTCAATCCTAATCACTTTGACGCAAATTTATTTTTGCCACTCGTAGTAAATTTTTGTGAAAGTCATTAATAGGGTTTGGATCTTTATGACTAAAAAGATAGAGAAATTTGAATGAAAATATGACCTTAAAGAAGGGTAGATATGACCTAAAAAAATATGACCAAACATTTAATTTCGCTATACATCAAAACATGCTCCATTACTTTATCTAGTAGTGTTGCTTTCATGTAGATAGCATAATTTGCTTTTATGTAATCACTGCACCATTGGGAAATTAAATTTTTAAATTGTTTTGTTGAAGTCACTTTAACATCACATAATTTACAGATAAGAAATCTTTCGTCTGTATTAAAATACACCTTTCCAGATTCCCTTACATAACGCCATCACTTCGCATTTTTAGAAAATTTTGCTTTCAGCCTGGCGGTACTCACTGATCCACTGTAGATTTAAGGATGACTGAGGATTACTTTCGAAAGCAGTGAGACATTGACTGACGTGCATCGACACAGGCTAGTCCCTACACTACCAGGGCTGCCAACTTTGACCCACCAGACCACTAATTTTATTCTATGAGGATACTGGTGCAAAAGTCTTCATTAAAAAGCATTCTTATTAATTTCACATTAGAATTTATATTTTGGCATATATGTCAGAAATTCCCCTAAGTTTACCAACTCAGTTTAGTTTTCTTTCCCTCCTCATATTTTGTAAATGTCTAATGATGTTACCAATGGTACACAAGGAGCAGAAGCAACAAGTTTGGCTTGTAGCTACGCTGAAGATTGTCAAGTAAAAATGTGGGACAGTTGAAGTAACTATGATAAAAAGAGATGAAATAGAAGAGGAAAATGCAGTAGAACTAAAAATTTGCGGATAATAATAGGAAAGAGAGGAGGCAGTGCAGAAGAAATAGAGAAGAGGGAATGATATTACACCAGTCTTTGAAAACTGTTGGTTTGACACACCTCAACATGTAGAAGTCTCGTGTCTCATTAATAAAGAAGCCTGATGAGGGCTTAATAATCTGTGCTGTGAATCCCTGTCCTCGCTTTAATTTTTACAAGCTCTTAAACTGGTTTTTACCTGCAGCACAACTTTACTTTGTTTCTTGTTCACAAAGAATCTCCACATTTCAGGTTAGGGTCACACAATGCATAAATAAAACTCTGGTGGCCAAGCTACCCTTGAGGGTCTTCTGGACAATAATGCTGTGCACATTTATTTTGATTTGTTTACTTCCAGAATATACTTTTTTCGCCAAGCTGTGATGGCTACAGACAGGTTAGTGAAGGAACTGGGTCTTACGTATTGAATATTCACAGGGACACTTTCAAATCCTCATCTGGCCATCCATATTTTGGTTTCTCATGGTATCCCAAAACGAATATATGTGAATGCTGTAACTGTGTCTTCAAAAGGCTATGGCCATATTACTTTCTGTTCTCTGCTCCCAAATCCTCTACCACATTTTACGACCTCCATGATAATGAGCTGTAAGGCCCTAGGTAATAAAAGCAATGAAGGAAAATAATTCAAGCAATATATAAGCCACAGATACAAGAGTTTTTATGAAGCTTCTGTGATTTACTATAAAATACTTAATGAGGGGCATTCAATTTTGGGGGAACATGCAGGTAGGCAGCTTACAAAGCACAATGGAGTGCAACATGGTATGGTACTATTTTTACTGGAAGAGGATATTGAAGGAAAAACTGCTTGAGAAAAATTCTGGAATTTAAATCGAAAGAAGAAAAACAAGGGAAAAGGGTGAAGAATGTGAAAGAGATCAGAACCTTACCAGGTTTCTGTATTGATGCAATCTTGACAAGCTTTCAGGTTCTTTGGCCTTGTCAACATTTGAACTGAAAACAGCTGAAATATTGTGTGATGACACCATGCTCATTTGGTCAGTTTTCCGAGAACAATAAACTTGATTTTTCCCTTCTAATAATTTTGTTCTATGATGTATAAATGTAAATACCAGTCATAATTTTTATGTCAGTAAAAAACATGTGAAACAATACTATGCTAAATAACACTGCACTATATCTGAAGATAAAAGTTGTTTATGCCATTTTACAACAGCTGATAGTGTTAAAAATGGTACCACTGAAAGTAACAGTCATTTCAGCAACATTCACTTCTGTAATTATATGAGATTAGAGGAGAATTTAATTAAAATGGTCAGTCCCTTCAGTAAGTTTAATGTTTAGTAACATTTTCATTTTTTTTTTAATGTGACAACCATTCCCATATTCAAAATTAATCTCCAGATTGCAAGAACTATACAAATGAAAGAAAAATCTAGATTCATTAGACACTACCAAATTAGAGACAAACTGACACACAATAGAATGATTTAAGAATATATGATTTCTCTTCCTCCATAATCACAATGAAATTTTACATTATTCTGGTTAAGGTTAGAATGCTTTTCTCAAATATTATCTTTGTTCTTTATGAATCCCAACTGGCTCTGGATGAATATTCTTTAAGTGAGATCAACAACTTATTTTAGTCCTGCCAAATTTCGTGATTTAAAACTTCACTCTAGATCTTTCTGGCTCCTGCCTCCATAATGTATTTAGCAATTTAAGATATTAATTTACCAAATGTGACAAGACATACATACACATCACTAAAACAGGTCCACATTACAAGATTCCATAAGCAACTACCGTATCATAAAATTTATCTTGCTTACAAATGAAGCATTGCTGAAAATAATCAGCTCTTGTAACATTCATAACCAAGGCAGCAATTGGAGGAGCTGGAAGGTTTCAATTTGGCGAGACAGTATCATTCATCCTTACCTAGACACATTTACATTAACATGATATCATGATACAACTGAGAAAAACAACATAAACAAGTGGTGTAAATAACATTAAAAATCCAAAATATAATGGCATGTTATCTTATAAAATGACATGTGAAACAAAAAACAAACCGAAAGGTAAAATAACAGTTTAAAATCATCAAAATAGGTGCAGAAAAAAGAAAACATAGGAATGAAACACAATACAAAGTATTTTTATTTGTAACACACAGGTGCTTAGTCTTGCAAAGTAGTTGTTTTCCTGACAGGTGGCCTTTTGGTAGACTTTGATCTCGGTGGAGGCAGACTCCAGTAGCTTTGGTCTTTTCCATACGATGATGCATCCTCCAAGGTCTCCGGAAGTTTCTCATGCATTGACTCTGGCAGGAATGACAAAATCACAGCCCCGAGACAGGTTACGACAGCCAGAATACCGTACAAGTACCGCGAATCCGATGTCTGACCCTGGAGATCACAAAAAGCTTAATCCATATCTCACCATAGATATCAATGACGTTCCCTTCTAGTGTCATAGAGATATAAACCAGAACATTGAAGTACTACTTTATATTATTATTATTATTATTAGTTCACGATTCACTAAAAGTGAGTGGTGAAGGGTGCATTGCACCAATCCTAGTGTGTAACCATTTGTTAATAGGAAGGGATATAAGTGATGTTGCAGGAGGCGCCCATGGGCGATTTTTTGGAATCATCCTGGCATTTGTCTAGAGTGATCCGGGAAAACCAAAACACAGATCAGGATGGTTGAAATTATTTGTTAAGAACTACTCCTGTCGGATTTTAAGTTTACTTGCCCGGTAAATCCTTTCTATTCCATTTCCTAATCACACGTAAAAACATGAGTACAAAAATGAATTGGCTCTAGTCCTGATTTCTCTTATTTTATTTTTGCAGTTGTTCCTAGATAAGAATGTTGCTGGTTGCAATATTTGTTTGCTATCATTCTGAAATACGTCAGTCATGAATTTTTCAATTAGCTTCTGTCAAGAGCAACACCTTCAGTGTTCCAGGTATTCCCAACCTAACTTCTTCAATATTGCACTTACAGTTTCCCTCCAACTATATATACCTGTCGTGAATCTGGCGGCCCTTCTTTGGACCTTCTCTAATGCCTCCATTAACCCCTTTTGATGGGGACCCCATACGGAGCAACAATATTCTAAGTGAGGATGCACTAGTGACTTGTATGCAATCGATTTACCTTCCGAAGTGCATTGTTTTAAATTATGACCTAGAAATTAAAGCATATGATTTGCTTTTTCCAATTACCTTCTCGATATGCTCATTCCACGACAAATTATAACGAATTGTTACCCATAGCTATTTAGCAGAATCTACTGTTCTAAGGACAGTAACATTAATTATATATTCAGAGCTAAATGGTGTCACCTTTTTACTTACATGCATGACTTGGGCACTTTTTAGCGTTTAACCCCAACTGCCAGTCCTTACCCCATGCAATTTTTTTATAATATCGTCTTGTAACAAAGTGCAATTGTTCTGGGTTTTGATTTCATGATAAATATTAGCATCATTGGAAAATAATCTTTTCATCTCCCTAATTATGTCGCACACATCATTAATGTATATAAGAAATGACAGAGGCCTTATCACGCTTCCCTGGGGAACTCCGGACCTCACTTTGGTTAAATACGAGTGCAAAGACAAGTGGAGACAATATAAGCAATATATTAAAAAATATTTCCTTAATTATCTATAAAATGAAATAAAGCTATTAAGGAATAATGAACTGTTTAGAGCTTAAATAGGTTAAATATCATGTGATCACATCTTCAGAAACTTTTATGTCTACTTATTTAATAAACTGTAAGAATCAATGACATTAGTTCCTTCAAATGTCATAAAATGTGACCATGTATTACAAATTTCAACATAACCTTGAGAAAAACTTAAATCTTATTTTATTTAATTAATCTCAATATTATCAAAGATTATTATTAACATATAAGTAAATAAAGTTAATATTTATTTAACAGTTTTCTGGTAGATAATTGCTAAACATAAACAGCAATATATAAACTTATTGTTCACTCTGGTGTCTGGACAGGCAGACAGGTGACAACTGAGCGTTTATATTGGTGATGAGGCCTGGATAAGTACTGGGCAAAGAATTGGTAAAAGTATGTGGAAGGTAAACAATGGTGATAAATTTGTATTTCATTTCAGTTATAAGGAAATGGGAAATTTTCCATTGTAGGTAAGATACTGGAGTAATTTATTAATAGAGGGGCTTGAACATTTTAACTCGAGCAGTAAAAAAAATTAAAGTAAAAACAATGTAATGGAAAAACAAACACTATTATATGTAATAAAGGTAACAATGAAAGGAAAGAAATGCCACAAGGCAATATTTACATTGAAAGGACAAGTAAAATACACCCAACACTCACCAAAGTTGAAGAGAGGAAGGCAGCAGCAACACAAAACAACACACAAACAAAGAAAATACAATATTTCAGGTGAAACCCCCTTTTTCAAGTTAACAGAGGTAGGTGGCTGGGCTTGCACAAGACTTGCGTTCGACACAACCACTAATACAACTCATAATCCAGGTAACAGCAATATTACAACTGGTAGCCATTCAATTTGAATCTTGTTTCAGTATCTCTAGCATGGCTTGCTTTGTACATGTAAGTATGGGAGTCATCCCATAAGCTCATGGGCTTAGCATAATAATGAAATCATACAATCAGGTGGTAACTGCTTAAACACAGTCCAGTAACATTATTGTGACCACCTCTCAAAAACCATAATAACCACCTTTGGCAGAGCGGACCGCTATGAGGCGTGCAGGAAGAGAGTCAATTAGGTTTCTGAAGGTGTTCGCTGGGATGTTGAGCCATGCCGACTCCAGTGCCGTGGCCAGCTGCGCTAGATTACGCGGTTGAGGATCCATGGTGCGAACAGCCCGATCGAGGTGGTCCCACAGATTCTCGATTGGGTTTAAATCCAGTGAATTTGCTGGCCAGGGGAGTAATGTAAACTCATCCTGATGCTCTTCGAACCATGCACATACACTGCGAGCTGTATGACACCTCGCATTGTCCTGCTGGTAGATGCCATCATTCTGAGGAAAAATTATTCGCATGTAGGGGTGGACATGATCCGCAAGGACAGATGCGTACTTGTGCTGATCCATCGTGCTTTCCACAATGATGAGTTCACCCAGTGAATGCCAGGAAAACAATCCCAAACCATAATGCTCCCTCCTCCACCCTGGATCCTTCTGGCAATTGTTGCAGGGTGTTTGCTTTCAGCTGTTTCACGCCGTATGCGCCAACGTCCATCTGTCTGATGGAGCATAAAACGTGATTCATCAGAAAAATCCACCTGTCGCCACTCTGTGGATGCCCAGTTGTGGTACTGGCGTGCAAATTCCAGCCTTCATCGCCGATGAACAGCAGTCAGCATAGAGGCATTAACCAGGCGTCTGCTGCGGAGGCCCATGTGCAGCAATGTTTGCTGAACTGTTGATGAGGATACACTCTTGGCAGCTCCTTGGTTTATCTGGGCGGTCAGTTGCTCAACAGTTGCACGTCTATTTGCCTGAATGCATCTCTGTAGCCTTCATTCGCCTCTGTCATCTCTAGCCCGTGGTGCACCACATGTTCCATGCCACTGATATTGAATAGTGCCATTTTGCCATGCACGGTATACTTTCACCACGGTGGCACGTGAACAGTTCACAAAATTAGCTGTTTCCGAAATGCTTCCACCCTTGCCCCGAAAGCCAATAATCATGCCCTTTTGGACGTTGGATAAATCGCTACGTTTCTGCATTATGCCATCGATTGAAATGCTTTCCGATGCCCTAGGACATCCTGATATACACTCCACTGTAATGTGCTGCCACCTGCCTTCTATCATTGGTTATTTCACGTTGACGTCAAAAGTAGGTGGTGGTCAAATTAATGTGACTGGACTGTGTAGCTTGTTAATTGCTTTTAGAATTTTGTCCATAGTCAGAACATCCTGAAGTAATCATTATTTTATTACATGTGATGAAACTGAATGAGGAGTACATTTAATCTGAAGTGACAGAGAAAGAAAATTGTGCCCAGGTTAAATATTTGTGTAAGATAAAGGTGTAACAAAAGAACATTCATGATGATATGTTGGCAACATTAGTAGATCGTATTCCAGTATCACATTAAAAGAGTAGGTGTCTGAATTTAATGGGAGAGAACTAGCATTGAAGGTCTTACCTGTGAGGCACAAAGTTAACAGCTCAGCAGATTTAGGAGAACCAAGCATTCCAAAATAACACATTACATTATGACATGTAATAAGTTTTGATAATTTGTAGTTATCCTTAATATTTGAGTACAATGGAAGCCACTTTCTGATATATGCCAGCCTTGAGAAAAGTATAAACATTAAACTACTCTCAGCTACCTGAGATTTCAAGCTGAGGCCACCGTGCAATGAATTCCTGTATGGGAACCGATGCTTGTAGCAGCGCATAGAGCTTACCAGAAGCAACCATAAGCTAGGCTATTATAGCCATCCATGCACCACACACATAATGGTTCCTGCCAATAGTCGCCAGTCTTCCCTTTTCGAGCCATCCTGGAGAGCACAGTTCTCAAGGCAGTGGATGTATCAAGTCCACTCCACTGTACTGGCTGCCTGTTTTAAATAACATCGAACCGCCTACGGTAAGACGATGCAATTGCCAAATGCCCAATATAATAAGATCTGTGGACCTTCCCATCCACAATAATGTGGAAACCCTAGTTTAGAGACTTACCTCTAGAAGATATAGCATAAAAACTGCAAAACAACTTATATCTAACAATTTTAATGGGAGAGAAGTGTGGAGAACGGAATGTGTTTCCTCGAACCAACCAGGATGGCACTCCTTGTTTGACAGTCAACAGGCACTAAAGGGACTCAACCTCCCCTGCAAGACTTGGGCTGCTCTCAACAGAGTCATATCTGGTCATGGCAGATCTGCTTCATGTCTGTACACACGGGGAATGAGAAATTCACGGAGTTGCGAATGTGGTGAGGAAGAACAAACCACCCATCACGTGACCTTTGATTGCCCACTTCGAGCCTTTAGGGGATCACTAAAGACATTATAGATACTTCAAATGAAGCATCACATTGGCTGCGCTATGTCAATTTTGAATTTTAACTATAATTGAATGTAAAATTTTACTAGTTTGAAACAATTGTATATAATTGTATCATTGATTGTGTGCTGTGGCCATAAGATAAATAAAATAAATAAGGCAGTTCTCTTTGGGAACTCTTACAGTAAAAGTCACATTTTAAGATAAATAGATTAGAAGATTATTAAGACTTCTACCATTTCTATTGCACAATTGTTCAATCATAAAGTGGCTTCTTAATATTTTAACTTAGCAACTGGGCATGGGTAGAGATAATTCAGCTTCAGATTTATGCTGCACCAGCTCATTGCATCATTTAATTTGCCTCTTTACAAGCTTCATAAATAAATTCCAGTCAACCTCACCTCTTGATCTTATGTCATACTACCTCCAATGTCATTAGTTAAGACACTATTGTCTTTCTTTTCCCCACTAATTGATCGCGGACATCAGATAAACAGAAAAAAATAGTAGACAATGAGTGTCTGGGACAGGCATGACTCCCGAAGGGTAAGTCACAGTAATCTACCTCATCTGCACACAACAGACATATAACTTGGATGTGGGCAATGGGAAGGAAATGTCTATCTTTTAAAAAATTAATAGATTTTTTGGAACTATTTTTGACTATGGATAAGAGCCTAGTCCAACAGTTAGCTCAATCTAAGCTCATCAGTTCACCTCCAAACAAGTCCTAAGCTGCTTATTCTGCATGGAAAACAATGGTGGATTATTTCTTGTTATAGGTTTATGACTTCATACTTAATGAAGAAGAATGAAACCATCATTGGGGCATACTGAAGCAAATGGAAACAGCTATGAAGAAAAATGCCAAAAAGGTGCTGCTTCATCATCAATACCCAATCACAGGTTATTAATTGCTGTGGCTGAAATTCATGATTATAGGTTTCAGTTGATACCATGACCTACCTATCCACCCCTTCTGTCTAACTCAGACTTGTACCTATTTCCAAATCTTAAACAATTTTTATGTGACATCCATTTCAACTCAAACAATAATATCGTTTGTGTTGTCACCTCATTTCTAAAGTCTGAAAATCCTTTTTTGTAGATTGTAATGTTTGGTATTGTTGAATTGGTATGATATATATATTATAACATTGGAACTCACAAGGAAGACAATATAAGGCGCAATGGCCAATAGTACCCAGACGAAGGCACTCTCTACAGCTTCGGCGGTCTGCCGGATACAGGTGGGGTGGATCTCGAGGCTCTGTAGGTGGCACAGTGACAAGGACACTGCAGACGTCATCTTCATCAAGACCATACCACTCACTTCCAGCAGCCTCAGATTCCCTCCTGCTTTAAAAACAAAGTGATTGATGTCAGACTGTTAATAATATTCATTTTCCACACACAGTTATGAAGCACAAAACTAACTTCAATGAAGTTTGTCACAGGTGAAAATAAATACTTTATTCTATTTTTAAACATAATCCTTCTGAGTTTCGAATCGATGCATTGCTGAAACTTAAATAGGCCATCAAAAACAAGTGCAGAGGCAACGTTGCCTAAGACAACGCTAGGCCTCGACCTCCTGGAAAATTTTCGATTGAAGATCCTGAAACATCTTCAATACAACCTCGATATCTCCCCAAGTGTTTCCCGTATCTTCAGTCCCTTAAAAAAAAATAGTGAAACATCAACGGTTCACCTGTGCAAAGTAATGACAGATGGCGTGAAAAAATGGATTTGTCAGCAACACAGGAGGTTCTGCACTGTAACCATCCACTAGATTCATACGCACTGGGATTATAGCATCAGTCTCAATGGTAATTGCATGTAGTTGTAATGTTATACACTAACTGTAATTTTTAAAAAAAAAATCAATTGAAATATACTTTAGGTATAACCATAGTTTCCTTTTCATTTGGGCACACCTTATATACAAAAAACTTCAGCCAGATAATGGTACTTTGATAGCTCTGAAAGAGCTACCATATTCGAAAGATGATACATTTTTGCTGTTGCACACTCACCCGACAAGACGCCAACGATCCCGCAGTTGAGGACAGCCATCGTGGCCATGGCGATGCAGTTGGCAGCGCGCCGCCCGATGCCGTCTCCGAGGCGGTGGGCCAGCAAGTAGCCGGGCAGGTGGACCACGCTGCTCAGCGCCAGCAGCAGGAACGGGTTGGTGCTCAGGTTACCCACGTTCAGCACCAGCACCCAGTATATCAGCTGGCACACGGACCTGTTCAGAATGTATCCACTGAACTAGGTACCAAACGGGATATGCACGTGACATTTTGTGTACAGGGTGAAGAGGAGGTGGAGACCATCAAAATGATTCAGAATTGCATAGAACTCATTGCTGGAGATCTCATGCGTAAGTGGTAGCAGGGGTACAGGAAATGAAAGGACACAAGGCCAAGATCAGATGGATAAGCAGCTTACCTTAAAACGCTTTTCACCCGGCTACACACCGCAAGAGCTGGGGTCGTCAACGGAGTTACTTAGGTTACTAACCCTCCTACTACCCACCAAGTGTACTCCACCACCCAACAAAAGTCTGCCACTAAGAAGCCTAGTCGCCTAGAGGAGGCACCAGAAAAGTCCAGTGTGGCTCCCCCTCCCTTTCGGCAAACATTCCCTCACAAAGTTTGAAGAGTACTGTAAGGATCTCTGGCGCAACCCCTACCGCACATATCATGCTGTTGGTAACACCCGTTACCAATATTATGGGATTAGGTACTGCACTAGCAGCTTTCAGGGTAAACACCATGCAGTCTGCCGAGGGCTTGTCTCAGATGCTAGAACTCAGCACATCCAGTAAGTCCCGCCACCTCAAGTGACTGCCCTGCACATATACCCTACAGGATGATCCAAGTGAGCTCACGCCCCCCCGAAGCAATAACACTTGTTCTCTTCTTAGCAAGGCTTCCCTTGCAGCGTTTGAAGAGTAACCGCCAAGACCACTGATGTGATCTCCCTACCGTACACCTATACATACTGAGAAGCAACGGTTGCCCAATTTTTGGAAATGGGTAGCTCATCAGTAGCTTTAATAGTGGACGCCGTGCGGTCAGCCGAGAGTCAGTTTGGGATTCTAGAGCTGCGTGCACTCCGTCATCTCAAACGACTGCTCCTCGCGCCTACCCGCAGAGATTAGGGGGAAAACATTTTTTCAATTTCATGATGTTCCAGGAGATTTCACCAGTTTCTACCATTACTTTCGGTGTACAACTTACAGTGCCTGATGATGCATTGGTGGACACTGTCGAAAACACCTGACGATATCAGCAGCAGCACCATGTGCGTATCCAGCAAAGGGCAGGGGAGGGGTTGCTGCCCCCCCCCCCAGAAGAAAAATCAAGTTGCCTTCAGCACGCTTCGACGAGTGAAGAACTGGCTCAGAAGCACTTTGTGAGAAGAAAAGGTGACTGGATTATGCCTGATGAGTGTGCATCGAAATTTCGTGAAAGTACTCCGTGAGATATTAACAAATAAAATTACTGAAAATTATTCTGAGAATCCGAGACGATTAATATTTACATAAAAAACTATAATTGAGTTATGATCTTGATTAACTGCATAGTAGGTCCTTGGATTACTATGTTAATCAATAATAAAAATAGTTTCATCAATAGGTTTGAGTTTTGTTTTGTAAGAAATCGAGAATACGAGTTCCCCCCCCTCCCCCAATTCAGATGTTGCACCAGTCTAATTGCCTCTGGATACGCCCTTGAGCAGCACAGATAATTCTTGCAACCAAATTAATTTTTAAATCGACAGATGTTTCATGTATACCAGATTTAAGTGCTCTCCAAAGAAAGAAATATAGGCTGCTTAAATTCAGAGAGCGTGGAGGCCAGACAACGGGTTTACCACTCCCACGATTGCTCATGAAGAGAGCCACCTATCGACAAACGCTGACGATTTCGGTCAAGTGTCTCTGTACAATTCCGAATCGATTTGATGCTGTGCACCGCCTCTTAAAGTTTGTATTTCTAACTATGGGACAACTTGTATATATGTTTCAGCCGTTCTGCCTAATTATTTCTTGAAATAGAACAACATTTTGGCCGGAAATCGTACGGCTCTTACTGGTTACAGGTCGAACGGACTTAAAAGCTCGCACGCCAACGATGTTACTGATACCTGACAGGTAGGGGCTTAGTCGGGCGGTTGACGCGCTACGGTAGCTTCTGGTGACGGAGCAGAAAGTCCCAGTCCTCGTTTGGAGTCTCCGCTTCTTTTTGATGAGCAGAGCTAGAATCCAGTCGTCACTGAGCTGGAACCACTGTTTCCAACAAACAAATTGTTCGTCAGCTGAATATCTACGGAATGCTTAAGGACGCAGTCCCCAGTAGTTGTCATGTGTTTTCCTGCCGTGACTGGTGTGTGTAGTGGTGATTTTCCTGACAAGATTCGTTACAGCCGGCATAGTGGGTCCCATACTGGCCTTACAGCATTAACACGATATGCAGTAAATACAGGTCAAATTCACGTAGACCATGTCTTCTTCCTCTGACAAGAAATTGGGAGGGCAAAACGTGTTTACATCGTGCCTTTCGAAAAGTCAGCCGATTTTGAAAGGAACAGTTACCACCTATGGCAACTATGCTGTAATCCATTGGCACTCCGCAACCATACATCCATTGTTCGATGGGACTGGCCGAATTTGACGGTCATTGTAACAATTTATCTTGAAAACATCCTCAGATGATAAAGTTGTTGAAGAAGGCTATCTTTATCTGAAATAGCGTGGATCCTATGAACAGGAGTGCTCAGTACTTCCACACGATAGTATGGCTGATAACAGCTAGAGGTGTACAGCTAGAGGTGTACAGGAATAAGGATGACTGAGAAATTACTATATATATATATATGTGTGTATGGAAGAGGGAAGTACAGAGTTCTTCACAACGACTAAAATGGCGTGTCGCTTTTCGTTGTGTAGAAACCGTTTACAAACGCAACAATTACTTTCATATACAGTAACTATTAGGGGAGAATATTTATTTGCAGATTAAAATGATTATTCTAACAGGTTTTTTTAGTAACTAGCCGATATTAGGCGTTGGTAATATTATTAATTTCTTAATAATTGTATGTACTTACCACATTCCTGAGCCTGTTCGCACATAGGATCAAAGTGAACATATGTAATCTAATTTTAACATGAAAGGTTCCGATAACCGCTCCTTAGTGAAATATGACAACGTGACGGTGTTGGAACAATCTTCCAACCACTGGGAATGTGTCCTGCCTAATAAAGAGAACGGTTTCCAGCCAGCATGGTGTATCTGGGTTGCAGATATGGAAGCAGTGACCAGGCAATGAAATACTCTTCCTCCACCGTGGAGCGCCTGAGACCAGATGCAAATGAGGCTCAGAAGCCACCACACTACACCAGTACCGAAGCGCTACCTGTCCTTGACTAAGAAAATCACACTCATTCTCAAACAGACTTTCCTGAGTCTCTTGCAACTAAATGAGAACCATTGGTTCAAGTATGTAGAAGTAGAAGTGGTTCACTGTGGTGGAGAATAGACATTGAACCATATCAGGTATCTTTATTCCGGATTAAGGGTAGTTCCTAGAGACTTACTTGCCGTAAATGAGCAGCGCAGTGTTCTTGAAGAGGTTCCTGTTGGTGACAAGACTTGTGACTCCGAAGTTGAGGCTCCTCCTCTGACAGAGTTTGGCTATCTTGGCTGGGACGTCGCTCGGCATCCGCACTCCATTCGTCTTGGCGATTTTCTGCACGACTGCCACTGCTGCCTCTGGACGGCCTCTGCTGACCAACCAGCGGGGAGACTCGGGGAAGATCCTGCACAACCAACGCACAGCGCGCCATAACAACTACTGCTGATTCTCTCACAGTGATAGATACTGCACCTCGTATTTAGATGTTTACAAATGGTCATACTCGGGGAATTCCAGGAAATTTATACTTAATTTGTTTTAACTCTTTGCTGTGTCCGCACGGTGGCCGAAATGTCAACATGGCGGACGGGCGGTCACCCAGAGACGATCAAGCGAGAACCGAAGCCAAGTCTAAGATGAGCTGCGCAGAATCCAAGGAAGAAACCGACCGTAGACCGAGACGCGCACTGATCCGAGTCCAATATGCGATGCAAAGAGTCCAAAGAAGTAACCGAACCTGAACCGAGACGCGCGATGATCAAAGTCCGAGATGAGATGCACTGAGAGACGGTAACTATACTGAATAGCAGTGAACACAGCACTGTCTTAAGTGGGACCGCGCGGCTGTATTTATACTAGGCCAGTCGCTTCTTTTTCGCAGCGGCGAAACCCTGTTATGTGGTGGCGCTAGTTGGCCTGTTGCTAGCGCCGTCTATCGGTTGTCCACCTCCATCTCTTCTTTGGGGCATGTGACGGTGTCGGGCCGGGATATCAGACTCTTAGAGAGATACGTCAGTAGCCATGAAAATTTTAAAATCAATCTGTTCTACTAAAGAATATTACTGGTCATTATCAGATAAGAAATGTACTGAACCGCACCTAAATTCTGCGCACCAGTATCCGGCAGGTGCGGTCTAACCGCCCCTTCTCAAGTCAAGTAAATAATTTGCCTGGACGATGAGAAATCCCACCACACAAATGGAAAATTTGATAGCCAAAGTCAACACCTGGAGACGGTCGGGCGTTTCCGAGGCAAGGCAGTTATGGCAGATTCAAGCATGAATCACGTGACTGTGAACTCCCCTGAAAATTGTCCAATCGACTTTGCTGTTACGAAATAATAACTAACTGTTTGGTACATTCTGTGTCCAGATATTTTACAGGACCACGGATTGATGTTCGACGAAGCTGGAGGGGACTCCGACCAGAGATCCTGAAATACGAACGTCTTCCCGAGGTCTCGCGTCGGTGACTTTCTGAAGCCGCGTTTCCACGACGTCTTGTAACGAAGGCGGGACGGGCGGATACTCAACAACACGCCATGGGAACAGGGCCGCCTCTACTGGCGAGGATGGCACGCAGCTACCCACTCTCTGTCGGTGAACATCACAGGCTTGCGTAGTGGAGCGCTGTTGCCATCGGTTTGCAGCAGAGGTGCGCACCCCTTCTGTTGCTGTAAAGTGCTCTGTGTCAAATGACACTAGGCAACGCGGTGAGGAGGTGGCGGCGAGGTAGCGAGGGCTAACCTGTGGCGCGCGCTCATCCCTACACTTCACCTAATAAGGCGCCGCCTCCGTTACAAGACGCCGTGAGAACGGGACTCGAGAGAGGTCACGCCGTCGCCTGGGCCGTACAGAGAGGTTGGATGGTTTTGATTATCACCAGACATAAGAGTATTGTCTGAGCCACCTCTGGGCTTGCGCTTATGTTGCTGCTGTCTGGAGGCAGCGAGCGCGCTTCTTTACGTGCAGACGCAACGCCGTCGCTGTCGCCGCTACCCATACGGTAAAGACATTCTGCCAGTAAAAAGAACACAATGTAGCGTGCACGTTTCTCGCTCGTCAACGACTCTGAGCAGAGTATCACTCTCCGATAAATCGTTCCGAGCGTGTCAATAGCCGCGAGCAACCTGATTCGATGCGGGAAGACTGTCATACGATGTTGATTTTCAACCATAGTTTAATTAATAAACCTAAAAGAAGAGCTATATATATATTTTAAATAGCATAGTTTTTATCTAAAATAGAATTTTTTATTAATGCATTTTTGTTCACTCTTTAAACATACCACTAAAATACTTTTTAATCTCAGAAATGTCCTGGAAATTATAAGCCCGTATCTGGTAACCCTAACCTACAGTATAACAAGGATTCCGAACGTCCTGGCATAGCTCATATGACCAAGCACAACTGTCTTCTATTCCTGCTCCCAGCAGGAAAGCAAGCACTGAGCTACGAGACCACTCTGTGTCAAGAGTAGGCCAAGTGTTACCGGCATTGCCTCCCGCCACGGATAACGTAGCAGCCGACCATACGCGGAATCAAGGGTTGAATAATTAAATGCTTTGTTGTGTTCAGCTTACCTGTAGCACAGCAGAGGCAGGAAGCAGGGAGCTGAGAGGATCGTCATGAAGTGCACGTAGTTCCTGATGGGCCACGCCAGCAGGGCTCCAGCGATGCAGCCTGCGCTGTAGAAACACATCCAGTACAACGTTATCGCAGAGCGGTTGGCGATATCCGTGAGTTCCAAAGCTGCAATGGAAATCAAGCGGGAGATTAGAGAAGGAGGATGTTTATCAACGACGCTAATGAATGAATTGGTAACGATTTTAAGGAGATGCTTGATAGAGAATCACCAGAGGAGAGGAGAGGAAATTACAGGTAGGAAATAAAAATTACTGAGATAGAAATAACTTGTTAAACAAACTGCGGAATTGTGTAACCTGTTATTAATACCCTATATAACGTGTGCGTCTGCTTTTTCTACTTTTTCTGTGTAGCTGAAAGTCACTCTGAATTATCGAGATAATTAAACGGATAAAACTATATGGAAGTTACCTTTAGTATAATTAATCTAGTTTTTTCTGTGTGTCTGCAAAATGGTTTTTCTATTTGTTGTTGACAAGAAGTTCAACCATTATTTTTAAACAGTTCGTTATTATTGTCCGAAACTACTTCATTTTTCTAATTTATCAGTCTGACGTTCTTCCTTCTTTGTCTACTCAGCAAGTGCGGTTGGGAGCATGCTGATTTGAAGAGTTTGAGTTTTTCATTGCTTAAAGCCATAAGTATTCTACTATTGGGATATTACTTACAGCAAACTGCTTATCAGCATGTCTATACATTTCTTATTCAAGTTTGAATATTAAACCTATTTCTTATGAAGTGTATATGCGCATTTACAATTAGGTTATTAGGCAATAAATAGAAGTGTTTCGATGTTCTTCTCCAATGAGTTGTTTCCTCCTGTAACATAGAAAAGTATGAAATAATTTTATAAAGGTGTTCTATGTATTTTATTCAGTCATTTTGTGCAGTACCTGTCTACTTAAAAATGCAACCCAATGTTTTCTTGGCGAATATTCACAGACGAGTAGTTGGCACCGATTGCTCGGTGATCGCCAAAACGTTCCCACTGTAAAGGCTCCTCTTCACAATCGCGACTGTTTTGTGAGTGGCCATCATCGCCTGTAATCGTGAGTAATCGTGAGTGATCGGTTAGTTTTCTGTACATCAAAGGAATGCGTACCGATGATCATGGGCGTAGCTACTATGGGGCTAGGCGGTGCAGTGCACCGGGGCCCTCACGCTCAGGGGGCTCCCAAGCATACCTCAAGGGGCCCCTAAGCGCACCTCTAGGGGCCCACTTTAGAGGGCCCACGAGCCTTCACGGCAAACTGGCGGCCTTTTTTTTTTTTTTTAGCTCTACCGTCGTCTAAGGGGCCCCTGAGAACACAGGAGCCCCTCACTGCTCAGGGGGGCCCCAACGACTGAGACCCAATCCTCAGTTCAGGGGGCCCCTACCAGCACACTAAGCAAAAAAAAGGTCGCCCGTCTGGCCTGAGGGCCCAAAATAAATTTTTAGCACCGGGGCCCTTGTTGACCTAGCTACGCCACTGCCGATGATCGTGCGCGCGTGCACACAATCGCCCTTCATTCAGTCGCACGCAGAGATCCAACATACGACTTTTTTCGCAACCAATGCAGATATTTTTTGCACTAGATATTCAAAGTCGCTTGATGACATGTGATCGAAGTTATCAAAATCTGATGATGGTTCTGCTAGAAGTTCGGCTAGTTTGTTATTCTTGGTTTGTCTGGGAGAAAAAAATCATATGTATGGACGAAGAAGTGAAGACGAAGTCGCATGCAAGAGTTGCCTAATACCTAGCACAATAGGAGGCTCTGCACCTTGTTCAGTTGCGGTGAATAGTCAACATCCACCATCTTCTCTTCCTCTATTTTTCATGACCTTTTTTGTGTTTGATGCTCATTCCGATAATAGTTATATGTACTAAGCATGTAGAATCGTTTCTGCCTGGTACTTATTTAATGTTTTCCAGTTATTTCCGGAAGATTATGGTCATCACTTCTTAAGTTACAGGGACGCCTTTTCTTCTTTTTTAAATACGTTATAGAAATTATCTGCTTAAAGATTCGTAAGCCTTTCTTTGTACTTGTCATAACTTTAATTCAGTAAATTAATTTTTCACAATATTCCACCAAGACCAACCGAAACTTCACAGATAACATTAACATCGGACTTCCTTCTGAGGTTGCACGATTCGTAAATAGAATTTGCGATGTTTGGGTTCAGCCATCAACCAACACAACAAAGATAAAACCTAACTAAAAGAAAACCTCAAGGAATCTATAAAATTATGATTGAGTAACATAGAGTAAATTATTAACCCGTGATCACCACAAGCCGCTATCACTTTGACATCCATTTTCAACAGAAAACAGTCAGCATATGAAAATTCACAGACAGCAACTCATGATCGCAACGATGATGACCACTTTTTTAATCGCCCATCATGGCAGATTGTGAAGAGGATGTGGCTGTGTTAGCAGTTCAGAGACGCATCACTCTCTTAGGTCGAGTTCCATGGGCAGCCGTCACCAGTTCAAGTCCGGCCTAGGTCATGGGCGGTTTTTAAATAAGTGTTGTGTTCGTCTTGCATTGTCCTCACTGTAGTGTCCTAAAATCCCTTGAGCAAAGCATGATAAAATATTTAGAATAGCAATAACAAATTGGATCTGGTTAATTGGTCGCAGAGACCGAAGCCTATACATAAAAATAAAAAAATAGAAAAAAATGGACAGCCATGCCACAACTTGTCAAAAATGTCTACTTCGCTATGCACGCAATGTTCGTTATGGAGTTCACAATATGTATTGTGTTTCACAGGGTTAATTCGCAGTAAAACATCTTTGACAGGATCGGCACTAGGATTATCGGGTCCCGGGTAACCGGTTAGGGCCCGTGGCAAATCATCGGATATGGCCCTTCCTTAGGTCAGGTCTACCACTGACCGACAACGGGTGGATTCTTGAGCCGGGGGACCCTTCATACTGGCGAGCCCGGGGTACAATCGCCCCGCTTACCCCCTCTCCCCCCCTCCCCAACGCCGGCCCTGATCTTTGAAGGCATCCAAATGCTTTTCTCTCGTCGTTACAGACGGATGAATTCATACCTATATACAATTATACATGAATGCACAAGTTAGTATCCTTGCCTCATCCGCCTAGCCGCAGTAACTAGATTTCCTGCTTTCACCACAGCTGTTATACTAGGGATATGTCCCCTTAACCTACCCTGACTGTGCTCTTGAAACCTAAGTCATATATTAATCTTAAATTATTTTGACGAGGTACTCACAGACCGCGAGGCCGGATTCGAGCCCGCTGTTGCTTCCACATTCGGCGATCAGAATCAGCATCACGAAGACAGCATACACGGACGGAGAGACCGCGATCAGGGTCCTGCCCAGCGCGATAGCGGTGAAGCTCAACATGAACTGCAGCCTGCGGCCGTACCTGCACACACAACAACAGCTCGTCAACACCATAACGCGGTTCCAAGATGTCCCAACTACTCTCAACTCTTCTGGGGTTAAGAGGCAAGTTACTTCATCTTTCTGCAGACTGACGCCATTATCGCAGTCTATCGCCTGTATCTAGTTAAACGCTTGTAATGACCGGCACAGTTTGTGATAAATTCTTGTTTCCCAACTCCCTATCCAATTTTCTTTCTTTCATTATACATTCTCTGGCAGATGAAAACGAATTTTATATTTCTATTTTACAAGATAATCTACGACTTCTTGTGTAAATTCTCTTCAGTAAAAGCGAATATTCTTCTTCTTCTCTTCGAAATCGGCCATCTAAGGACCCGAAAAATAATCTCCTGCATTCATTTCAATCCTTGTTTTCTTCACTTCCAATAGTTCTTCATCCTTTCTCTTTGCTGTTTCCTCCTTTCTTCTGTCCATATGTTACTACAGTTCCTCTTCTCCTTCACCTGTAAACCCTTGAAATTTTGGTTCAACCTCCTAAAAGTTGTGTATTAAATCTTCTGTTATTCCGATGTCGTTGTTGTTGTTGTTGTTGTTGTTCGGGTTTTAGGGCGCGTCGACGACGAGGTCATTAGCGCCCTAACAAAAACCATGCGTGACAACGTGGCGAAATTGCCGTCTGTGTGGCCGACTGTAAAGGGGTCGGCCACAGAGACAGCACAATAAAATACTAACATACTAACTAAAATACCGTCTGCGTGGCCGACTGTAAAGAGGTCGGCCACACAGACGGCAACATAAAATATAAAACTGTGACTAAAATATAAAAATAACATACATTAACTGGTTGGCTGTAGATGGGCCAACCAGGTTAAAAGACAAGTTAGATGGCTGGCTATAAAAGGGCCAGCCATATAAGCAGTGTCACAAGTAAACAAGGTACTTGGATTGGTGGTTGTAAAAGGCCACCAATCCAATCTAAAACCTAGGCCGATCTGCCCAAAATTTTTGGGACAAGACCGGCCAAGCAACAAAACTTTAAAACCTTAGCCACGTTGTCACCGTCATCGTTTAAAATAAGGGACAGATCGTTGGCTAAGCCAACGTCTGCCCTTAAGTCAAGAAATAAAACACAATCAGTTAAAATGTGGCGTACCGTCAAAGGTACGCCACAAGCATCACATTCCGGAGGGTCCTCTCGGCGGAGAAGGAAACTATGAGTTAGAGGACAGTGCCCTATACGGAGGCGAGTAAGGAGAACCTCATCCCTCCTCGCCCGCTGGAAGGAGCTGCTCCACGGCTGAACGGTCGGTTTGACCAGCCGGAGCTTGTTATTCTCAACTTCCAGCCACTGCCTCTGCCAAACATCAAAAACAAATCTCTTCGCCGCCGAGGCAAGGTCTGACTTTGGGACCGGTACAAAGTCGGTTCTGACCTTGTCGCAGGCTGACTTGGCAGCTACATCAGCTACCTCGTTCCCCCTGATTCCCACATGGCCCGGTACCCAGCAGAATAATACCTCCTTTCCACGAGATTGGAGGGAAAGGAGGGCGTCCTGGATGTCCTGGACTAGACGATCTGCTGGATACATATTTCCTATGGCCTGAACACAGCTCAGGGAATCACAGCATATGATGAAACGCTTTTCGCGATTTACTTTCATATGCTGGAGCGACTTTAGCACGGCGTAGCACTCGGCAGTATAAACGCTGCACCTGCCATCAAGTTTGTATGTGTAAGTCGCTCGAGGGAACACGACGGAGCAGCCAACTCCGTCAGCCTGCTTAGACCCATCCGTATACACCGGGGTAAAAATACGATGCTCATTTAGAACGTCTCTAAAAACATTATTAAAAACACTGTCAGCGGTACACACTTTGTTGTACCGACACAGGTCTAAAATTATTCTGGGCCTCTTTAAAAGCCAGGGAGGAGATTTACTCCAACCCTGGTGATAAAAAGATGGAAGCTCTAATCCATATTGTTCTAAAATAGCCCTTGTACGGTAGCTGAACGGTTTAGTGGCTCTATGCCGGTTGGCATAGAGCCGTTCGTGGTTGGGATGTAGAACTATATCGTACACGGGACTGCCAGGTGTTATGGCAACGTGAAGGTAGTGTCGCACCATGAGGAGTTGCCGGCGGATGGTGAGCGGCGGCTCGCCCGAGTCAGCACAAATGCTGACAATAGGGCTGGTGCGATATGCACCCGTGGCGAGCCGGATTCCAGCATGGTGGACACTATCTAGTATACGGAGATAGCTGTCCCGTGCCGAACCATACACGATACAACCGTATTCCAGCCGCGACCGTACAAAGGCTCTGTAAAATTGTAGCAGGCAGGAGCGGTCAGCGCCCCATGACCTGCCACACAGACATTTTAAAACATTTAGAGCTTTTGAGGCTCTGGCTTTCACATCTTTGAGATGTGGTAGCCAGGTTAATCTATTGTCTAAAATTAGGCCCAGAAACCGAACAGATTCCGTAAAACATAAGACAGTGTTCCTCAGGGTAAGGTGGGGCTCCGGTAAGAGACTCCTGTTGCGAGTAAAAAGTACACACCGGGTTTTCTCGGCAGAGAAACGAAAACCGGTGTGCACTGACCATTCATCCAGCCTGTTCAGCGCGAGTTGCAGCTGCCGCTCTGCGCTTCTCAGGCTGGAAGATGCAATAAAAATTAAAAAATCGTCCACATACAAGGAGG
This sequence comes from Vandiemenella viatica, assembly GCA_031002005.1. Taxonomy (NCBI): domain Eukaryota; kingdom Metazoa; phylum Arthropoda; class Insecta; order Orthoptera; family Morabidae; genus Vandiemenella; species Vandiemenella viatica. The sequence goes on from CM061918.1 coordinate 122,497,830, forward strand.
ACCGTATAGGACTCCTTATAATACTTAAAATGCTATTTATCGCAATAGCGAAGAGAGTCACGCTTAAAACTGAACCCTGAGGAACACCGTTTTCCTGAATAAAAAGATCAGACACTTCACTACCGACTCGGTACCGGAAGCAACGACCAGATAAAAATGATTTTAAAAAACGGGGTAGGTTGCCCCTAAAACCCCATTCATGTAACTGTTTTAAAATCAGATGCCGCCAGGTAGTATCGTAGGCCTTTTCCAGGTCGAAAAAAACACCCACAAGATGTTGGCTGCGGACGAACGCATCCTGTATCGCCGCTTCCAGCAGGATCAGGTTGTCCAAGGTGGAACGGAACTTCCTGAATCCACACTGAAAGCGGCTCAGTAGGTTTTGGGATTCTAGACACCAGACGAGGCGGCGATTAACCATCCTCTCCAGTGTCTTACCCACGCAGCTTGTAAGGGCGATACTACGATAGCTACCTGGCAACAATTTGTCTTTGCCAGGTTTTAAGATTGGAATTAGTGTTGCTTCTTTCCACAAGTCGGGGAAGTGTCCTCCGGTCCATATGTCATTAAAAGTATCCAGAAGGTACTCTTTAGCATCTTTACTAAGATGCCTCAGCATCTGGTACTGGATCAGATCAGGCCCTGGAGCAGTGTCGTTAGCGCTATTCAACGCTGACTCCAGTTCCCAAAATGTAAATGGGCGATTGTATGCCTCTGTATTCGACGAATCGAAGCACAGCGCGCGCCTCTCGGCAGCAACTCTATGTCGCTGGAACCGAGGTTCAAAGTTGGCCGATGAAGTGACGGCGGCGAAGTTCTCCGCCATCAGCTGCGCTATGCTTCGTTCGTCGGTAACAATACGTCCATGATCCAGTAATCCAGATACTGGTGGGCGGGAGTACCTTCCGGATATACGGCGAATGGACTCCCATACTTTCGACGAAGGCGTGGAACGATTTATATTGCTCACAAAGTTCTGCCAATGACCTCTTCTTGCTCTCCTTAACAACTCGACGCGCCTTAGCTCTGGCAATACGGAACGCTGCTAGGTTGTCAGCTGTTGGGCACAGCTTAAAACGACGTAGCGCCCGTCTACGACCCTGGATGGCGGAACGACAATCGTCGTTCCACCAGGGGACGGGCGTCCTTCGCAGCGTTCCGGAGCTTTTCGGCATGGAGACGTCAGCTGCACGGTGAATCACTTCTGTGAAGTGATTCACCTTCTCCTGTATACTACCACAGGGTTGTAGCAGTACAGAACGGCAGAAGAGCTGCCAATCTGCACCACTGACGTTCCATTTACGCCGGTTATTACCTCCTCCCCGCTCACACTCAACGTGCATCCAAACAGGGAAGTGGTCACTTCCATGTAGGTCGCGATCCACCTCCCAATGCACGGAGTCCGCGATGGAGGGGGAGCACAAGGAAAGGTCAATGGCAGAAGACGTACCGGTAGCAGCGGTGAAATGAGTCATTTGCCCTGTATTCAGGATACAAATTTCCTCCTGCTCTATCCATCTACCAACCACTCGGCCCCTGGGGCAATCGGTGGTGGAACCCCACAACGCACTGTGGGCGTTGAAATCTCCCAAAAGGAGAAAGGGCCGAGTGAGTTGTCGTATAATGCCAACCAGGTCGTCGTAGCCGACTGACACACTGGGTGGCAGATAGACAGAGCATACGGTCAGTTGGATTGGACCGTGTATTTTCACCGCTACTGCTTGCAGATGAGAGGTGAGAGCAATGGGTTCGGAGTGGACAGTGTTCCGAACAAACACGGCCACTCCGCCCTTCGCTCGATCACCCTCGGTATCGTCCTTCCGGAATATGTCATAACCTCTTAGCACTGGCTGATGTTGTGGTCTAAAATGTGTCTCCTGTAGACAGAGACACAATGGATTAGACCGTGCTAAGAGTTGGACTTCCTCTTTGTGAGCCTGAAATCCGTTTACGTTCCACTGAAGTATGGGAGCCATTCTACCTATTTAAAACCACCACCCCCCCCGGATCGGGTGGGTCTTCCTTCTCTGATAGCTGAGGAACGGAACAAGGTACGTCCACCAGCATGATATCGTCTTCGGTGTCCGAAGACGATTTTCGTTGTGAGGCCTCGGGGTCTTGCGGATTTTTCATCCGCCGAGGCCTGTCCCTCCTCTTCTCCTTTCCAGAAGGGGATCTGGGAGGAGAAGTCGGAGGGGATTTCACAAACATAGCGGGGTCCGTCAGCTTAAATTTCGGACCCCTAACCTTTTGCACTGTTTGCCATCCGCTACCGGCAGATGGCGTTGCCGTTATCACTGCTTTTGCAGATGCTGTTTCTGCATCAGGGGCCGCTTCTGCAGCTGCAGAGGGACCCACTGCTGTAGCGGATGGAAGTGTCTTTGCTGGTGGAAATGCTGAACCTGCTGTCGATGTGGTCGATGTTGTCAGAGTATTGCTACCGACGTGCGAGGTCCTAGGTGTAATGACCTTGATGGGTGTGGCACCACATCTGCACTGACATGAGCACATTGGACTTGTGCCCATGTCCGCAACTGACGTCTGGGTAGCAATACTTTCTTTCCTGACGGGAGTTGATAACGTCTTCGCGAAGCTGGTAGCGAAGACTGGTGGAGCCAGAGCCTTATATTTCTTTTTGGCTTCGCCATAAGAAATCCGCTCTTTTGTTTTCAACTCCTGTATCTTTTTTTCCTCCAGATACAATCGACACTCTCTGCTCCAGGCTGGATGTGCCCCGGAGCAGTTGACACACACCTGTGGGAGCGTGCAGCTCGTGCCTGGCTCATGAGCCGCCTTTCCGCACTTCCCACAGGTGGGGTTGCCCTTGCAGGTCGCCGTCGTATGACCGAACCGCTGGCACTTAAAGCAGCGCATTGGGTCCGGTACATACGGGCGAATATTCAAGTTCAAATATCCTGCTTTGATGTTTTTGGGCAACGTTGGAGTGTCGAACGTCAGGACGAAGGTGGCTGTCTTCTCAAGACTGCCGTTAACCCTTCGTTTAATTTGACGAACCTCGACCACATGTTCTGTTGACCACTCCTTAAGGAGTTCCTCGGTCTCTAAATCCATAAGGTCCCGGCTGGTGATGACACCTTTACTTGAATTTAGAGTTTTATGGAGTTCGCACTTCACTGCGAACTCCCCGAGCTTCTCGCACTTAAGGAGTTGGACAGCCTGCCTCTGGGTGGATGTTTCCATAAGCAGTGTTCCATTCCTCAGCTTTTTTACAGATTTGAGGGTACCCGCAATACCCTCTAAACCTTTCTGGACATAGAATGGAGAGACCTTCTCAAAAGATCCCTCCACCCTTGTCATAATAACGAAGGCATTGTCAATAATACAACCCTTGCCGTTACTGTTGTTTACATCCGGGGGAGGGCTTTCAACCCTAGCCCGTTTGTATGAACTGGGTGTGTTTTTATTTACCTGCGACACACCCGGGCCGCAGGGGTTTTTAGGTTTTTTGTGAGTAGGAATTTTGGACCCACGAGTAAAAACCATTTTAAAGAGAAATGCTATTACAACAGGGGTGCGCAGGTGCCCCTGAGGTTGCACGTTAGCGGGTGGTTCGCCTCACCACTCATCCACCTCCTCAGCACGTGTCCGACCTTGAGGTTGAGGGGTTTTTTATAGAGGTTTGTTCCGTCCTCGCGATCCGGGCGATGAAGCCAAGATCCCCGTTCTCCTAGGCACACAACGTTCCACCGCCACGCCCTACGGTGGTCGTTGAAGCATGGTAGGAGTTTACGGTGTAGGAAACTTGCGGCGCTCACAAGTTTCCAGCTCGGGCACCGCGGGTTCGCCAAACCCGTACCTGGCACTTGCGTACCAGGCCCCTGCGGGGATTCCGATGTCAATCATACGTTACTCCTTGGATCCCCTGGTTGCCCTTCTTACGCTTGTAAACATGGTTGAAAATTCTTTTTGTAAGTCTATTGTTATCCATTCTCATTATGTGACCAAAAAAACTGATTCTCCTCTTTCTGATCGTGTCTGACATCCTCTCAATTTCTTCTTCTTTGTATAGATCTTTATTCCTCCGGTGTCTAAACTCACCATTTTCAATTTTTAATGGTCCCCAAATTTTTCTCAAGATATTCCTTTCCCTTTTCTCTATCTCTTCTATTTCTACAGTTTTCATAGAGAACAAACATTCTGGAGCATATAGACCTTCTGGTTTGATTTTAGTTTTCCTTGAATATTCATTTCAGTTGTTTTACGTAAAAATGTTTCGAGCATATCCCAGTCGACCCGAAATTTATTGAGTAAATGTGGCTGCTAATACGAGGGGTGACTAGAAACTGAAGTTACAAAAGCCTGCAGTGAAAAGTGTACATTTTATTTAATTCAACATACGATACAACATACATTAGGTTATTTTTCGACATAGTCTCCATAACAGTATAGGCATTTTTCGCTTCGTGGGATGAGTCTGAATATTTCCTCTGCGTAAACATCCTGTCCCTACGTGTTCCGCTACGTTGTTACAAAGTGTCTTACCTCATAGTCCGAAGCTAATCGTCGACCTCCTAGGTGGCCCTTCAAGTCAGGAAAAAGGTGAAACTCGCTTGGAGCGAGGTCCGGGCTGTAGGGAGGGGGGTCGACGGTGTCCCAGTGAAACAGCGTCAACATCGTGGTGGTCTTCTGCGCTGTATGAGGCGCAAACTTTCGACACCATTCTGTGACACGTTGACGAGACATTACAGTTTACAGTTTCTCCGCAAACCTCAACCAGCTGCCGGTGAATTTCAGCGGCGGTTACATGTTTCACCCTCAGAAATCGAATAACAGCGGATTTCTTTGCGCAGTTTTCCAAACGAGTCGCCATTTGTGTTTACCAACAACTAGCGCTGTAGGTGGGGGTGGCTGAAACTCTACCCAGTTGCCAACTGCATGTCTTAAGGCCCATTCACACTAGCGGTCAGGTCAGTTCAGCTCACGATCGAGGATGGCATTCACACTAGCGGTCAGCTCAGGTCAGGTCAGATCAAGTCGTAGACGAGGCAATTTCATTTCAGTTGCTCATACTGAACAATGCCGTTTTTTACCCCAACGTCAATTAAATCTCTATGATTTTGGATCAAGATGCTAAAAATACGTCAAGATCAAAAAGAGAATGGTTCTGGATGCAACCAGAGTTTCAAGCACAAATAGATCAAGAGAAAAAATAATGCTAACTACCGGCTATGCCGTGCGAGACGAGTGGTGGGAAATACTTTTGATATTTTGGGGCTCCAAGATTTCGAATTTATTTTAGAAAAATTAATTATTTTCCAGGATTAATTGATAACATAATTTTAGCAACATGTATTTAGCACAATTATTTACAGAAGGGTAAAATTTCATGCCATGTAAAAAGTGAATTTCAGGACGAATGAGAGAAACGCGACTTTACAAATATTCTTTGTTTGTGTGCTATCGTTGGTACAAAAGCCTTTGATTCAAAAAATTAATTCACAATATTTTTTTAAATTCGTAAACAGGATCTGTATTTCGGCAGTACTAAAATGTGTAATTACATTTGAATTTATATTAAAGTTTGCCAACTTTGTAATAAACAGAAATAACATACCGTTAAAATTATTATTTATTACTCTTTTCTACTGCTTACGAGCATTGTTTCCAGACGTTCGTCGCCCATCTGACCTGACCTGACCGTTGCACATTCACACTAGCGGTCAGCTCAACTCAGCTCAGCTCAGGTCTTGACCGTTGTTGATCTTCAGGTTGACCTGCCTTGCCCTGACCTGAGCGGACCGCGTAGTGTGAATGCTCCCATTGGATTACGTGTATAGCGATTTTTGACCTGACCTGACCTGACCGTTGCTCGTTCACACTAGCGGTCAGCTCAGCTCAGCTCAGCTCAGGTCTTGACCGTTGTTGATCTTCAGGTTGACCTGATTTGCCCTGACCTGAGCGGACCGCGTAGTGTGAATGCTCCCATTGGATTACGTGTATAGCGATTTTTGACCTGACCTGACCTGACCGTTGCTCGTTCACACTAGCGGTCAGCTCAACTCAGCTCAGCTCAGGTCTTGACCGTTGTTGATCTTCAGGTTGACCTGCCTTGCCCTGACCTGAGCGGACCGCGTAGTGTGAATGCTCCCATTGGATTACGTGTATAGCGATTTTTGACCTGACCTGACCTGACCGTTGCTCGTTCACACTAGCGGTCAGCTCAGCTCAGCTCAGGTCTTGACCGTTGTTGATCTTCAGGTTGACCTGCCTTGCCCTGACCTGAGCGGACCGCGTAGTGTGAATGCTCCCATTGGATTACGTGTATAGCGATTTTTGATCTGACCTGACCTGACCGTTGCACGTCCACACTAGCGGTCAGCTCAGCTCAGCTCAGGTCTTGACCGTTGTTGATCTTCTGTTTGACCTGCCTTGCCCAGACCTGAGCGGACCGCGTAGTGTGAATGCTCCCATTGGATTACGTATATATCGATTTTTGACCTCAGCTGAGCTGACCGCTAGTGTGAATGGGCCTTTAGAATTACCTCAAACTATGGACGACACTCCAGGAATGTCGGCCTCGTAACCTTAGTGTCTGACCATCCCTCATATATATCCTCTTCTGTATGCATGTAAACACCTATTAAATATTGCTTTCCCATACATTTGCATTTTGACTTTTCTTAAGCTTTAAGTGCAGCATATTACACTCAGCTCTGATGCCATGATTTGGCCAAAGATAATATTAAGTCATGGAAGAAATAGTTGATCACCACACTACCTGTCTCCAATGTAGGGTAGGATCAGCCCCACAACGACAGACAAGCCACGAGCGAGCGAGATGGCGTTGGCCATGTTGATCTGGTTCTGGCACACCCAGCCCTGGTGGCTGGGGATGGTGAGGGAGAACCACGTGTCGTCGAACTCCCAGCCGTGCTCACAGGGCACCACCTGGCTGGGGTCTCCAGGAGTCTCGAACATCTCGCACCTGCTGTACGAATCTCCATCCCTGCGATAATCACGAGAACACTCAGCACAAAACCGTCAGATATGACTGACAACAGTCATAGACAACCACGTTTCTGCAATAAGAAATTTATTTTCCCCGGGTACGGATATTTTTTCTTTATTGGTGTTAGGGGTTTCTTTTTTTTTTTTTTTTTAGCCCTTCGGATTTGAGACCCGAGGAGGCTATAAAGACTACCCCATGGCCGACTCAAGCCCCCCCCCCCCAAAACCAAAATCCACTGAAGTTAAGCCCTCTGAACCAAAATTCACTCAAGCCAAGCCCCCCCCCCCAAACGAAAGTCCACTCAAGCCCCCCCAAACCAAAATCCTGGATCCACCCCTGCTAATATATACATCCTTGTGCATATTTACATGGAAAGGACAGGTAAAATACACCAAACACTCACCAAATTTGAAGGAGGAGGGCAGCAGCAACACACAAACAAAGAAAATACAATATTTCGGGGGAAAACCCATTTCCTTTGTTTATGTGTTGTTTTGTGTTGCTGCTGCCCTCCTCCCATCAACTTTGGTGAGTGTTTGGTATATTTTACCTGTCCTTTCCATCTAAATATTGCCTCGCTGCATTTCATTCCTTTCATTATTACCCATCTTGTTCATATTTAAATACATATAACAAGATGTCCATTTCAAATGGTCAAAATGAATTTCATGAGTTAACATAAATTCTTCTTATCCAACAGATGGCTGTCAATCAATGATAATTGTCTTCATACTGAATGTCATCATGAATTCTGAAACGAGTTGGACATTAGATGTGTATATTATTTTAATCCATAAATTTCGTTATTGATTTCTGGACCATAATATCTTCCAAAGTTAAGAAACAGGAACTTTGATGGGTAATTGTAATCTTAATCCTAGAAATTCTTGTAAGAACCACGTAGACTTTAACAATTTTTTCTTTCGGGGAAACTACGAGATGATTGTGTTTGCCTTCACTAACTCCATCACAGTAGTTGAGTGGTGTATTCGATAAATTTGTGCAATGTTGGTATACTGGAACAGCCAAAGCTGAATTTCAAGCTAGCATTGGGGTGATCATTTTCCGTGATGTGAATGTTGTTTGATGCCATTGCGCCCTAGCACTCGTCAGAAGAATTAAACTATAGTACTTCCCCTTGGTCTTGGATGCATCTTCCGCGATTTCTCCCATAATTGTTTAACTTTCATTAAAAGGATAGAAAGTAAGTCAGTTGCCTTGACCAAAGGATATTTAAGCTTCCGACAGTTGCTCTGATATCTCATTTGCGTTTATTCAAGTGCGCGCTTTCACCCATATAATTAAAACACCATCACAGTGTCGAGTATCTTGTATACAAGATAGCACCCCCAGCCAAAACTACTATTAACACAGTCCCACGCTTTTTCAGTAAACTTCGGTGCTCTATCTCGTCTCTCAGCTCTAGCCGGTGACAGTGGGGTGCTTCTCCTCTATGCCAACTTCCCAAGGAAATTTAACTGATCTATTTTCCACTTGCATTCCCCATGGAAGGATCTTTCAATGAAAGCTGAAAAATCTTACTTTGTGCCTAAGGTATAACTTCTGTGGCCAACTTAACCTACATGTGAGCGGAGATTTTCCCGACTTGTAAACACAATGTAGCCTTCTCATGTTTTACGAATAATGTCATAGAAACACAACGTTTCGGTGGCTTTGTCTGCCGTCTTCATCAGGCATGCGTTGTTAAAAAATTCCAGAAGTACACTAATAGTCAACTGTGACGGAATGGCTTATTTAACGTCCTCACTCTCCAACCCTTCAAAGCCCTTCCGCACAGGTGTACTTTGGATTTTTCGAACAGCATATACCAGATGAAGGTGACAGAGAATTTGTTCAGTACGTTGTGTTTCTATGACATCATACAGCTGCAAACCTGAGAAGACTACTTTTTATCGATACGTCGCACGCCTTCATTGTGTAGAAACTGCAGAGATGATTCAGAATTCAAGCCGGGTGTCTTAGTAGTATGGTGAACAGTACATCTAACACGAGGAAATAAGCTTGATCGGTTTATTATGCTCACTGCGACGGGATGAAGTTTAGGTCACAGTTATTAACGATCGATTCATAAGTACTTTGTTTTGCAAGCACTCGATTTTTTAGTGCTTAAGTTTTTTTTTTCTTCCCTTAAAAAAATCAAACTTAGTTAATATTCTTGTGAAGTTACAGAATCCGTCAACATACTAAAGTAGATCGGTCACAAAAACTCACACAATGTCTCTTGAACAAATACCGTCCTATTTCCATGCACCAAGTTAAAAACTAATGTTTTTGTATACTGTAGCACTGAAAGCCCAACAGCTGGGTTTACCATCCTGACTAGCAGTGTCACCGACTGGCCCAATCAGATGGCCCGAATGAAGCGATCTTCAAGAAAATTCAGAGGATTGGGTTACAAGACCTTGAATAGATCATTGCTCGAATGTAGTACGAGACCCATATTTTGGGTGTCAAATCCAGGAGTTGGAATGGGGGCAAAGGTGGGCAGCTAAATTTGTTTATAAAAATTACTGCAGAATGCAGTTAGTAACTGATATTATAAAGGAGCTGGATTGAAAGTTATTGGAAGACAGAAGGTTGAAGAGAGTGACGGAAGTGTACAAGGCGTATATTGGTGACGACGCATGGATGGATGTTGCTAGTAGAATTAGTTGTAGAAATAACTATCACAACAATGTGGAAGTAGATTACAGGCAAGTAATTCTTTTGCAAGTAATGGAGTCAGCGATTGGAACCATTTACCAAGGGAAGTGGTGAAGAATTTACCAAAAACACTGAAAGAATTAAAAATTAAAATTCTTAGCGTATAAATGTAGGTGGGTGGATAACTCACACTCAAAGAATTTAATGTAAGAAACAAGAAATGGGAAAATAGGTTTGCAGAGAATTTGCCTCCAGAGGATACGCTCCAGTTAAATCAAGATGTTTACTGTACTGTCAGTGGCTGCACACCTGGGCAAAGTGAGATTCTTCCACTGGTCGAGGGTGAGAGTCGTGTTCTCCCTCCCTGGGACGAGGCACCAGTGGTCGGGCACTATGACCGCCAGGATGAAGGTCATTATTGCCATCGACACCAGCATCGTGGAGCAGAACGCGATGATCAGGTTGAAGCGCTTCTGGTACCATCCCCTCGAGCCAATCGCGTCCAGGATGTCTTCAAACACCATGCTGCTCCAGTCGTCATCCTGTCTGTCGTCTGTCAGCGATTTGAGCTGCACAAAAGAAACACTTCAGACGTTCCAGGCGGTAGTTTCCCCGGCGAAGAGGTTGAGGATTCCGTTCTCCCAAGAGAGTGGATCAACCTGTTTAGTAGTGGTCAGTTTGCACTACCAGAAACTTACTTCTGCAGGTTATTAAATACCTCCAACCATGGAGGAAGGAATATATGGAGACGACGTAAGGGAACTTCACCACGCACTGGAGTGAAACCGGGTAAAGAGAAGTGGGGTGGGGAGGCCGCCATATTGCTTGGCCGTAGACACGCGGGGAATAGACACAAAAACCTCAAGGAAATCATGACACCCGTGGCACCGCAATTTGACGATGGATTATTATGTAACTCGACGAGACAGATAAAAAATGAGGAACAAATTTTTTTGATATCGTGCTTGGTTCTAGAGATATACTGTCTCAAAAGTGAGGAGTTTCGGGTTGAAATTCAGAAGAAAAATTTCCCCAAAGTCAAATTGGATGATAGATTATTATGTAACACGACGAGACAAATCGAAAGTGAAGAATAATTTCTTTCGATATCTCGCTTAGATCTCGAGATATGCTGTCTCCAAATTGGGGTGGTTAGGTTAGGTTAAGTTAATGTTTATGTTTAGAACTTGTTTAAAAAAAATTGAACAATTCAAAAGACCTCATAGCTTCTGGGCTTACTCAGAAGATATTGTAATGTTAGTGGCCTATGTAACTTTGCTAGCAATAGCAGTGCACTTATCTACTTACCATACATCAAAAGTCAGAAGCTTAGATGGGAGTAGTTTACATCGCGACACACGTTGTGTCTCTAACATGGTGCTTATGAAATTACTATAAACTAATAATAAATAAATTTTTGTACCCTTCTGATAGATGCTGCATTTCAACCTACCCACATTTTCCACTAATATTTCCGCAACAAAATCAAACTATGTGGACAGATTGAAACACATGAAAAGCATCGCGAACTACATTTCGAGTAACAACAACGTTTGCTTCATCAAGTTTAGTAGTTCACACAGCAAAAATTATCACAATTAATTTCACCGTACACTTTCAGTGTAAACTGAAACTGGACTAAAGCATGCACATCCACTGTATCGCGATGTAAACTTGACCCGCTTAAATTAAACTCTCAATACTTGTTTACAATAAGGCTAGCCTTTTAGGTGGAAAGTAGTAACATATGCTGATTGTCTATATACTACACCAACAAACATTTGAGAACGATATCATCCTATTGAGAGCAATGAATAAATTTATAACGATAGGCTCTAATCTTGCAGTTATCTATCAAACATTGCAAGAACAATCATTTCAATGTGATTTAGTTACGAAACGTTATTCCAGATTGTTTCCTATTTTGTCTGTTTGTGCAACCGTATGCAATACAACTTGGGATTATAAAAAAACTTTGAAATATTCACAGTAGCATACACAGTGCAAACAGCCCAATGTTTTGGGGTTCCTATGGCCGCCAGTGGCCGCCGCGCATGCGCAGTAGGAGACGAGTTTTTTATGAGGTTTCACCGATTTGGCGTTATTTCGTCTCCATATATTCCTTCCTCCATGCCTCCTACCGTAATAAAAAAAAAGCATTCTTGCTCTTTTGATGTAATTCCATTTCTTTTAATGGTGATATGAGAAGTTCTCACTTTTTTGTGTTATGGTTCATCATTCCGACGAAACAATCAAAAGTAAGCTGAATGATCATCATCCTCTAAGCACGCCTATTAGTTTCCCAAGTCATCCCGGAAATTTGATTCATTATTACAGCTTAGCAAAAAATTCTCAAGGAATATTTGGACCACGGATATCTCATTTCCTGTGGGTAAAGGAGGATGTATTGTAACAGACCTGGCACTTTCTTTTCTTTCGGATACTCTCCCAACACTTTCTATGCATATTTACAAGTGCATTTCCTAATACTTCCCATTTAAAATGTTAGTTTCTAGTTTCTATGAAGTAATTTAGTATTTTTATACTTCATAAATATTTTTACTGTGACAGTGGTACAGGCTCAAACTTCTTACTTTTATGAGATCCCTGTTGTGATAGCTGTAAAATGGAAAGTGAAGATGTAAATCCCTCTCAAAGCTATTAGCTTTTTCTGCCGCAGCATAATGCTGGGTGATTACAAAAGAATACCCCAACTTGAAAGGCAACCAGTCTACCTCACAGCACCATTCTACACATCTTTTTTTTTTATGGACGTTCTGAAACTTCATTTGTTTGGCGAAAGATGTCGCTAGAAGCGTCCTTCATAGCTCTACGAGAGTTTGTCAAGATGGCAAGCACACAACAAGTGTTTGGGTGTTTGTACTTTGCCAGGTCTAGGGAGAAGATCCCTTCCTGTGCCTCAGGGATAAAGTGATGTTCTATACCAACTGTCAAATCAATCGTCAAACTGAACGGCTTTGGGGTATCGGGAATCCACACGAAAATGTCGAAAACGAGCGTGATTCCACGAATGGGAATATATTTTGTGCTGTATTGACAAAAAAAGATTTCGGTCCCTTCTATCTACGAGATCCTCCCCTGTTGATGGAAATTCTTAGTTGGGTATGCTAACTTAACTGTTTCCTCAGCTTCAAGGAGAAGCATGGCGTATCAGTTAGAAAAGAATGGAGTGCCAGTTCATTGTCACATACATATTCACGGACAATTGAAAGAAAATTGCCGAAGACAAACATCTGTATGCTTCCTTAATATAAGTCACAAGGGCGTATCTAGGATCAGAACTAGAGAGGGGCAAGATTTGAGCTAGGGGGGGGGGGGGGCAACTCATATTGGTTTCGTGGAAGTGAGGTGGGGGACTGAAACATGACGATTTCTTACAAAATGAAACTCAAACCTATTCAGGAAACTATGTTTATTATTGATTAATATAGTAATCCAGCCACTTAATCTAAGGACCTACTATGTAGTAAATTAAGATCGTAACTCAGTTATAATTTATGTAAACATTAATCGTCTCGGGTTCTTAGAAAATTTTCCAATAAATTTGTGTCTCAATATCTCACGGTGTTCTTTCACGAAATTTCGATGCACACTCATCAGGCATAATTCAGTCAATCTTTCCTCTCACAAAGTGTTACTGAGCCAGTTCTTCACTCGTCGAAGCGTACTGAAGGCAACTTAATTTTTCTTCTGCCCTTCGCTGAATACGTCCATGATAAAACATGCTCGATTTTCTTTTGGCTCGTAGTCAATAATAGAAAAACTGTGCCGCCTTCTGACTGCAAAGGCCCAAAGAAAACAAAGTGTATTAAAAATTGTACCTTGTCGAAATTGAGTAGTGCTATAGTATTTGGGGGGGGGGGGGGCGGGAATAGATGGGGAGGGAGGGGGGATTTGAGAGTGATGTAACTCTCGGAAGCATTATCAACTGAGAGTGGCAGTACTGTTTGTTAGCAGATTAACTGTTAGTTGTGGAAGTTTGTTAGGTGAATGGAGGACGTGTGAGTTGCCGCTATCGCTTGTTTCCTGTAGCTGCCTGAACACTCACCTTGGCAGTCACTTTTGCACGTGTGCAGAACCAAACGTGCTCTATCTGCAGGTGCGACGAAGCTAGCACCGCCTTACTTACCTTACACTGATTTCACTCGCGGAAACATTATCCGTATTGGGTATTTAGATCAGTATAAGGAATGGATGTACAAAATCTAAAATATCACTCTACATTGAACTCCAGAGGAAAAAGATGGGTTCAAATCCCCGTCTGTCTATCCATTTTTGGGTTTCCCGTGGTGTCCCGAAACCACTCCAGGTGAATGATGGGTTGGTTCTTTCAAAAGTCGAGCTCCTTTCCATTCGTTACCCCCATCCTCTCATGGGGCTAATAATGACATTGACGTCGACAAGCCGTCATCATCATCAACACGCCAAACTTTCTCTCCTTCAGCCTTTAAGCTGAAGAATTTTAACATAAAGTATTTACCGTTTGGCATTTCCTTCTATTTTAACTTAATGTTAGCTTTAATTTTTTTTTTTTTTGGTTACCACTATTTCTTTCTTTTTCAGCCCAAAGTAAACAAACAAGGGAGAAACGAATGCCTGGAAGAGCAACTAAAAGATGGAGGAAGCCCATATTGGCCTATAATTGAAACGAAGCTGATGATTACAGTACCATCCCACTTCTTAGAGAAGTCTCGAACCATGGGTCACAAAGTAAGAGTGAAACAGTTGAACAAAATTAAATTGAATTTCTCAATATAATTACGACTTTCTGTTATTTTATTTGTTTTGAAGCTTGTTTCTTTGCTTATGGCTTTATGCCTCGTCGATGTCTAGTTCATTAGAGGCGGTAAATGAATTGGAGTAAGGAACGGGAAGGAATTCGGCCATGCGATTTTGAAGGAATCATCCCGGCATTCGCCTCGAACACCAAAATCTCAATCGCCGGACGGGGATTCGAACCTGCGACCTTGGGGGCGTCCATTAATTACGTGGGTGTTTTTCTTTAATTTGGACCCCCCCCCTCCGACTCTCCCTTTGTGAGATCTGGTGGGACCCTCCTCCATCTAACGTGAGATTAACCTCGTAAATTTTTTTTATTATTTTTTATTATTTTTTTTTTTTTAGATTTGGTGAGATTTTGCTGGATCGCTCTCTTCTGTTTTCAGTTCACGTATTTAATTGACGGCCCCGTTCTAAATTGAACGCCACCTCATATTTTTGCAACTACCAGTTTTAGGCTCAGTCAATTAAAAAGTAAACCAAACGTTGATAAATGAAGGAATGGGTTTTTCGTTGTTGCGTTGTGAAAGAAAATTACTGTCTGTGTACCTCGTGCTGAACACTCATTGGTGGTGGTCGTTCGTTGTTCATCTCTGGTTCTCTGGACGACAACCTGCTAAAAACAAAACATCAATTCACACATGCTACTGACCAATTGCCGTGCTATGCTGAAAATATTTTTGTGTCTCTAGACAATTTACCGATAGTAAACAAACCGAAGGTGAGTAACTCAGTAAAATGAAAGGCAATATTCTAAGAAATATGTAGCAACCAGAGTATCTTCACACGTCATCAGTTGTCAGAACTAGATAAAAACTCAAGAACTAAGAAATATACTGTTTAATGCGTATTGCGTAATTAAATGGAACAATTGAATATTTGCGAAGTTGCTGTTGCTATAAAGATTACTTCACTAAACGGTGACTTCCCTTGATCGAATTGTCATGGTTACTACTGCTCTTAGTGTTTATTACAATCAGTTAGGGTGTTCTGGATATAATATCCAGTCGACAGGTCAACATGGATTAAAGATAAATGCCAAGAAGATTTAGCTTATTAGGTACACAGAAGAAAAAACTAAAGGTTGTTAATGATTATAGTGTGGGGACAGAATTGCTTGCTGTAGGCTTGAAGTGTCATTATCTTGGCGAAATATTTGATAATAAACCCAACTGGGCAAGGCACATTGGGCAGGTGGCAGGAAAAGGTTACTAAATTCTTGAGAGGGTGATGAGAGGGTGTACCAGAGAAGTAAGGGAATTGGGTTACAAAACTTTGGTCAGAAATTTTCTTAAATTTAGTGGTGTAGTTTGGGACCCACATTTTGGGTATCAAATACAGGAGTTGGAGGTCATGCAAAGGAAATCAGCTAGATTTGTTTGTGGCAATTACTATAGTAACTGAAGAAATAACTCCGATGGAATACCAGTATAAGGTGAAATGGGTGTGAGGTCTTATATCTTTTGGTTCAAAAATGTTTTTATTATCCTTCATAGTCTCCCTTTAGTTCAATGCACTATGTTCTACGTTACTATAATGAATGCATTCTATTACGGAATTTCGGTTCAGGAAAGCCGAAGATCTGCTATTAGCACTTCATTCGGCTCAAAACTTAATCAAGTGATTAATTTCTTTAGGTCAGGAAATAGGTTAAAGTCAAACATCTTTGTAAGCAGATTCATTTTCTGATGAAAGTGACTTATTTTTGTATATTGTAATCTTAGCATGTTCTCACAAATTTTCACAATATTTTTTCGGTCAATTTGTCATTGGATTTTTATTCGTATTCGTCAGTTATTTTTTTTCATTTTTTTTTAAATTAATAAAAACAATCTCATCACAGAAAGCCGTGGCATTAAGCCTTCTGGAAGATGAAATCGACTTCGCCTCTTTTGGTACAAAGCCGCCGGTATGCACACACTGTTTTCTTTCTGGCAAGCAGTGGTGGAATCACGTCTCACCCACAGTAAAACAAACGAGCACAGCGAATTGGTAGGATCCTTTTTAAAACAGACCACACACCGTTGAGAAATTCGTTTTCGCACTTTTTGTATAAGCATTTAAGAAATAAGACAACCAATATGGACAAAATTATGGTTCAGAACGTACTGCGTCCTATCTTCTGATATGCCTACGATCTTAACTATGTCTAACAGCTTTAAATGCCTAGTTTCGTCCAATAACATACGCTACACATTCTCAATGTTTTCATCTGTAGTTTCAGTTTTTGGTCACCCTTCACGTCGATCATCTTCAAGAGATTTGCGACCAGGTTTACATTCAGCTGCCCATTTCTTCACTGTTGAAATCGAAGGAGCAGACAACTCATAAACCTTCACCAACTTTTGGTTGGCGATAAACTGACCATAAACAAACAATTATGTGTCATTCCGGTTTATCCATTTCAATGAGACACACACAGACAATATGACTACTTTAAAAAGCCGTCTTAAGAAGATCAAGTGGAAACTTGTTATTTCGTCTTACTCTAACCGTCAGGAACTAACAAGAATTTTCGTCTACGCTGAACAGATTTTCTATTTTGGATCTGTCAGCATCTGAAGGTTGAGCGATGTTTGATGGCTGATAGTTTCAGAAAACATTGAATTTGTCCACTGTAATTTTGCCTTTCAAGTATCCTTGCACCTTTACACAGCACAGTCTCCTGAAAATGTTTCTTCGTGACGTATTTTTGTCACAGGTATCTGATGAGAAAGATAAATCCAGTAACAAGTGACAGCTTTCTATATTTCACATAAAAAAAAAAAAACCCTTGCAGCCACGAAGTTTTGATTTCATTTGTTGTTATAGTTTTAATAACACTGATTTATGTACATTTCTTTAGTAAAACAACTACTGCCAAAATTAACAACAATAAGAATAAAATTTATGGTTTAAAACAGCGGTTCCCAATGTATGGGTCGCGGCGTGTGTTTTGGTGGGTCGCGGAATAATCGAGGTTTTTGCCGCAAAAATATCTTTTATTTGTTTAAAAAATATAACATGATATTTTACAAGTGCAATAAACATTAAATCCGTAGTTTTCTTCTGGATGAATATACGAGCAGAATATCCAGAAATCTCTAAATTATCTGTGAAGTTCTTGACACCATTCAACACGAAATACTTGTGTGAACGAGATTTTTCTATTTATTGTTTTTTTTTTTTTTTTTAAATACAGAAATAAATTATATGTCGAAAGTGACTTAAGGTTAAAATTAACCAGTGTTAACGCTGATATCGATGTCATCATCAGTAAACACCAGGGCCAGAAATCTCACTGATTGTAAAGTTGTGTTTTTATAATAATTGAACGTATTTTTCATTATCTTTGTAATAAAGCGGGAGGCGGCTGCACAAAGCATCACCTCATCATAGTTGACGGCTCAAATTCCAGGATTAGTTAAAACTCGATTTGCAAATTAAAATTCCATTGAAGTACAAGTCATATCTTGGTGTAAAACACCTACAAATCCCATTTTAGTGGTTGACTTAGTAAGTTTACCATAGCTCCCAGTTATAACCTAGCTATTGCCAATCCTCCCTGACAGGGTAAGCCAAATTATAATCTGCCGATTCTTCCTTTTCTCCCAGCAGGTCGTGCGCAATTATGTAATACAGTGGGTTGGATTTGATGTTAAATAAAAAAAATAAACCACACGTATATTCCAACATGAAACATTTAATACAAGAAGATAAGTAAACACCCTCGCATTTTTAATTGACTTCCCGCCTTTACATCACCTCAGCGATTACCACCACACACATATGCAACGATTTTATTGTTCTCCTAATTGACCGCGCACGCTGACCAAAGATGATTGTAACTTAATAGCTAAAGATTACAAAGACAAACTACATACTATATACTTGGAGTCGTAGCGTATATGTTACACAGTCTTCCATATTTTCATACATTTTGGTGCAGTAAAACACAATGCTAAACCTACCAATCAACCACTGAAATTGGGTCTGCAGGTGGTTTCCACCAAAAAGCGACTTGGCAGACCAGTTGCATTTTAATATACTAATCGAGTTACTTCTAATCGTGGTATTTCAGCAGTCAACTTGATAAAGTGATTGTCTGTACAGCCGCCTCCCGGTCTGTAATATGTTTGTAGTACCAATTCTTGTTTTTGTTGATAGTATATCCTTTGTATGTAAATTTGCCTTTTCGTAGGATAGGATAGTCGATAATTAATCGATGTCATACAACAGTTCCATTCTGATATTAGATAGACTCTCATATTAGGTGGGTCGCGAAAAATTTTTTTTGCTTAAAATTGGGTCGTGTAGCAATAACGATTGGGAACCGCTGGTTTAAAAGTTTGCTTAGCATGAATTAATTATATTCACTTATATCACATAATAAAGATGGTACTATAATCCAATTTGATGCTCATCGGTTTCTTCTCGGAGATTCAATATCATATATACAACACTAGCATTTTTATTGGTTTCGTGTTATAACTGTGATCATATGTGAACCCTCATCAAATGAGTGCTAAAGTGTAGTGGCGGATCTACGCGTTTTCGGAGCCGGAGCAAAAGTTTGAGACTGCCGCCCCTTCGAACATGTTTCTGTCAATCCAGGCAGTAGAGCAAAAAAATAAATATGGTCGCCACCATATGAAGCTGTTGTCCCCCTGAAATAGCCGCCCGGGGCAAGTGTCCCTGTCGCCCCCCCCCCCCTCCCTCCTTACCACAGGTCCGGCACTGTTAATGAGACGTCATGCAGTAAGCGATCAGATTCAGTTACTATTTCGATGCGTCTTTGGACTGGGTGAGAGTGTATAATAGGAACTCAATAACACGGTCGATTCGAAACTAATGCCTTCTGTATATAGCTGAAATCATTCTTTCTATAACTGTGTTACTGTGCTCTTTGTATGTTTTGTAGTTCCCATGAAAATAATTATGAGTCATTAGTTTCGGATCGACCCTCGTATTTAGTGTTTCCGAAACCAAAATGGCAAAAACAGAACCCTTGTTAATTTCGTGATGCCAGTACGTCAGTATGTCACAATCCCATGATTAATTAGGGCACGTCTCACCCAAAAAACAGGAGAGACGGAAAAACTATTTCCTATATCCCATCAAATGTGGTATCCCTCGTTAAATACTAAAAAATGTTATTTTGGATCTTTTTTTTTTTTTTGCTTTTCCGTGAGATACTAGCTCAAAAGTCGTCAGAAATGTTCCTGCCTCGTCTAATTTTCGGATCATATTACTGAAATAATCAAGATTAGGGACTTTTAATGAAATTGTTATGAATAAGAAATGTTTACAAAGTTTCTTAGATTATTATATTAATCTGATACCAACTAACGGCATCGCTTTGGGGTTTGTAATGATATGACATAGGAAGATTTTTTGCTACAAAACAGATCTGTAGAAAAATGTTTAAAAAAGTAGGTATCTCCGTATGTGACAGTGGGATGAAAATTTGTTATACGGTGTGCCCCAAAAATGCATTCGGTATTGTTTCTGGTAATTTTTATATTGTTTATTATTTCGCGAGATATGATACTGTTGATCATGGTTTATGTATGATGTAACTACTTGTGCTTTCTTAGTTACTTTCTTTTAAGCATAAATCTTCCATATATTTCATAGCAAATGTTCATAATCATTCAGGTATTATCACCACTTTATATTCTCGGTAACTGGAATTTAATGCTGTGTATTCGTACGAAAACTTGAGGAAGAGAGAGGAATAATTTCAAAGCTATGAAACTGCATAAGTGTCCCCAACATAGAATTGTTAGGATTCCCTCCCCCCGCCCCTCAATTAAAATAGAGCTGTCATAATGGCCACACATTAAAGTCCCAAGAATTTATAACTATTCGTAATTCTATAAATTGGTTCTTACGAGAAAACAATACAGGTATTTTCGTAGTGACTAGGGCTCACCCGTCTGAATCCACCGCCGGATAACGACTTAGTTGTCCGCAGAGAAACTCTCTCTCCTGGTCGCTACACCAGAGTCGCCATCTGTCAGTTTACTGCATAAGGTCTTATCAAACAACTGGAGTTTCACTTAAAATGCAATTCTAACTTTGGAGAAATAACATTCACTAAACTAAGATTCTGCACACGACGCTAAATTACTAAACCAGTTATGCAACAAGTCTCCAGATTCCTTTACAATATTATTTCAAGGAGTTGAGATTTAACTTAATTGCGTTTGAAAACACGCTCTGGTGTCAATTCCTCTAGTTATGTAGCTACCCCTTTCTTGTTTTATTTTTTAATTATCTTATGTAATTTGAGTTTAAAATTCTTCCGTCTAATTTTGCGATTTAAGAATTTTAACTTTAAATCCTTCAGCGTTTTTAGTAAATTATTCATAGCGTCTTTTGGTACTTTATTCCAATCCTTGACACCCCTACGCACAAAAGAAAATTTTCCCACTCATTTACGCATGAAATCGAGTGCCAGCTTGGGGTCATGGTCATCTTCATGCTGAATATGATATATCCGCCTGTCATTAACCATCTTTTGTTACAGTATCCTTGCGATCGCTAATTACTAATATTGGACTTAGTTTTTCCGGCTCAGCACTGCGTCTTTGTTGCTGGTGCTGTCAACGTTTCGGTGACAAATTGCGGCCATCCTCAGGGCTGCTTCAAGTTAATATACCCACTCATTCTTCGTCTTCCGTCACATCGGGTACACTGTTTAGATTCTCCGGCAGTGTGTGTTTGTTATTCCAAAGATGGTATAATCGATCGAGTTGTTATTGCAAGTTTGTCAGGAGCACACTCTTCCTCATTTGCCTCCGTGAAATATTTATACATTTTTATAGATTCCCTACTTTTGTGTTCTAAAAACTTCTTCAGTTGTGTTATGATTATGGTTTTGAACCACCAAATTCTATGCCCTCCTCCTATATGGTGCTCCACCAATACCGCTTTGGAGGTTGGTTTGAGTCTCCTGTGATGGTAATGTTTTATCCATTGGTGACCGCTCAACTTGCTTGTAAAGGCACTATGCGATCCTTTGCTAATCATAAAGTGCTTTTCACCTCATTCTTACTTCTGAAGATAAGCGAAATGTTAACTTTGGCTAGTATTTTATCCATCTTCTCTGACTCCGTTTATAGAATGAAGATAGGCCTTCAATACTCCTTGTAATGTGTGTATCAGTGAGAGATGTGGAGTGATCACTGATAGATTAAAACCACGTTATCGTTAAGCGAGACAAACCAACTACCAAATGGGCAGAAGTGGAGCACAATGTAGGAGAAGGGCATATAATTCAATAGGAAAAAATTATAAACATAGCACAAAACAGGATTTTTTCGGAATACAAAGTCAGTCCCTACTCTCTACCAAATTACTATTATTTTTTTTCATTCCCTCATCTACAAAAGAAAGTTTTGCCACTCCCAAACACCAAAATTCAAGGTAGATGTGTGGTAGTTCTCTCTCTTCATTTCCATGCATTATCCCTAATTCCAAGCATCATCACCCCTTTATTTCTGAAACTAAAGATCTAATTTTTCTCTTCAAAATTTACAGTTACTCACACAAGTTAGTGACATTAGTGATTCTTCTGGAGTTTATCCTTTTTCAAAATTAACTGAACAATTAATTATAACAAATCTAAAACTTCTGGGACAACATTTTTGGACAAGAAATAACACTTATAATTTGATAGGCTTCACAAATCAAGCAATTAAGCTTTTTTTTATTTTCAAATTTGTTTTGTTTCTTTTTTCATGGTCGATTTACATATACCATTAGAAAGACACTTTCAGAAATTAATAAACTCTACTTTAAACTCACCTTTTATACAGGTATATATACAGGGCGTTCGCCGGAAAACGCTACCCTCCCAGTCTGTTGCCGTCGGCAACTTGCTCGGTCAGTCCCGCCAGCAGTTTCCGCCAACCGGCACCGTGAATCACCGCACTGTTTAACACCTCCGCTGCCCCAACAGTGCATTGCAGTGACCATTACATTGTTAAGAACGGTTTCTTTGCATTGTAGATAGTTTGTGACTTCAGTCTCTTATTAATCAGTGTTGTGAATAAACGTTTCTTTGCGGTTTGGCTGGTTTGGGGCTTCATACTCTTATTAATCTGTACCGTGTTTGAGTGTGAGTAAAATTATGGTACGTTACAGTTTGCAACAAAGAATATTTCTCTACGATACATATGTGAAGAAGAAGTCGTTTAAAAAGTGTCGCAGTAAATTTCGTCGCGAATTTCCTGGCGCTTTACTGCCAGCTAAATCAACAATTCTGCGTCTGGTTAAAAAAGTAAGAGAAACGGGTTCATTTTTTAACAAAAAGAGACTGTCGGTCAACCGTATTCTCACAGAGGAGAAAATTAACGATATCGCTTTTCGACTAGAACAGTCACCCAAAAAATCATTAAGTCAGTTAGGGCAGCGTGTGTCTCGAAATATGTTCAGAAGATGTGAAATGTGCATTACACAAGAGGGTCAACACTTCCAGCATCTTTTATAAGGTAAGCTAATGAATTACGTCACATTTAAATGCTTAGCACACAAGTTTATGAAGTTTATGAAGCGTAATTATTATGAAACAGTCCGCGGCCGACGGTCGAACAATGCCGGAAACTGAGCGCTCGCTCGCCGGGAGCAGTTTCTTCCTTGTAGCGCTAACAGTGGGTTGCGTTTCCCGGCGAACGCCCTGTATAAATGAAATTGCTAATATTCTTTTCCATTAATTCAATTTAATACAGGACACTAAGTGCCTCAGCATAATTATTTTTATTTTATTTTTTTTTTTAGTTGAACATCAATCCACTTTTTTTTATCACTGGTTTACTGAAACCCATGTTGTCACAGGGCTTTTTAGGGAAATGTCCAACATGTTCGTTTCCTTCTGTTTTGCCTCTACTACGTGTTTAAATTTTCGCTCTCTCACTAAAGTGTTTTTAAATCTCTGCTCCCTTATGTTAGTAATCCTATTTCCCTATATGACCACCTCCATTATACCTTTGCTTTGAACTCAAAGTACACTTCAATTTCTTCCAGATGACCTGATCTTGCTCATTTATCATTCCACTACTGTCAGCAGCTAAGACGTCATATCCACTGCATTATCCTAGAGACTACCAAAAATATGTAGTAGTCCTGGCTATCTAGTATGAGTAAACTTCCACAAACTCCTCTTTTAACCCTGTAATACACTCTACACAACTCTAGAAAAATTTCATTTTCCAATATGCCTTCCTTTAACCAAGACTACAAAAACAACCACAACAAAACTCATTCACTGTGAAGTTAATTTACCAATTGTGTAGGTTTAATCCCGCAAAGTTCTTATCAGCTACCTGTCTTCCAACGCAAATGCATGGAGCAGATTCAATGTGTTTAAATAAACAAACTTTTAATGAGTTTGGTAATAATGGCAAACTTAAACCAACCTTTGGTCTTCACACCCACAGTACAACTGAGCTATGACAAGACTATTCTCTTTGGTTCTGAAGCATGGTTCAACACATTTACTGGAAGTTTAAGCTACTTTCAGAGCTGGTTTATGTAACAGTTCAGCCAAAGGTGTAATTTAATTATTAATATTGGCAATTTGAATCATTTGAGAGACCACATATGCCAGAAGCGGATCCTAATAATTAAGTTATAGCCACAAAAAAATGATTAAACAAATAAAGGAATTTTGAGTTGTGATATATTTCAATAACAGTCTTTATAACAAGTCCTTTAGATCCACAGCACTCTGAGGCTGCTATGTTAATATCTTTGTTTCGAGGAACAGCCAAACATTTCAAGGCTCTGTGATCATAAAACTGGAGAAAAGTTTGTGTATTTGTTTTTTAACCCTTTTTTGCCATCATGAGTTTCTCCACTGTTTTGATGCAATCCTCCATCCCTTCTGTCTTGTATTAATCACTGTCTCAGCATACACTTTACAACCTACATCTTCAATTATTTGCTTCATATAATCTAATCTCAGTCTTCCTCTAGTTCTTACCGTCAAATGTCCCCCTCCCCCCCCCACCCTGACCAATTGACAAATTAACCAGTTCCGCACGTCTTAAAATATGACCCACCATCCTGTCTCTTCCACAAGCTTCTTTCATCACCAATCATTTCCAAAACACGTCCACATCTTTGAATGCTCTGTATGGTTTTCCATAAATCCATTTGCATTATTTGTAATAGTACTATAACTCATCATCATAAGTCTATTTGAATGAAGCTCTCCTAAGGATTGTTATGACCCACTGCACATTCTTGTTGATTTTACATAACAGGCATAATTAGCTTTTATAAATACAATTAAATCTCCAATACTTTTTGCACGTAAGTAGTGAAATGATTATAATTGCCACATGAAAAGAGACAACTATCACAAATACTGCAATTTCCAACTAGCATGCCAGACCAGACCGACCCTGCTTCATCAGTTATGACCAAATTTCAGAAACATGATATAAACAGAGGCATCTGAAGGAACAACTGTACTTTAGGTCTTTTAATGAATCAATATAACATAATTTGTATTCGTAGACTTGTATTTCAAGGATTTTTAAACCTATATAATTATCAGTAAATTTTAGCAACAATGCAATAGAAAGCAGTGGCATGAGGTCTGAAATATTGTGTTTTTTTTGTGTTTTTGGAGTATTTTGTAACTACTTTCTCCCACCCTTCAATTTTGGTGAGTGATGGGCGATTTTTTCTTTAGTTTCTGTATCAGTAAATTTTGTTTCAGACTAAAGCAACTAAAAACTTAAATTTACAATTATTACAATAATTTATTTTTTTAAGTTTGTTTCGGGATTTTCATTCACTAAAGAATAAAGGATAGAGGTAAAAGGGTTAAACAAAAAACCACACAGTTGTTTATCAGCATTTATTGGTTTCGTGTAAAGCTAACAAGCACTGACTGCCATAACTTTCAAAAGCTGATACGATACCTAAATCGCTCCACATCAAAAATCATGCATGCACTTGTGTGCAAAAATATCTTACATCTCAGTAATAAATTAGACAGAGGAGACAATAATAAAAAAAATATTTACAAGACCTTTTTAGGTAACATAAAAAAGTAAAAAACCGTCACAAAATACACGCCAACCACTTCCGTGCCACCACGAATCTCTTAAATGCAAGTTCTGGAATGCTACTGTGCGTTGTACAGCATCTGCACAGCTTTGCCACAGTGACTTCCTTTATTAATCACAATACTTATAATGGCCCAGAGGCATACATTCAGAAAGCATAAAAACAAATAATGTATAAAATATTATTGACCTCTTCGGGCAATCTTTCTTCATTTGGCTATGGACTCTGATAATATGCTACAACTCTTTGTCAGTGTTTTACACTTTTATAAACCACTTTAAAAGAAAAGAAAGAAGGAAATGAATAAAGTAAACAGCACTTCTTAAGTACATACACCTCAAATACAAAATTCAGAAATCAATTTTGACATAAAATGTCACGTCAGAGTTCTATGATTAAAGCATCATTTACATTAAAAAATTACAGTTTATAAACTAAGTTGACAAATTTATTTATAACTTATAATAAAAGCTTGCATGAGTAAATGCTACCCCAAATGCAACAAATGTCGAATTAAGCCCTTGCATCAGAGGTTCAGTGCCACCTTAGCAGGAAAGTGGATGCTGCTGCTGTTTCTCATTCCATAAAAATATACATCAACCTTCTCTTATTACAGTAGTTGTATTGGACTAAGTGCAGATTTCACCTATCAGGAATGCAGATACACTTGCAAAAAGCTCCCACCATTCAAGAATAAATATGAGAGTTTCACTTTTCCTTTACCGTATCTAAGTTTCAGAATACTGCTCAGCATTGATAATACTCATTAGTTTCTTGAGTCAATTTCTCATTATACTTTTAAATGGTTCTATTCTACTGATTAACTACATTTAAATAATGTTTATTACCAAGTTTCAACAAATAAAATTATTACTATGATAAATGTCTTCACTTTAATTTGTCTAGCTAAGCTATAAAGTAATTGGATGCCTTAATCTGAAAGAGACGGAAAAGTACTCGTGTTGTTTAGTATATATATACAATGCTTGTGGAATAACAAACAAAATATATATTTCAGCAGCCCCAGCACTCTGAAAGTCAACAAAGATGTTGATACAGAAACAAATCCAAACTCTATCTGATCACTATTACTCTGAAAACAGTGTCTTCAAATGTCTATACTGTGACATTCAATGCAAAAATTATTTTCAACCATTACGATAAAGCCAAATGCTAACATTTTTGGTAGTTTAAAACTGTGCAAAATTTTCCAAATTTGTAACCGGAAGTACCATAATTTTGTTACAAAGCAAACTATTTAAAATTATGTCATCAGTGATTAAAGTGTTTTGTCGGATAGGAATCATAACTGTAGCAATTATAGTAATCCAGTCACTTTAAGACTGATGGCAAAGATATTACAGCCAATTGCCTGATTTAATGGAAAGTATCTCCACCCTGCAATGACTGCATGCAAACATGGCATGAGCAATTTCGTAAGACTAATGTTTTTGCAACAACTGTAATAGCAGCTCACAAAGAATTATTCATTCTCTCCAATCAGCAGTAATGACTCTGGAAGTTAATCAGAGCAAGGGGCATTTACAAATCTACAACTTGTATTAGCAATAAGCAATGTAATGAAACAAAACATTTTCAACGAGTAAACAGGCACCACTGTCATAGTTCAAATTTTTCATATTGAGTAAAAAAAGTTGTTACAAAATACAAGGAATCCATTTAAAACTGACTGTGTTCCCTTCATAATTATGTTTCACAGAACATAAATATATATGAATTTCACAAAAATCTGGATGCTGTCCCAAAACAGCAACAAAAGACAAGACAAAAAAATTGAAAGAAAATGTTTATGGTTTGTTGTTACTGATTCTGGAATGTTTTAACATTGCAGTCAGAAAAGGAGGTATTAAAATTAGCACTGAAGCATATCACATATCGCCAACCACAAAAAAATGTGCAGAAGAAAAACTGACACGATTTTTTTATTTAAAAAAAATGAGGGGGGGGGGGAGGCTAACTTACAACAATACATATCTCCTGTTCAGTACCAGTATGATTAAAAACAAAAATCTACATGTATATCAGGGGGTCAACATTAAAGAGAGACAAACTCTAATACACAATCACAATAAAGATAATTTAAAAGGTAAATTATTGCACTTAAATGTGTACATAAAACTACATCATCTTTGCTTGGTTGCCAATGTACTTCGTTATATATTTCTCTAACAATAGCCCAATATAGTAAAAAGCTATTGGGTATCGAGAGGTTAGAAATCATTCTTCCATGTTTGGTTATGTTTAAAGAATCCAAATTTTCTGACTCAAAAACCAAAATGAAAAAGAACTAAACCTTTAAAGGAGGAGGGATAGAGACAAAAGAAACCTTTAGAATATTAAATTATTCTTCCCATATATGCAGGTAGCCTCAAAAGAGACTGTTGTGGAGAGAGAGAGAGAGAGAGAAAAAAAAAAGACATGATTGCAGGCAGAACAAACTCGTGGACAGCGTGGTGCTATGCGACCGCAGGCCGCAGCTGCTCCGAGCTGGCAGTGCGGCTACGCAGACTGCCAAACACACCGTGCCTCTCCTGCCACAGCAAAAACCAACACGCATTAGTTACAGTAGAGGGTGTATCAAAATAAATGTCCAGATTTTGAGACTTCGCAGAATTTTTATTATCTTCCTTACAATTATAAATGATACATGAACTAAAAGAGCAAAATCTGGCCAGGCATTTCCTTCAGAAACGCCGTGGCCAAATTCCTTCCCGTTCCTTGTCCGCAGTCCCATCCTGCCTTTAATGACCTCGATGAGGCGTAAAGCCACAACAAAAATAAAAGCAAATCAAACAGATTTGATGCATATGCAGTTTCTCCTCTATCTTCTGCTAGATAGCACTAGTAATAAAGATGGTGACTGCTGAACAGAAAGCTATTTTTGATTTACAGTTTGCAAGGTGTGAATCAGTAGTTACAATTCAACTTTTTTTTTTACTTTTGGCTTTACGCCTCGTCGACGTTGAGGTCATTAGAGGCGGGATAGGACTGGGGACAACGAACAGGAAGGAATTTGGCCATGGCCCTTTTGAAGGAAGCATCCCAGCATTTGCCTGGAGTGATTTGGGGAAACCATGGAAAACCCAAAACTGGATGCCCGGACGGGGATTCGAACCGGCGTCCTCCCGAACGCGAGACCAGAGTGTTAACCACTCAGCCACCATGCTGGGTACAGTTCAATGAGCATTCTGTACTAAGTTCCATTACAATGTTCCAAGTGATAAGATCCATATATGGTATTATCAGTTTGAAGAGACCATCTGTCTTTGTAAAGGAAAGAGTAAAGGACGACCAACCCTGACTGAACAAGTGAAAAATTCTTTAGCAAGTAACCCCAAGAAATCTGTTTGAAGGCTAGTCATGAATTAGCAATTCCAATGACTTCTGTATGGTGAGTTTTAAGGAAACACATCTAGATCAGCATTGTTTGCTACTGTTACAAGCTCTACTGTTTATGTGGCAACTTACCACACGAAATGTTCCTGCATGACAATGAAGATTTTCTTGACCGTGTTATTTTCAGTGATTAATCATCGTTTCACCTAAATGGAAATGTGAACACTCGTAATGTGTACATCTGGGGGGTCAGAAAATCCCTGTAAGGTGGCACAGTTGTAACAAAACTTCACAAAATTGAACGTTTTATGCAGCATATCTCAGCGGAAAGTTTATGGGCCTCTTTTTTTGGCGAGTCAACTGTAACTGCTGTTTCTAATCATGGTGCACTACAAAAATAGCTCTTTCCTGAACTGTAAAATGGTGAATCAGAGATAGTGCACCATCTCAGTAGCACAACTCGGTATGCGATTAGTTAAACAACATTTTACCCAACTACCGTACTGGCCACCATGGACTGGATGACAGGGCTTGTTTTGCATGGCCTCCAAGTTCCCCTAACCTGACACCAAGTAATTTTTATCTTTTGGTGTTCATAAATTATCATGTGTAATGTACCTTTGCTACCAGCTGACCTAATGCAATTAAACAGGATTGAAGCAATCACTGCATCAGTTACTCCAGGCACACTGCTCAACGTATGGGAAGAACTCGCGTAATGCCTTGATGTGCACTGTATGACGAACGGTGTTCACATTGAACACAGGTTTGCTCTTTCATTTGGTGCATCATTTATAATTGCACGTCAAATAATAAAACTTCTGAAAAGTCTCAAAACTCCAATATTCATTTAGAAAAGCACTGTATTTAATGTTACAAAATTAACAAAATAAATCACTCTGGAAATTATATTTTAAGGAAAAATTCTCAAATCTACCGTTACAGCTAACTTCTGAAAGAGTGTAGTCAGCCCTGAAATACACATTAATTTCTTATAAATGAAACGCAAATGCTTAACTGTTGCCTGCGAGAAGCAGTTCTGAACATCACACACTTAATTTCTGCTTAATATGGATGTTGAAAGGAAAGTTTGGTTCTTATGAAACCTAACATTCCAAAAATTTGTTCAGATTAAAACAGTGAAACTATGCAAGAATATATCAAACCAATTCCTTTTTTTTACTGCCAATGTTAATGTTATTAATACAATTTTTGTGATACAGATTATCACCATTTACAAATTGCATGTATGATAGTCATGAATAACTGATATTTCAGGTGTGAATGGTTCCTATAAAGCAATTCTCAAAAACATGCTGTATGGAATTAAGCAAACTTCTCAACTATATCAGCAGTATATAAGAACAAAGTCTTTCTCGGCGTTGAGAATGTATGAAATGTTCTCAGGTGACTAGCAGAGTCAAGAATGCATTGTCACACGATATTTCGGTGACTAAATTCATTGTCGCCATCTTCTGGTGAAGTGCCGGGTGCAGCGGAAAGGCTCAGTTCTTATAGCCTGCCAGGAGGTCCAGTGTGTGGGAGTGTTGAAAGCACCAGAGTACTGGCACACACCAGAGGTTTCCGGGACAGCATTCTCATGGAAGCTGTTGAAATTCGTCTTGCCTCAAACCGCGTGAACCGAGATGGCGGGTACCAACTGAGTGATGCTTGGACGCCGGTCATCGAAGCGATGCGTCAGCGGCGCTGCCGAGGACCGCACGACACGACGCGCCCGACTCAACTGAGCACAAGCTAGGCCCTACCAGCACCACCCCCCACCCCAGCGGCCGGGCGGTGCCTACGTCAGCTAATCACGGACGCGCTCGACACTCCTGCGCACTGGGCCTCTTGGCAGGCTATAAGAACTGAGCCTTTCTACTGCAGCCGGCACTTCACCAGAAGATGGCGACAATGAATTTAGTCGCCTAAATATCGCGTGACAACGCATTCTTGACTCAGCTAGTCACCCGAGAACATTTCATGTATCAGCAGTGTTGCAGGAAATTATTTAATAAAGATTCAATAGGAGGCTAGTAAACTGTCACTAATGTTAATTTTTTAAAAAATGAAAATTAAGCTTAAAAAAGCTATTGCAGTACTGGAAAAACATGTAACCTTTTTGGTTCCCAAACATTATTTTCATTTTATGCTTTCACGTAACAGCGTACTAGTCTGCGACACATTCCTAATGATTTAAATTCCGTGAAGAGCAATTGGAATGAAAATTAGTTATTTAACATTTACTGAGGTAGCATTTGCTTCTTCCATTTGTAAATTACAGTGTCACAAAATATGAATGAATATTGAAAAACATCCTGACGTGACAAGTATTGGTTTTTTTACAATTGTTCATATCACATTCAACACTAGGTACCAATTCAAACTATAAGACCATAAAATTTTACAGTATCATAAATTTCAAACTCTGGGTTACTGGCCTTCTTATAACCACATTATATAGTCTTATCTGGCCTATCACGCTCAACATCTGCTTCTACACTAAAATAAATTTCAAATAGTCTGTCAGTTCAGTGATAAATATTTCCAACAATACTTAATGTAAACAGGATCTAATTATACATTCAAGCCTAACAAATCCTTTAGTAAATATGTTTTTATCAGACTCCTAACGTATATAAACTTCAGCCAGGTAAGTATTAATCTCCAGTCTTACATTAATAATGTTTTTCATTTCCAAATATATTGTTATTTTGTTAGAGTGAAAAATGTAAAACTACAATGATTACTGAATGTTCCATTAATCTCAAATATCAAGTGAGTAATGAAACACAGCTGCATTTAAAAATAAACAGAAAAATTTCACTCACCTGCTCAAGGTTTCCATTACTAAGAACGGACAGAGAATTTGCGCGTCTCATGCTGTAATGAAATGGAACAAACACTGCGAATCAACTCAAGAAATACAGTTTCATAATAATGATTATTCCAGACATCGACATCTGTCACAAACATCACTTACAGGTAGACCATAACACATGGCATGAATGTATTTCAATCTCCTGAATGTATATTAAAGAGTATCACCCCATATTTCCATGGTACCATTGTTTCTTCAAATGAACCGTACTTCCTGAGAAATTGTCAAGCAAAAAGTCCAAATCATTATCAAATAATACAGACATTGTATTGATCCTGCCTGGTCCAGTCAGTACGATGTACGCTTTGCATTTTAAAGCTTGGGGTTATTTATTTATTTTTTTAACTTATTATTCATTATTTTTTATTTCACCTTTACTAACTTTTATTTCATCAAATGATATTTTAAATGAAACACATCACATACAACAGAATGTCATTTTACCTTCTTCAGGAAATCATAATCTTTTCATTTCTTGTCAACAAGTACATTGTATGATGGATGCATTTTCAAGCAGAAGAGGCATGTTTTTTTATTATTATTTATTTCATAATCATCGTTTTTATACTATCTTTTATTTAAAACAAAATACTCAAAACACAGAAGACTATTTTATTAACTGATGATATGCTCATTTTGATAAACAAAATTCTCTTTAGTTTATTACTAACAGATGTGCTTTTTAAAATTATCTTTCATCATCATTTTAGTTCGTAAAATACTATTTAAAATACATTATATGCAATAGATAAAAAATTCAGATTGACAAGTAGCATGCAAATCGATGAGAAAAGTAATGAAAAACTGACAAACTGGAGCTCAATGAGGAAATCTAAAGGGAATCATCTTATGCTAATAAATGCTGTAAAAGGCTTATTCAGGATTTACGTCCTCATCAAATTTCTTCATCTGTGGATAAGGCATATTACAAGGCCAAGCATAAAAATTATGATGATGAAATAAAATTAAAGAGGCACACTTATTTGGTTAGAAAATGTATCATACACAGGGCCGGCGTTAGGGGGGGTTAAGCGGGGCAAAAGTACCCGGGGTCCGGGCCACCAAAGGGGGGCCCGCCGGCCTGGGTGCCTAAATAAATAGAAATCAAACAAAAATTTTAAAATCTGCAGCAGTAATTTTGAACATTTTGTATTAAAATTTTCTGAATTTATATAAAAAAAAGTGTAAAGTAAAAATATTTTTTGGGGGGGGGGGGGGGGGGGAGCTAAGATCGCTTACTCGGGGCCCGTGAATCCTAGCGCCGGCCCTGATCATACAATGTATTTAATGACAAGAAACTAAAATATTATACATAAAATGTTGCTCTGTTGCATATAATATATTTTGTTTAAAATATTTCAAATTGAATAATTCAGAAACCAGGACCCTAATGGAAAAAAACGGCTGTAGTACGGAGTTGTGGAATGAATGCCCTTCAACATGTATTCAGAAAATTATGTTTTTACCATGTGTAATGAGCTCCTTGATACTTAATTAATAACACAAAGTCAAAGAAATTATTCAAATAACAATTCAACCTACTGAGCAATCAACTGAAATTCATTTTAAGTATAGAAAAATGAAAAACTGGAATTCTGTTGGCTAGACTAATTCTTGATTAGGTAATTATAAATTTCAGGTCCACCTTGATCGAGACAAAACACAGGTAGCATCTATTTTCCACTGATATTGTGAGGGATTGGGTATAACTGAGAACGACTAGGATTCCAGAATTAAGCTGGGAACACTGTCGTATTTATATAGCTATCGGATTTTCTCTTTATACGTTTTCGGTCACCGAGGGAAACAAGTCCCGTTCACTTTATTCAGAACATGAATCTCCAAATTTTTTAATTTAATCTTTTTTATTTGAATAATAACAAACTTTCCTATCAATCCCTATCTTATTTACCCAAGCTACATTCAAAAGTCAGGTCTACGAAGATATAAGGCCCAATTTTAGCAATGAGTGGCTAAATAGCATCGATCCATACACACGCTAACGTTATTCATCGCTCTCCCTCTCTCATACCCACGACAATGAACTTTTTTCAGAGTAACCTACAGAACATTTTTATTTTTTCTCTGAAATTCACTATACTACAACACATTGGCAAGGTACCATAAGTTTCTTTACAACAGTCACCAAATTTTCAAGTAAGGCGCTTAAATGCATTTATTCTTTTTACAAAAATAGTTCTATTAACTCTATAGTCTTGTTATAAAGATCAACTATACAGAAAATTGTAGGAAGATTTTAAAAGCTTATTCCTCTTTGACTGTCAGTGATAAGTGCAAGGTTGAGGGGCAGTTCCATAACACAATCACACATCTAACACCATACAAGGACCCACTTGCCTCCTAATGTCTCCATTCCTTTGGAAGGTAAAGATAGACACACAACAATTAAAAATACCTGGTGGACTTCAGTCTATGCAGTTTAGGTATATTTTATCCAGCCTTCACACAAAACCAGTTTCTAACAATAGTCTACATTCTCTAGTTTCAGTCTGGAGTGAGATCAAGTGGAATAAAAAAAATATTAAATTTTCAGAATGTTGACTGGCACAGCAAACAGGTTCAAGTAAAAATTGATGCAACTAGTGCAAATCCATAAACCCATCCAGAAATAATGTATGGCTGTCAAAAATATGGTGAAGATATTGCAGTGGGGATAAAAATTTAATTACGTGCAAACCTAATTGACTTTCCCCTTTTTTAATGACATTTACTTCCATTCCTACGTTAATTACAATCAGCACAGACAGGCAGCGTACTTATCCACAGCACTGTTAATTCTGGCATAATGGTAGCTTCACACTCAGAGAAATTGTTTGAGTTGTGTGTTAAATATCAGCATTTCTACAGTAACAGTAATATGCATTTGAAATACATAATCAGAAATGTTTTCATATTTTACTAAATCTCCTGCAAAGAATAGAAAAAAATGTCTATGTCCTTACTGTCAGCAACGGTTAACACCCATGGGTAGAAATATGTTTTACCAGAAAATCTTAATTGCTACTGACAATCTCAATTAGAAATCAGTATTTCATTATATAGCTATATTTCAGCATACCGACAATGATGAAGACCCTTTCGATTTAACATTTCAGGTTAGAAAAAGGTTATTGCTACCATCAATTTCAAACAAAATAACTTAATGCTAGTGAGTGCTAGTATGTAAGGCAGTAATAGCTTACAAAAGCATAGGAGTAATCCAAAATACTATAGTTACTTAAGCAGTGAAGAATAATTTGTTAGATATTAGTTATTATTTTAACATGCAAACCCAACAATTCAATATTACTTCAAAAATTCCAGTTATATACACACAGTAATTGTGACTTCATATTATAACAGCAAACTGCAAATACAAAATAGTTCATTTACATTCTAATCACGCCACGTTATTGCAATAGTTTCCAAAAACAAATGTATCTTGTGGGACTGATGTGCAATACCAACTACAGGCAGAAAGCTTTCAACAACATGCATGTAGGGTAAAAAAACCTAGTCTGTACAAGGAAAATAGTAGTAAAAGCTTACCTGTCATCCAATTGCCATCACTAAAATTTGTAGTCTTTGTGATTAAAACACAGAAAAATAACCCGATCTACTGCAGCTTCTAACACGCAAAAGTTATGAAAACTATTTTTTATTAAATTCGTATTCAGAAACCTTTATATAGTTACTGAATCCATTTTATGAACCACAGTGTCAGATTGTGTCGTAGTACTGGAATAAAGTGCTAACCCAGTATGTAAAAGAGCAAAGCAAGCAGTAAGATTCTTCACATCTATTGCACATGTTAACATTTCTGTGTAGCCTAGACACAGCAATAGAACCATGAGGGTAATTAAGTATGCGATTTTCCACTCCACTATGCACCAAGAATTTTAAAATAAAATAAAACCAGTTCTTTTTGTAACTTCTTGTTTATGAGGATTTTTAATGGACTAATTATTATTTGTTTGAATCATATCCAGTGTTTTATGTAACCTTTGTTTAAAATTATTTTTGCACATCATTCAAATATGTGGAAATTTGTTTCACAAGGTGCAAAAAAGTTGACTTTGAAGGAACTTATGAAATCAAATTAAAGATGCTAGGTAACAGATTGCATATTTTCCAACTTTTACCAAAGATAGAGTATGCAATATAATGTTTTCATAACTTCTTCTGTTCTTCTTTCAGTAGTTTTTCTCATTTTTCCTCATTTGTCCCCCCACTATAAAACTCTAGTCCTTTTACTATCCATGACTGAATAAAATTCTGTCTCCTATTTTATCCTACATTATTTTAAGGCTTTGTTAGACATTTTATGACTTCTTGAAACTAGGTGATTGATGTTTTGGTGTTTACATCATATCTTTTTTGTTAACCAAATCCACAATGTAGAATTTCTGACTGCTTTCTACTATTACAAAAACTGGTTTTGGAAAAGAAATTGGGATTCAGAAGTGAAATGATAATTATGTAATACATTACATTTCTAAGATCATAATTTATTCAATTAATTTATTAGCAAATTCAAAATTAGCAGCACAAGTTGAAGAACTTTGTGTCTAAATATTACCTCTTTTTTCATCTTTCCTATCTCTTTTTGGAAACCCTATGCTGGTTACATAAGACTAAAAGAGGTCACTAATTTTAAGTTGGTTATCAATGAGTGATATGACAAATGATGCTTTTATGTGAATAAAAATTTCTATAGTAATTCACAGTTCCATCATCATAGAGGATATTAACAGAGATACTCTGTAAGATGCCAGCAAAAATGATGTGTAACAAATTCCGACAAATATCGAAACAGCGTAAAAGACATCAGAATTGAGCCATAAAATAGGAAAGACACATTTATAAAACCTACAACACAACAGATTTCAAAACCTGAATAAAAAGAAGAATAAATTTAGACAGGACATTCGTGTAATGAAGCGACAACAAAGCTATTTGCCAATATCCACAAAGGCGATACAAATATAAGATCTCGGCAACAGAATCGCAACTACCAATGTCTCTACATCTTCTGAACAAATAGACCAATAAAACAGTAGTACCAAATTTTGTGCAATTGTTACAGCGCACAATGTGCAGCTTTGTTTTGCTGCATTGTAACTTTTTTGGGACAGAAAAGTTGCATCAGATTAATTCTGCATAAGCTCTATGGAAAACACAGACTATCACAAAAAATCACAGCATTCTTCAAGTGCAATATTTGTCTTTTAACTATCAAACATAAAGCAAGTCATTTGTTAGTTTTAGAAATATAAGAATGAAGGTGTAGAAACATTTTCTTAAAAGGAGACACGAGTTCATGGTGTGGAAACCAGAGCTGAAAGTCAATCAATCCTAAACATTTCTGGATCTCCCTGCCACTCTATTATCCAAGAAACATACCTGCTGTCTGGTGAAAGACCCCAGCTACTGCCTTCGCCGCCCTTGGTAAACTTCTGAATCAGCTTGGCATTCGTACGCTTTATCGTCGTCCGCAGTTTCAAGAACGAAGAGCTCCGCTGTCTGATCTTCCCCAGCTACAAAAATAGGTGGAAGTGTCACAAGTAGAGAGACGAAGTGACGGAAAGTGGACACACCACACCGACTCCCACGATGCCCACACCACAGCCCCACCACCAAACATCCTCGTACTGCCGTCGGCCGTACGAACGAGGGGCGTGCCCGCGACGTGCAACTTGGTAAAATGTCTCCTTTGATCGCGTAGACTCCGAGGCCGTCTGTAGTCTCTTCGTTCTCCATATGGAGTGGTTTTGATTGATTATAACCTAACATTTCAGCCATTACACCTTGGATTTCATGAGAGAACGGTTCTCTGATGAAAGACAGCAAGATGGCTGAAAAATCAGGTTTTAATACATAGATGAGGCTCTACTTGGAGAATTGAGAGAATACAAACTGCTCCTTTGTAGCACTAATCTTCTCACACACTTGATTATTCTATCGTGTTAATTTATAAGACAGTTGGGCAAAGATGTACTTCTTATTTCTGACTACGTAAAAGTTTCAGGGTTGATATCTATTGGTAAGGATAAAACCTGTAATACTTCCATACCAGCATCCTCAGTGTCTGACACCATATAGCAATTTGGCATAAGACCATCTCTAGGAACAGCATGATAAAGAAGATAATTCTGCATACAAAATGAAACAGGAATAAACATCTTAAACTGATTGACTGTGTAGAGGATATAGCCATTAGTGCCAATAAAACTACTGACCACTATTGTTTCTGCCGAATAATAAACAGCTCAGCTGAATTTCAGAAATTTATGAAATGTTACAAGCTCTAACATTAACATACAATGGTTATTTTAATGAATGGTAAATTATGATAGAATGTATGAAACTTGATTTATATGTATTTCACCCTACTTCCATTCAGATGTATTCCCCAAAACTGCCAATAGCAAAAATAAAAGATAATTTAAACAAAAAAAAAAAGGTGAGAAAATAATGTTATATGGAGAACCTCTAATCAGTATTAAAATGATAAAATGTGTTTGGTTTTGTACTAAAACATATAATCTTTGTCAACATATTTAGATGATTTTGTTACTCAAAATTCTTATACTCATATTGAAAAAAATTAAGAGAGAGACTGTGGTGTACTTGAATCTATGCTACGAACATGGAACGTTTAAAAATTTAAAAATGTGTATGGCATCATTGGCTGAAAGATACTGAAGGAGTGTTTGGCTGCTTCTTGACGTAGTTTTGATAAGCTGTGTAAACACCTCTTTAGTGGCTGACCCAATCCAGTAATGCTACTGGGTAAAGGGGACCTGGAGCTTTACGTGGAATCCGAACCGCTGAATATCAGTGTACTTTACATGAATGAAGCAAAGGTTTGCCAGAGGTGAAGGTCAGTTTAGAGGTCCATAAAAATTGAAGACTGGGATTCAAACTGGTAATCTTACGTTCCCCTGTCATGTGTCTTAACCAACTAAGCCACCAGACCAGTGATGCCTGGTGCTATAATGTCGACGTTTGTCTAAGCCTATAGTTTCATAATTTCAGTTCCTAGAATTGTACCTGGATCAAAAATTCTTAGGGCACTGAGTAGAAAGAGCACTATATGGCTTTAAAGTATTAAATGGGGGAAGTGGCCATAGCAATAAACAGACTTTGTAACACTGGATGCTGGTAAGAAGCCCAAATTAAATAACAGAATTTGGCATAATTTCCTCGAGGCTGACGGCAGTTCGCTGACGAAACAACAGCTACACAGAGAGCGACTACACCACACAACTACACAACAAAGATTTGATACAGACAACAGTACAGACTTCAAGCAGCACAGATTTAATCAAGAAACATGCATCACAATATTTTTTTTCCTATAAAGAATATTCAAGTTAATAAACGGCTGTAGTGAAAATGTTGCTTGTAACAAACATTAAGCATAGATGTACATATTATATGCCCAGCATAAAAAATTAACACACATTGCTCCTGCAATAACTCCGAGGTTAGTCAGAATCTGCAGAGATATACTGTGCTTTCTTGTGGCTGTAAAAGAAGCAACAAATGAATCTTCCATTCAGACACTAGATATACCTTCTTATGAAGACATGATTGGCGAAGGGATGTTAAGAACAAGTTTACATTATTTTGACTCCTGTCAAGAATATGAGGTAGTGACATTTGCGAGACAGATAAACATGAACATGGAAAATGCTGCATCCAATGTGTCACACGAAGTATTACTAGAATGAAGTACACTGTGGACTGTGCCTAGGAACAGAATCTACAGATCAGAATTGCTCTTCATGTATCTTTAAAGCTGTATCAAAAAATATCAAGAATATGAGGTAATGACATTTGGAACACAGATAAACGTTAACATGGAAAATGCTGCATCCAGTGTGTCACACGAAGTACTACTAGAATGGAGTGCTTCTCATCACAATATACAAAAAGATAACATTATATGCCAACCTCAGAAAATGAAGAATGCACAAGAAGCGGAAAAGAATTAACCAACCAATCTTTGCAGGAATCAGTATGCCAGCATACTGTTAACACTAACAATTATATTACTGGGATTCATAAAGCTTCACAGAGGGCTGCTCACTAACTAACCTTTCCCTCATGTTCAGTTTCACGGAGCAGTTATTGCATATGGATCACCCAACACAAAGCAGACAATGGTCTCGTCACCGATGAGCCTTTTTTACCAGTGCACGAGACCCATCCATCATTCAAATAAGGTTAAAATAATAGTATACTGCCTTTTACGGTTTTGTAATTGTTACTTCATTGTTTTTCCAGATCTAAAATTAAAATATAAATTCATATATACCAAGCATGTTGGGTGAGCAGTAATTCTCTTGTCTCGCATTTGGGAGTACCCGCTTTCAAATCCCCATTTGGTCACACAAAGTTGGGTTTACCACGGACTCCCCGAATCACCTCTAGCAAGTGTCGAGATAGTTCCTTTAAAAGGACATGGCCAAATTCTTTGCCATTCCCCCAACCCTTTCTCGCCTCTAATGACCTCGACGATGACAAGGTATAGGTCATAAGCAAAATAAGTATGATCTTACAACCTGATCACAGAGTTTTGATTTGCCACACATTCTGTCATTGTTGTGGCTGGACCTATCGATTATATGGGATCATAACCACATAACATCCTGGTATATAAGTAAATATGATGATTGCCACCGTAATGTAGCACTAATTCTCAGTCACATTTTGCAATATGCCAATTTTCATCTCTTAACTCCTTCCAGGATTCTGCTGGCCTTGAAAGCTGACGAGACACTATTCCTGGACGCACAAGATTATCAAGTTCTACAAATGAGAGATTCTATATACACAACATCAATAAAAACTGTGGACTGTGGACTGTGCCCAAGAACAGAATCTACACATCAGAATTCCTCTTCATGTCTCTTTAAAGCTGTATTGAAAAAATACAACTCTTTCATCAGACTTTGTCTTTTTCTTTTGCTTACTCAAACATGTATTCTCCGGAGACAAGACACTAATGCTTTGCAATCGATAATGATTTGACAAAGTTCATTACAGAGTACTCTACATGCAATTATTAAATAATATCTGTAATTGTCATGCACACTGCAGCAGGATAAGATGAAAAATATGTACTCCTGAGATTCAAAAACAAAGATATTTCCCAGTGGCAGCAAATTATGGAAAGAAAAACTAGAATTACATGTTCAAATAGAAAGCTGTGAATTGTTAATTAAAAGCCTTATATCATGCACATGCTTTAGAGATACAGAACATGATGCTTAAAAAGTTGTTACATTTTATGGAATATAGGACAAATATTATCAAACACAATTTTCATATAATTTTATGGTTTATGCAATTCAAGGAAATTTTAAAATAAAGCACAACATATCGTAAAACTGTAGGTGGAAAAGTTTTGTGTCTAATTCAGTGTTTTTCTAGTTTTAGGAACAATTCAAAATATACTATCTAGCTCTGTTGAACATTTTTTTCACAGCCATTTCACATATATGAATAAAGGAACCTTGACTACAACAATTACATCTGACTAAAATGAATACCTGTACAAGGCACTGGAACCAATGCCCACAATGAAGTGATTATCTTATTCCACAGCCAACTAAGATATGTAGTCTACATTCATCAACCAAAAATAAGAATCCAAGTCTACTGGAACTAACTAAGCAACTACCTGATCTCACTATTTTGGGATCAAAACACAAAATGCCAAAAATGTTTGTAACTTCCTCCCTAATGTTAAAATCTGGTGCAGTTTTAAAATTATATTAGTGCACATCTACCAGCACAATGTACTGACATGAGTGTTTCTGCTACCCCTATAACTTCTTGCAATAAAATTTAAATTTTATAAGCTGAATGAATGTTATGCTTGGTTCTCAACTTGAAGAAAGGTTTATGTATATAATAACAAAACATGTAAGTAAAAAAAGGGTAAGAAGCATATGTAGGACAGCCAGATTAACTGCACTGGAGTGATAAACTGCATTAAGCAATACAAACATCGTTGATTATTTTTGAATGATGCATCATATTCCACTTATTATTTTTTATGATCCAATGAAGCCCAACACCAAAGGGAACAAAACATACCACTCAGACAGCCACACATAGGTAATGTACAGAGAACAACATATGCCAAATTCAAAATCCACATCCCCCCCTGGTCGGCACCACTGAACTGTTGTAAATTCCAGCAAACGGCTACTGGATATTCAACATAGAGAGGGGGAAAATGGATCCTTTTTTGCATGCATATCTACATTCAGAATACTGCTAAACACATTGTACATATTGTACATATTTTACAATCTGAAAAGTAAGTAAGTGAAATTTAAAAATCACTTTAAAAAATTGTGTAGGATGAGAAAAGAAGGAAAAGTAGGTAACTAATACTTAATACCGGGTAAGATATTTTTTACACAATTTCATTAATGATATAAAAGAGATTTCAGATGAGCTGTTATTCGGGCAATAACAATAACACAGATTAAACTGAAAAAAAAAAAAGATTTTGAATTAAAATTTGCTTTATTACAGCCATATAATCGTACAAATTTCAAGCAGTTATGCAATTATATTACATAACAATTCTTGCTTTTTAAGTGTATTAAAGTTTCTACTCTCTCTTCAGTGAATAGAAAATAAACCCGTATCTTACAGAATGGCAATGTACAAATGTATCAGGCAAATAAGTAACACAAGAAACGAGTAACTTCAGTAATAAATATTTTATTACAAACAAAAGGATAACACTGACATAATTTCCCAGGGGATTAAAAAAAAAAAACTTAATTCTATTTTTCATATATTGTTTGTTTTCAACACTTCATAACAATTGTACTATAGCATTCAAATACAACCCTTTGGCTCTTTTCTGAATGCGTAGTATGCTAAACCCCTTTGTGCTATAGAAAATGTAGTTCCACAATTAGCACCCACACGACTGCTCCTAAATCGTTAACATCGTTACTGACATAAACTTGGTGATCAAATTCCTATTTCACCTGTTGCTTGCTATAAACTTCTAACAAACACAAAAAAATCACATTTATCTATCTTAAACAAATGACTGCATACAGAACAACAGACAAAAAAATATATAAAACATTTTACTAAAATTCAATAAAAAAAATCTTTCTTAACAACAAGAAAGTGCCAATTAAGGATTTTTTCCACCATTTGTCGATTTCAGATAGGTGAATCCCTATATAATACATTTTTTATCACTTGCAAAATTAACTTTTTTTTTGTTCTTTAATTAATTAAATTTGAAAATAAGAAATTACTATTACATTTTTCCTGTAAATAGCAGCATTCTGACTTATGGAGAACTGAAGGCTGATGTTTAACTTCTATCTCCAAATGAAACTGAAAATTGTTTCAGATAAAAGCCATCCAGGATACACAAATAATTAAGTAATTATTACATTTTTCAAAAACTAAAATCTGTTTTCATCAAAATGGGCCAAAAAGAAAAGATGGTAAATTACTATATTTAAATCATCAGCTGTGAAATAATAAATATGTTGTTAGGGAAAGAGAATCACATCTTGTGCCACTTAATGGAAAAGCACAATGATGCTCACAAAAATTGTAGAAATATTTTTTTACAAAAAATAAAATTGAGCTTCTGCTATACCTTGTAAAACAAAAGCTCAATCACAAAGATTACTTATGATAAAATCATGAGATAAAAGGGTTCAGAAATGAGAAGCCAAATCTATCATTTAACAATAAATCTCTTGTCCTAATGCTATATTATCGAGAAACATGAAAGTATCACAAAAGCTGGTGATTTTAGAGCAACAATCCAAAAAACTTCCAATTAAAAGGATTTCACAGATTTTCTCTGCACATGAAGTATTTATCACTTCACTTTTACTACATAAAAGAAGGAAAATATTTCCAGAAATCAAAACCGTTGTTTATAAACTGAAACTGAACATACATCTACGAGTTAAAAATACTAATGGCAAGATCAACAGCAAGTTTCTCAGACAATTTAAAATTTTTCCATTCACACATTTCACAGTAATGACCAAGATCACAACCCAACCAAAATAACACAATCAGTCTTTCCAAAAGAGTTTTTTTTTTCATTTTTACAAAACTTAAACAATTGCAAAGTGACTAAGATGAAATAGGCCGATGTCTGCCCAGTTTTTCATAAAGATGGGTTTACAAAAATAATTATTTTTGTGCGCAAAATGTGTAAGCGAAAGCACACTTGTTTAGAAACTAAAATCTTGTGCAAAATTTGTGAGGCTCCTAGAAGTTCTCTCCTTCTTGAAAATGGAAATCAGAAGCTTGCCTGTGCTTAGGGGGCGTCCATAAATTACACGAGGTGAAATGGAAATCTCACGTGAGGTTTTGGACAATTTTGTTCGACTGTAGAGCTAATAAAAAAAAAGGGCGAAATGGGGGGGGGGGGATTTCATCAAAAAGTGAGAGAGTAACCAGGTTTGGAAGGGTCTCGTAGACCAGATCTCACCAGAGGGGTGGGGGGAGGGTCCGGAAATCTGGAAAACCACCTCACATAATTTATGCATGCCCCCTTACTAACTACACACAT
This sequence comes from Vandiemenella viatica, assembly GCA_031002005.1. NCBI lineage: Eukaryota > Metazoa > Arthropoda > Insecta > Orthoptera > Morabidae > Vandiemenella > Vandiemenella viatica. The sequence continues at coordinate 122,542,158 of CM061918.1, forward strand.
TAATCCAGTGAATTCTAGTAATGGAAGTCTTTGCAAAGACACACTGTAGAAAGCAGATCCAGGTCATCTTGTGTGATTTGCAAATTTACTTACAATTCTGCTCACAAATTGGTGAATGTGTGATAAACCCGTGCTTGTGTACTGTGTTTTGTCTTTGTGCAACTGCTGCTCACTTTGGTTTCAGATTCTCATATGTATTTTCAACTTTGCTGCTCCATATGTAATTATTATCATCATTGATCTGTGTTTGCTTGGGGGTGGAGCAGAATTTATGATAAATTCATTTGGACATGGTGGTAAATCTAGTTTTGCTAGAGCGTCTTGGAAGAAAGCAATCCTGTGTTGATGAGAAAGTTATCATATTTGATCCAAAAGCTGAAGTAAATTCACTTTTTTATCTTGTGCTAAACAAAACTGTCAGGATTTGTGGGGAAAAGCAAAATAAAGACAACTTATAAATTTGACAGAGTTTTTGGGTTTAACACTACCAACGAGGAAATATTTGTTCTTGGTGCTAAGGACCTCATCAAGACACTACTACATGGCTACAATTGTTCAGTATTTGTGCACAGAGCTACAGGAATTGATAAAACATTGGGAAAATGCTGACGTTTGTCGCATCAAATACCTAAAAGTGGAGGGGGGGGGGGGGGGAGCTACCAAATTGCCTACAGCAAGAGCAGTAAGACTGAACACCTTTCCTTTAGACATATCCCAGATATTATAACTGAAACAAAAGGAATTTGGTACACTAAATGTTTTTGGTAAATTTGAAATAAGTTATATCACTATATTTGAGAAGGAGGAGAGGAAATTATGGAACATCTCAGCAATTCTTCTCCTTGATTCACACAGAATGTTTACATTTTATTGTGGCCCTGTGTTACTCTATCATTACCTATTTAAAATAATAAAATACAAATTAGATACATAGAATTAACTATTGTTTACCATATCTAAGTATGAACACAAAAAAGTCACTGCTTCAATGTCTCATAAGATGATCTGATCAATGATTGAGAAGCACTTCCTGTGTGGTCAGAGAAGCTATCTGAAAGAGTGACTGCTTTCTAAAATGATACTGGAGCATTTGACTCAGAAATACAAGCACATTGCAGTCATCCACAAGGCCCAACCTCTACACAGATAAATGAGGTGAAGACAATGAATGTGACCTGGCCATGTACTGGAACAGCATCGAGCAGATTGCAATTATTGTGCTGGGGCTAGACACATCAAACTAACACAACGCCACATCTGTGAATACTCGCTGTAGACTGGACGAGGGTTGGTGAACTTTTTTTTCTGTATATTCATGTTTTTATTTCCTCTATTTCTGCAATGTCCTACTGTAACCTGTGGTAAGTGAATGGTCTTTTTCCTAATTTATATGTACTAATTAGTACCTTTGTTTCCTGTCAATTCAATGTTATTGTACTACAATAAAGTCCGTGGCACAGTATGATCATAAAAAGCCCCATCCAATTTGTTTATAACACAATGATCACATATTCCTTACATAACTGTGCAAAACTTGTAAATAACTTTTTACTTATTTCTGGTGGCACCACTGAGACACAAAAATATGGAGATAGGAAACTCATCTGCAGCATCTTGTTTGAGCCAAATATCAAAATCTCCACGATATTTCTGACCACAGTAAGATTATTTTCTGGTTAAGTTTGTAGCCTTGCTCTACCTAAAGCATTTGAACATATCCCAAACATTGAGGTCTTATTGAACACCTTGAACATTTCATTGTTCTTAGTACTGCTATATTTTCATGTATCTGCTCCACACCTCCCATATGCAGTAAGCTCCTTTGACATTTAAATTAGGTAAATGACTAATCCTAACAAGGAAAGTATTTCCAAAGTTTTCCAATCAATACATGACAAAATGCACCAGATTCCATTACAATACAAAATTTCAGTCAGTAAAAATAATAATTATCCAGCGAACCATTTTCAAAATAACTATCTAAAAACTTAACCTTGAGACAATTATGAAAAGTAATCAGGCTTCTTTAGATTTTAGAACTTAACCGCACCACAGCAGTATCTGGGTCAAGTTTTTCTTCGTCATACAGGTTAAAACTTTGTACACCCCAAAATCAGTTAAAAATCATCCTTACACGACAATCTTTTTGAATGAACACAACAGATTCCTTTTATTTTTCACACATGTTAAATGAACCGTAGTACTCATCAAACCTACACATACAAACAATTTCTACATCCCTGGCATTTGCCTAAAGAAACTTGTGGATTCAGTTTAGACAAAAAAAGGTTTGTAGATGGTAATGTAGGTGGACAAAGGTGTACGAATTACTGGCATCTATGAAGTCTCTAAAAAGAGAAAGCTAATGAATGATCTGGCTACAACCAAGGCAATTGGAACACTCATTACAAGCAACAACATTGCCAACAGCTAATATGAAAGATTAAGTTGTAAATTATAAAGAAAGTGTAGTAGAAAAGAAATTTCTACATCTATAAGAGTGGTTTAGATAGAGGATAAATAATTGTTATAGAAAATTTCCTATCAGTGCTTCGATCCCATGGAAATACAGCAGAATCGTTAAACAATGAGATGATAATTTACAAACATCTCCACAGGTTTATGTTTTAATATTCTTGACTGCCAATTACTTGTAAAAATAAATAAAAATGAAATCTCTCAAATTACTGAAAGGAAATCAGTTAATTAAGTAAAATGGCTGTGTGCGTAATTCTCGAAAGCAGATAATCTATTCTGTATTGGAGCAGTTCATTTTGTTACCTGGCTTCCAATGGGAGAATAAACATATCTACAATTAAATGTATTGTAGTGCAAACAAAACACTCCATTTGTAACATAACCTGTTAAACCACACGAGGAGCCTCACAAATAACAGAGTTGATAGTGCCTGTGCACTAGACATGTCAAAAATAGTTTATTTTTTACAGCACATTACAAACCCATCTTTACTAACACAAGTGACTTCAAATTAAAGTTCAGTTGAGACAATAAAAAAATAAATTATAAAATACATGGCAGAACAAAGCACTTACAGTGACCGAAGAGTCCCGTGTCAACAACTTAAAAACTACACAGTTACAAAAACATAAAAACCGTCTATTCAGTTGGAAGAGTGCAGCCCGAGTGCATTCAACAGTTTGTTCTTTAAGCCTCCGGCGTCGTGTGTTCTCTGTACACTACCCAGCGGGGACCCCGTCTGCTGGACACACAACACAAACCACTCAGCACCTCCATGCTCTCCACAGCCGCCTGCACTGACAGCGGCACCGACAGTGCAGACAGCTGTTTAGGTTAAAGGGGCACCAAATGAGAGATGTAACAGAAAGACAAGAAAAACTGAAGTGGAAATAAGCTGAAACAGTGGCCAAATGTATCACGATTTCTATCCACGTGGGTCAGCTGAATTTCCCCTTCAAACAACTACTGTAAATGGGAAATGCACACTTCAAACCACCTCTCTGCACAAATCTGCAAATATAGCAAGGATATTTCTCACAAGTAATGCATTGTGAAATCAAACACTTATCGTTTTGTGGTTAATGGATTCCTGGTTTATAACTAGCTTTCTCAGACAAAGTATCTTACTATTCAATGTAATATGAGACTGTGAGAATGCAAAAATTGTAATTTCAGGCAACTTATCAGAAAGAAAAAGAATGAGTTGTCAAACATACTGTGCCTGAAATTTACCACTGTTTCTCCTTATAATACAGCCAAAGTTTGCATAAATTATTCCAACAACAGATACAAAAATTAATTCAAGGATGTGACCATCAATAACACCTAACATGAGGATATAATAAATACCAAATGGAAGATAGGAGAAAGAGATACAGTAGAACTCCAATTATCCGAACTCCGACTATCTGAATCTCTGAATATCCGAATCACTTTTTTAATTAAGATGGAAGTGAAAAGCACCAAAAATCTCTTGGAAAAGAAGGCAAAAAGTGTTTTTGGTCGTTTTTAATGAACCAACTCATCCCACCGAAGAATTGTTGGAAGGAAGGAATGGCCAGTTTAAAGTAATATTTTTACCACAAACGTCACAAGCTTGTTGCAACCAATGTTATCGAAACCATGAAACGACATTACAGAAGGCAACGTTTACAGAAACTTTTAGTGGAGGGCGAAGATGAAGAAGGTGTGTTGGCTAACCAGAAAAAAATATATTTGAAAGATTGAGCTTACATGGTGTCGGAAGCTTAGAGTTTGGTTAAGGCAGTCATATTAAGATGTGCGTGGAACAAGTTAAAAGGAATACCATTTGAAGAAGAGAAGGAAAGGGACAAAAAGGAAAAAGAAGCTCAAGAAAAGGGACATGTCACTTGAGGAATTCAGAAACATTCTTTTGAAAATTCCTGGATGTTCAGAAGGATGTGCTGGAGGTATAGGAGAGTAGGAGGTGTGTAATTTGTCAGACCTGGGGTACAAAATTCTAAATGATGGACTTATTGAAAGTGTGAGAGAAGAAAGTGTCGAGGAAGAAGATGACCTTAATGTAGAAGATGAATCAGACACGGGACCATCAGCTAGTCAAGCATTTGTCGGTCTTGTGTTGAAGTGGATGGAGCGTCAGTCCGAGTATGACCACATGCAAGTTCTCAGTCAAGTGCATGCGCGACTTTGGCTGCCTGTTACAATTAAACAGTTTATTTTGACCAAGATGTTTGTTTACAGTACGGTATGTACATACTGTACTAATATACAGCACTTCTAAGTACGCTTAACATGTACGCCTTTTCATTTAATTAATAGTTTTTTCTCACGTTTTAAATATACATATAGCAATTAATTAAAATAGACCCTTTTCAGAAAAAATCCAATTATACGAATTTTTGATTATCCGAATCGGGTCCAGTCCCAATTGATTCCAGATAATTGGAGTTCTACTGTACTAAAACCAAGGAAGTCCCTAATCCATTTTCTTCTTTTTTGTTTCACAATTATTGGAACCAACATTCATAACCATAGTAATAGCATATTTGAATTAATCACCATCTACTTGTGCCATAATAGAAAAAAAGTCTATTTACTCCGCACCTAAGCATTTAATCACAACATCTCTGTTCTATTACTGGATCAAATAAAAGAAAACTCAAGACCAATGTCCAACAGACCTAGATGGCATATTACAATGAGATTGTTCGCATGTCACTCAGAACTGAGTCACCATGCCAATCTACTCTCTAATCTTAAATACAGGTAAACAATATGCAGTCAACTGTATAATCTTAGAATCAATCTACTATTAAAAGGTAACCAAATGTAACCTCCATTAGGGGAAAAACCCTGCAGAGAGAAACGAGTAGCAGAGATGCACAACTATATTTTCTGAGCAGGCACATAAGAGGTATTAAAAAACTGCACTTAATGACAATTTTCAATTTCTTAAAAAAAATAATTTGCTCATTTTATGCAGCAAAATGTAACTGTTCTTTAATATGGTAGATATTCCTCCCTATACAATAAAACATAAAATTTAAAAATGACAATAGTGAGAAAGGCCACACTGGGTGTTGTGATTGAGAAGTATGTTGTTAGTAGTGATTAAAATTAAGATACATTAATTGTTAATGCATTAAAACACAGGAAAGTCCATTTATCCTAGTTGGTTATTTCATTAAAAGTTATTTCATAAACTTTATGAGTACTGAACTCTGACTACATTTTCCCCAAATTTCATAAAGTTTATTCCATGAAATTGTTTTTGTGCAAGATTAGTGTCAAAAATATTGACACAAGACCACGAAAAACAGTCTTGCTGCATCGCTTAATTTCCTTGAAGACTATGACAAGGATGGAACACACTTCTCAATTGTGCCGTAACTGGAGATGAGAAATGGAGAAAGCTTGTCAATTGTGGGACAAAAAGACAGTCCATGCAAGTTCTTCCAGAAAACAAGAAAAATGTTTGTAAACGTTGTCAGCCCCTAAGATTATGGTAACTGTGTTTTGGGATGCTGAGGGAGTGCTACTGGTCGATTTCCTTGAACATGACAACAATTAACTCAGAAAGGTATTGTGAAACATTGACAAAACTAAGGCAAGCAATAAAAAACGAACATTGGGGAAAACTGAGCTTTTTCACAACACACATCCACACATGGCTAATGGAACCTGATGGTTTTGGATGAGAGATGTTTGATCACCCCCACGTATAGTTTGGATCTGGCACCGAGCAAATGCCACCTTTTCCAGTATTGAAGGGGCTGTCTCTCAAAACAGCTCTGCGACAGCGACACAGAACTTCATGTCAGTGTAAACCAGTAGTTGAAATCTAAGGTAGCAGATTTCTACAGAGATGGAACTTAATACCTTTCGCATTGTTATGGTAAGTTCTTCAATTTAAATGGCAACCATGTAGAAAAATAATTTAAGATTGTCCCTTTCAAATGTGTATATATGTAAAAAAAATCTTTTTTTATTTGATTGGTTTTTTTTTTATCGCACAACATCCTAGACAGGACCCCTCTTCATATGGTTCGAAAGGCACAAGAGCTTAGGCGAGTGTCACTTTGATTACAAATTCAGACCTAGTAGATATAAACATTACCAGCAACAATAAAGTCAGAAGGAATGTTGTGAGGCAATACTGTCATGGAAAGATGCTAATATAGATAGGAAAGATTACAGAGCACAAATGACCACACTGTCGACATGCCCTAAAGCCACAAAAACAACAACAAAGGAAAGATGAAATATACCAACCACTTACCAAAGGAAGTAGGGCAGGGGGAAAAAAATCAAACAACACTCTACAAGTACAGATATTTTAAGCTTTGCCCTTACTCGTGAAATCAGAAACACAGGACTCAACTCTTCTCATAAATTAGCTTCATGTGGCTGTATTGACAGCAGGTTCCTGTGGATTGATAGTGTTGCACTAGACCTTTCAAAGGCTTTTGACAGAGTGAGCCATAAAATGGTGGTAAATAAAATAAAAAATATTCGAGTGGATGAGAAACTGATTTGCTGGGTAAAAGAATTTTTAAAAGCTAGAAAGCAAAAAGTATGGTTAGGAAATGCAGTATCAAAACAAATGGGAGTGCCACAGGGTAGTATTATTCTAATGAATGATTCTTTTGATGGTTTACCATCAAAAGTTGGGTTGTTTGCAGATGACATAATGCTATAGAAAAGAATAAAAACAGTAGAGGGCTGTAAACAGTTGCAGGGTGATCTGGACAGAATATCTAGCTGGTAGGTCAACATGGGTTTAAGATATATGCAAAGAAGAGTCAGCTTATTAGGTACACAGATAAAAACTAAAGGTTCATTATGACTGCAGGGCTGGACACATTGGACAGGTAGTAAAAAAAGGTTTCAAAATACTTTTATTGTTGGAGAGAGTGATGAGGGGATGTACGAGAGATGTAAAGGAATTGGATTACAAAACTTTGGTCAGACCATTGCTTGAATGTGGTAGTGTAGTATGGGACCCAAATTTTGAGTATCAAATACAGGAGTTGGAGAAGGTGCAAAGAAGGGCTGCTGCATTTGTTTCTGGAAATTATCGCACAATGCAATCAGTAACAGATTTGACAAAAGAGCTGGAATGAGACTCATTGGAAGACAGGAGGAGGGTGAAGAGAGTCATGGGAGAGTACAAGGCGTATATTGGTGATGAGACATGGAAAGATATTGGTGTAAGAATTAAAAGTAATGCATGGAAGGGAAAAGATTACCATGACCACAAGGTGGAGCCCGATTTCAAGCACAAAGTTGTGGGCAGATTTTCTTTCATAGTTAAGGGGGTCAGGGATTGGAATAAGTTACCAAGAGAAATGATGAATAATTTACCAAAAACGTTGAAAGAATTTAAAGTTAAAATTTGTAAAGGGTAAATGTAAGTATGTGCAGGAAAGGGGGAAGATGGGTGTTTAGGGAAACTGCCGCCAGAGCATGTGCTCCATTGAGCTTGAAGTTAATTCAACTGCAATCTTTTGATGTCGAACTCATTGTTGCTGATAATGTTTATATCTACTAGATATGAATTTGTAATCCAAAGCAAGCGTGGCCAAAGCTCCTATGATTAAGTATGTCTTGATTAGCATATGTTGTTGCCATAACAAATTATCAATGTGATGACTAGTGTCAGCTGAAAAGCACTACATTTACAAAACCAACATAATCAGACATTTGTCAATTAAGAAATGGGAATGACAATACGTGTTGTAGTTCAGTAAAAATAATGATCCATTTTAATGTCGGAACATTTCAAATCCTGGTAAAAGCTAAATACTTAAAAATTAGAATGAAATTTTTGGACAAGGTATTTAAAATGGTAACAGTTTTTCATAGAGCTTTATGCACCATATTACGATATTACATTAGTTTACATGTCAGCAGCACTGCAACATAAACAACTTAAGGCAACTCCAAGTAACTTCCTATTGGTTTTATCCCACAAACAAAGGGACGCACTGCTGCTTCAAGTTAAAACATCTTTCAGTGATAACTTAGTTCCCAATTTTTTAACAAATATATATATATATATAATTCTTTCATACTGAAACCATATGAGCTGCTACAACCAAAAATCACACAGCTGAAAATATTTCCTTCAACTCAAGTCACTGATTACACATGTTTCTAACTGCTTTGCAGTAAACTGACACTGTAGAGAACAAAACCTTCCAACATGTGATGCTCAGAAAAAATTTCAAGATTTGGTCACAATGAAATCTTGGTCTCTCAATATTGTCCTAATAAGCTGTAAGAAATTTGCACAAGGAGAAGAAGAAAAAAAGAAGCTGCTATTTACTTTCAAATATGCTATTACTATCTCTGGCATACACAAGCATCGAAACCACCACATGCAAAACAGACAGAATTCAACAACTACATGAAGTGCAAACACAATAGCAGCGACAACAATAGAAAATACTTTAAAATTGCATTACAATATTCATGGTGCCAAAGGTGCAGTACAATTCTTAAATATAGTTTCAACAGGAGAAAAGAAACCAAAATTACAGTAAAATTAAGCTGAAATTGTAGAAAGAATTAAATAAAAACGTGTTCAACTTACCAGAAGGGCTGCGACATAATTGTAATATAAGTAAAGTGGCACAGTTTCATCCCACCCTAATCACAATATTAAATACTAAACCAGAAATTAGTCACCTCCCATACATTTTAATTTCATGAAACCTACACTAAAGAGTTATTTATAATGGCCCATCATAGCGAATGTTTCACCACATTACTCTGTACTGAAAAAATGGAATATGAAAATGAACTAGTTAACTAAAACACATTTTGCTTTATATTATTATTATTGCTATTGAAAAAAATACACTGCCTTGGTTTTGGGTGAGAAAAACTGGCATTATGTGCACTGCATTGAAGAATTGCTGTTGCTGGCTTGAAAAGCAATGGCAATTTAAATGGAGTTAATGAGAATGATATAACCCTTCTGAAATAACTTATTGCAAACATCACCTTTAATTTTCATTATCAATTGCTTCTATAAAGTCCGAAAAACTGAAAAGCATTTATTTTGCGACTCACCTCCTCTGCAGAACCGTCATACTGCACCGACTCTAGGGATTCCCGTGAGCCACGCCGACTACCTCGCTGTTCCTTGCGGCGGCGGTCTCCCGATTCGTTTAGGATCTGAACCACTTTTGCCTGCTTGACAATGTCTAGGCCCTGCAACCGAAACCATAACACTGAACGATATTTTTAACCACAACACAAATTTACTACAGAATTCAATAGGTGCATTGAGACAATTCCTTAATCATGTGTTCTCAAAACAAAAAAAAAAAAAAATTTATAATAACAGCAAAATAACTGAAGCCTTCTTATAGCTTTTACAAATTCTCAACAACTTTAAGAATGCAATAAACACATTGGGGAATGAAACCTCACATACTTATCCCCATAGAGATTTTTTTGATGACAGGTACTTGGAACTCAAACGAAGCTGTGAGCATCCTTAGATGGCACATACCATACTGGAAAGGATGGAGGGTCTGAACATAAGTACTATTAGGAAACAGATAGATAAAAGTAATACTCGAGCAGCCATGGGGTCAAGGCTTTAAACCTTTCCAACCTTTCCCCCTCTGACTTAATCAGAGATAAAAATCTTTCTTTCTTAACACAGTCATGACAATCCTCATTTAATTACCTGTACTTGAAAGTTTAAAAGCCAGAATCCAAGTAGTAAAAACCCCAAGTAACAATAAAAAAACGAATGTAAATCAATACCATTCAGGAGCAGGCTGGAGAAAGAACACCAATTACTTACAAAATACAAATTAAAAAAGTAAATTAACGACATTTGCCAAAACTGACTATTACCCTATGAAAGTGTATTGTGCGTGTTGACTAGTTTTTGCATCTATGTCCTATTTGCCTTCTAACATTGCTTTCTTTCCTATTCTTACACCAAATAAGAAACTGGATACTGAATAGCCTGTTTCCTGACACCAGCAATTATACGAGAAAGTAACCTAGCTGCCTCCTCCAGCATCCTTATCTGATTCCGTCAGTTTAGGATTAATGCATGGATCTCACACAATATCACCATTTGGCCAAACATTTAAAACCATTACAGGAAGAGAAACATTCTAATTACAGTTAATCTTTTTACCGTTTGAAATAACAGAGTTAATCAACAAGAGTAAGGGATCACAGAAAGATGAAAACAAAAAGCAGTAGAAATCAAACGAGTTCTCTCTCCTACAAGCACATGATGGGAAAAGAAGCTTTACTTTTACCGTATAAAGTACCACACTGGGAGAGCGTGGATTACCGACAGCTTGAATAAAAAATTTGTGAATCATAACACTTACTAATTATGAAAAAGCTATGACTGGCTTTAGCAGTAGTGTCATCTATTCTGCATTCTGCTATTCTGCATTCAATGATAAAAACTAGTACAACTTGAGAACAGATATTCCATGGTGGCACAAGGGATAGCACGAACAACAGAATTCTGAGGTATAAATCTTCATTGGCAAAAAACAAAGTGGTGGTTCCCTCTGGGAAAAAGGATAACAATGATGGAGAAGATGGGGTTATTCAGGCAGGTCGATGGCTGAAAATGAGAGGGGTAGATAGGATAGACAATCTGAAGACCAGACCCCACAGCACCTGACAACACCAATAATAAGGTGGTTTGGTAGGGGCAGCAAAGGACTGTTCAAAATTATGGGCTACTACTATTCACACAATACCGTATATCCTAACAGAATCACAGGAGGCTTGACTGTTACAACAGTTTAACTTTTAAGTGAGGTGGAAAGTTTTACGCGTCGCGTGGCATCCCCTAAGATGAGGAAGATCTCTCCAGTTATGGGGTTAAGGAAAAGGATGAAGTGGCATCTCAAAGTGTGGTCTGCTGCAAGGAGAGGGACATTTGATCACCTTGTCATCTAAGGAATTTATATTTGTGTACCTGCAGTTCAGGTTGGGTATTCTAATGAAGTGTTATAGATATGCAGTGTCAATTTTGGAAATAATTAATTGTCTTAACCAAAGGATTAAAAAGGAATCCTGTGAAACAATATCGTTAATGCACAAGAACGCAGTTTCTCTCAGTGTTGATAATATATTAAATGTTCTCGGGTGACTAGCCAAGTTAAAGAAGTGTTATAATTACCCGATATTTAGTTGATCTCATTTGAATGAGATCGCTGAAATATCGTGTAATTATAACACTTCTTTAACTTGGCTAGTCACCCGAGAACATTTCATATATCATTAATGGTTCAAGGTCTGGCAAATTTGACTGCAGTTGACGATAATTGATTTAGAGTGATTGCTTTTGAAAAACTTAACTGAGGGAAGTTATTTATGCGACAGTTTGTATTGGTATGTTTGGAATATTAACAGTTCACTAACTTAACAGGAATACTGATTTGGTCATTCTACAATTTACTCTCGACAATTCGTACCAAAAAGTGGGTGGTTGAGAGTGCTTTGCACCAAAACTAATATATCTGCTCTGGCCATTCCAATCTTTTTGGTGGAATAAATATTCCCAGACAGACATAAATTAATGGAATTGTCTGCTTGTTATGCAATAAATTAATGTGGAAACTACAATATCAGTCTGGCAAAGAATCCAGGTCAGACTATGTACCATATATGCGACACTTTCATTAGTACTGTTGCCTACATATTGTGGATCTTATTCCAACATAAGCCACACATCATTAATGTAAAAAGTTATACGATAAACTAAAGGCAGCAGGTGTTGAAGTACAAAGTCTGTGATGTATTTGCTTGCTGGACTATGTGCCAAACTAGTGCCCTCCTTTACCTAGTCTATATTTTTTTTATATATTTTTCACCTCTTTTTACACATCCCCTTTTTATGTTATTCTGATTAATTTCTTTCTTATAATTAACAATTCCACTGATATTGTTTTTACTCCACATCCACTTCAATCGCAACGGTCAAAACCTCCATTCATGTGGCTGTATTGACTGTGGATATCTGGGCAACATCAGTCGTTTCTATTTTCATTAGTAAAGACACAGCTTGATTTTTTTTCTTTTTTCTTTTGTGGAGTGTTTATTACTGTTGCTGCCTGCCTCCCTTCAACTTTAGTGAGTGATGGGTCTATTTTAACTTTTCTTTTCATATTTCTATCACTTCACAATATTTCTTCCTGCTCCATTGTTGTCAAGTTTTAAATCTTTTTTTTTTTCCAGTATATAAAAAAGGCAAAATCATAATGATTACAAATGTAAGCTGCTTACGAGATGACAGTATTTCTGAAAGTAGAGGTTTATGGGAAATTGATAAGAAATTAAATAATTTAAACCGTTTTGGCAAACAATGGTAAATATTTACATTCAAAAAATGTTCACCTTTAATGACTGTAAGCCTTGTCAAGGCAAACTGTAATAGCATAACAATTTTCTCTTGGAAACTAGGTACAGGCTCGGCAATAAAATTTTACAAATCAATTTTTTAACTAAAAAAATAAAGGATGACATTTATGCAGTGAAATTCATACTATTAATAAAATGGGGGAAAATAACATATCATTTGCAATGAAGTCTTCACGGGTGTACCGCGGGAAAGAAACAATCTCACGGTACACCCGTGAAGACTTCATTGCAAGCATAAGCCGGGAAAGTCTGCATTCTTACAACATGTCATTTACTACAAAACTTCCACATAAAAACTACCTTGCAATTGTGCTCTAATTATAATCAGTATAATTATTAAAGATTTCATAAATCACAAACATGTTCAAAGAGAATGCATTAGATGCAATACAACCAACACAATGAACTAATCAAATTTTCAGTTCAAAGAAGTTGATGTAAAGAGAAATATGACTGCTCACCACACTGACTGTCAAAATGCTGGATAGTTCTATATTAAAGTGATAGATTCAAATTCACAATTGGACATTCAATTTACAGTTAGGTTGTATTAATACACATGATCCTGTAGAAGTTTTTAACTGAAGAATAGATTTCGATTGTGATTACTATGTAGTAAAATACTATCCAAAAGAATTTTTTTTTAAAGAAATGCTGCATTTATTTGGCTTTTTTACTGTGCTCACAGAAGTTAACATACTGTGCGATACTAAGCCAGATGGGAATCCTGTTTGTGCATTGTGTATGTGCTGAAGTGCCAATTACCATGCAACGATCCCAAAAGATTAAAGCAAGGAATAGAAGAAAACAGCAATGTAACTGAGGCTACAGCACTTGATGGATAAAACCTTACGGGCATCTTGAAATGTTGTTCACTTTAATCATACTTTCAATTGCACATAAAAGTATATTATTCAAGCCCTTCTACAGCCTTAAATTTTACCAATGTTTAAACAATTAAAAGATATTTCCCTTCACGGTACGATAGTAAGTATGGCAAAAGTCTTTACTGTATGTTGCAATGAAAGAAACAAACATGCACAACAAATTGTCAGAACACCTCGGAAATCGTCTAACAGTTGCATTTATTTCTGTAGTCTCTATCATTAGAAGCTGGACAATCTGCTGCTAACCACAAATGTGTTCTGGGGCCTTGACACATTGCCATACGCCGAAATGGTATTTACATTTAAGAACTATTTGGGAAACTTATTTTTGCATCCAACTGCATTACCAACTAATGGGAAAGGCAGATCATCATCATTTATTGTGCAGCAATCCCAGTATTCTCCTAACCCAACTAAAGAAACTCCATATACTTTGCTCCGAATCCCAATCAGTTACACACAATTTATTCCAAAGGTGATTTCACATTGCATTTTAGGAGAGTGAAAGAGTTAAGCTACGTAGTTCGGTGGTAGTAAAAGGCCCTAAGCTCCAACACCGAGATTTCATTTTTCCACACCTACAGACTACAAAACCCAGTGTGCAGGCCTAGACCGAGAAAGACCGACCTCTGCTCGAGCACACTCCTCCAAGGCTGCTGCCGCCTCGACGTTGCCCTGACAGCGGTACAGCAGACCCAAGTTCCTCAGCACGGCCCTCACTGTCGCTCCATCCTCGCCCCACTGCTTCCAAACACCACACACAACACATCCATCCGTAAAGGCTCCAAAGATTTTCGTCTTGATGAGTTAATTACTAGGCAAGTTCCCCACTTACTTGGAGACCATCAGACACATTAAGAACAGATTTCAATCTCCTTCATATATGTTGAAGGGTACACACCATATATGTCTGTGGTATAGTCATTTCTCAAAATGCGCCCTAGTTTTTGAGATATTTGCATGCAAATGAACAAAAAATTCTAAATGTCGGGTATGTAGAAAATTATTGCCCAATTTTATCAAATGGCAGTGTGCTCTATGTGGTAGCGTGTTAGCTTCATAACTTTCTGACCCGACTTCAAATCCCCGCAGAATCAAATATTTTTATTTCTGTTTATCTTTAGAAATTGTCAAGCTTGACATATTTATTTTGTTAAAACTTCGTATACACACTTTTATCGTGTGAAATAAAATTTATAACAAATCACATCGTTTATAACACATACACGAAACATAATTTCGGCCCATACATCAACAATGGCTTCCTAATATGACTCGCCCCTACCCAACGAAATTAAGTCGGGAGGCGAATCTGCTAGTAAACTGGAATCTGACAAGAATTTTGCAATGTTTATAAGCCATCATCACTTGTTCTTCCATTTCCTTGAAGAGCTCCATTTTTCGTCACGGATAGGTTTACTATTTTATTTTCAACCATTTACAAGCAACGGTTCTTGGAACAAATCAAGTGTAGAAGAAAGAAAGAAAAAACTATCTTCGAAATACTACGTATTTTGTTTAAAATACTTCTTGATGATATAAAAGTAAAGAAACAACAAAGATGAAATAAATAACATGATAGTAACTATTTTAATTTCAAACGCACCGAAAGAACTTATTAACAAAAAGTGAAAAAATAATGTAAGAATGAACTTTCCTGAAGTATGATTGCAATGAAGTTTTCAAGGGTGTGAGGCCAATTTGTGTCGTGAAAAGATAATCCGTCGGTAGACCCATGAATTCATTACGAAAAAAAGAATTTCAGAAAAGAAAAAAAATGACGCTGAATTGTAGGTTATATGATTTGTTTTAAATATTATTTCACTCGATAAAATTACGTAAATAGGTTTTAACAAAATAAAAAGGTCAAGCTTGACAATTTCTGCAGATAAAAATAAATAGAAATATTTTATTCTGCGGGGATTTGAACTCGGGTCAGAAAATTAATAAGCCAACACGCTACCGCATAGACCACGCTGCCATTTAATAAAATAAGGCAATAATTAACTATATACCCGACATTTAGAATTTTTTGTTTGTTTGCATGTGAATATCTTAAAAACTAGGGTGCATTTTCAGAAACGACTATACCACAGACATATATGCTGTGTACCCTTCAACATGTATGAAGGAGATCGAAATCAGTTCTTAACAAGCCTGATGGTTCCCAAGTTAGATAAAATCCACTTAAATAAAATAAGAAAATAACCATAATTAACAGTTGCCCAACGATTCCTTGTTATATTGCCATAATCTTATTCCCAAGTAAATACATGACACTGAAATGTTTTTCCATTTTACAGCATCCAAAGAAACTTCAACTAAAGTTTACCAACTTTTTCAAAAAAAAAATATCATGAAGACTAATATTTTAAGAACATTAATTTGAGTAGAAAAGAGTCCAATCTTTTCTGATGGAAATAATGATTGTAAAATTGCAAATTATGAATATCTACCAAAAAAACTGCCATGTTACTTAAAAATTAACAACTTTCCATAAAGGGCAAAAACTGAATTCAAAAGAACCTTTAACATTCCTATTGACAGTTCAAGAGGTCTCCCCAATGAAGATCTTTTCTATAGTTTCAACAATGAACAGTTAAACCCGACTTCCAACGCAAAAACCTGTCGCATCACCAAATACAGGAAATACTTTCTGTGAATAATATATATATATTCTGAACAGTCACGACTTTCTAATACTTTGTAGAATTACCTGTCATTTCTTTATTCCATAATTATCAGAGTTAAACTGTACAACATACGTAATGCTGAAGGAACCATAGACTATTTGTAATTTCTGTGCAAAGTTTCCCTTAACCCTCTTTTTCATCATTTTTGCGAGTATTTGACTTCCATAATTTCAATCTTATCTTTTAAGTATGGGAGGACAAATTGAACATGGACATTGTAGAATTTCTTTTTAATTTAATTTTAAGAGAACACACAGGAATAGACTGGGGAGAGAAAGAGGCAATACATACCTCTTTACGTGAACGCAGCGCACAGTCTTCGAGGGTCTCCGCAGCCTCGTATTTGCCCTGCCGACGGTAGAGTGCCCCCAGATTTTTCAGGGTGGTTGTCACTGTCGGCGAGTCTACCTTGGCAGCCTTGTGCCAACCTCCGTATTCCCCGTACGGCACGTTCTCCTTGTTGCGGTACTTATTCTCTTCACGCTCCTCTGCCACCTGCCAGATGGGTTTGTTGTCACCTGTGACATAAAAAAACATAGCAACCATATCTGAAGTTACAACTGTTCTCTGCAATTAATCAACAGTCAATAATGTTCGACATTTCTCACACTTACTAGTTTCACATTACATATTGCTGTAAGAACAGGTCATGTTTATAAATAGTAACTTTACAGCAACATTATGAATACCATTAAAGAATTAATCTTTACTTTCTAAGGGATCTTTATGTTCTAACCAGAGACAAGATAATGGATGCTGCCCTCTGTCTACATATTGTGTAGCACCACACAAATCTGATTTTTTATTTTGTTCACATGATGTATAACTTTTGAGGTGTACAGTGGCCACCATCACCCACTACAGTCTCTAAACTATTTGTCGAAAACCAACTCAAAATCATAATCAGGATGACCTGTATGCTAAAGCCAATATACCAACTCTGTTTTATTTATTTATTTATTTATTTATTTATCCGTACATTCAGATGGTTCGTTCTCTAGGATCTACAATGAACAGTTATTCCTTACCACTGTAATAAAATTTATTCTAAACATAATCCTATATACTACGAAAATGATACAAAATAAAATAAAATACCAACTCTGTACCACTGCATCTGCATCTGTTCATTACAATGCCCACTGGCATGCATGTGAAAAAGAAAGGTTTTGGACAAAGAATTAAGATATAGGGAAGCTTTACCGCTTACCACAGTTGACACCAGGGCAGTGTGGAACAGTGTTCACTGTGCATTCCCACTCAAGTCACACCATGTAACTTTCGAGTGTTTACCCTTCTGCAGCAGAAAAACATGTTTGTGTGTTTGTATATCAGCTCACTAGTCAAAGCCATCCTACCATCAACTGTGCTATTATATATTCCTATACACATAATTTACATGCATTTAACATGAACCCATTGTCTTCCAGAATTACCTCACTTTGTGGTGGTCTAGGCAAAGAATTTTAGGATAATTAGAGGCAAAGTTAATATTGGCAGGTGAAAGTGATTGTCTGTAGCAGAGTCGAAACCAGGGCAGTTACAACATGGAATTAAACAAGCTAGAGGTTGGAATGTAAGCAAGGAAGGTTGCAATTACTCCAAACTAGGACAGAGTGTCAGCGGAAATTAGGAGTTGGCACTACGTCAGGAAGGAGAGATGGTAGGATAGGAAGGATTCCGATTGGCTGGAGGGCACTCCCTCCTACGAATCCTATGGGTGTCAAGGAGGGGAAAACGACACAAAACCGGCCTGCAGGAGCTGAGGAGAGAGGATCAGGGTAGTCTGCTTCAAGTCATCATTTGGTTCGTCCATGATGGAACAAGTCGGAGACTACAACTGATGCAGCCGGCAGACCTCACAGCCAAAGTCAGGTGGGAGAAAGCCAATGGTTTATACAAAATGTAGCCAGCAAAAAGTAAAGTCAGAGAAGGAGAGCGCTAGTTGGGAGATAAATATAGAGGGAGCTAAAGAGATGCTTGGATGTATACATATGTTGTAATAAAGTATATATATGTAAATATCTCTACTGGGAGTATTATTTATAATGCTAAGACTCACATGACAAACTGGTTACCCATGTATATGTATGTGTATTCCTCTCGGGAGGTGCCAAGGCTAACTGAAGAAGGGAATAGGAAAAAAAAAAAAAAAAAGTTCGTTCGTCCACCACAACTTTCTTCCTTCCTCTCGCATTGTCACCACCTCTCAAAAAATTAACTACCATGTAGTTACTTTGATTCCCATCCCCTCCAGTCCACATTTTCCTCTTGATAAAGGGTTTACACCTTATGGGCAGAATGTATAACAAGACCAGCGATGAGACTGCAAAATTTGAAATTGAATGCAAGATCAAAGTCCAAAATACATGGAGGAGATGGGACTCACTCTGCCTCTGCACATCACATTCTATTGCTGCTTAAGGGTTTGCACCAAAAAATTTGATTATACATAAGTTTCTAGCCATATTTCCAAAACTGCCTATTTAACTGTAAGAAGTGCTGGTACCTTTCTGCTCTGTATCTATATATCACGACTTTATAAAAAATGGGATTGGAAGATCCAGGACTGTTCTCATTTCTTGGATATTCTGATAATTCAATTTCTAAATGTGGCAATCAGATAATTTGGCATTTTAAAGAAATAAACCTATTGCTCTAAGTGTAAAACACTTACTGAAGTTACTTGAAGTGTCAGAAGCAATAGCTGTATAAGATTAAGATGAAAAGTTCTGTGCCTGGCACAAAGATGGCATTGTTATCAATCTATTTTTTTCTTTTGAGTTGTTGGTACATGTATTGTGATACCAAACCCCATTTTCAACTTGATCTTTGAAGTAGTTTTCTATATGCAGATTTTTAAAAATGTTTTGAACATCTCGTTAAAATAGATAAAAATGAAATAATGTACCATCATGATATTCTTTGTTTTAGATGGTTTATTACCAACAGAAAAGTGTCCAAAGTTGGTTAAAGATTGTAAGGAGTCTGCTTCTTCATTTTCAAAAGAAGAAATGGGCAGCAGAACTTAAGAAGTAATCACACTTCTCTCAAAGGTGATCTACATAAAGGATGACAAAAAGCCACTACCACAGATGAAAACATCGAGAAGGCACGAGCAAGAAAGGCAATTTTTTTTTTAATACTGACCAAATAAAAAAGTGAAAATTATTTCTCAACAATGTTCAGAACATTTTAAAAAGGATCCTATCTATTTTGTGTGCTGATCTGTTACTATGCACAGGACATGGCAAATAACATGCAAGTCCTCTACAAAAAAAAGATAAAAAAAATTCAAGAGAAGAAATAAACAAAAAAGGCCCTTTTACATGAGGACAATGCACTCATCCACAAACATAAGCTATGGATAAACCGACGGATCTGAAGATTGATGGTACATCCACCACATTGTAGAAAAACCTTTTGCTATTCTAGTCGCATCAAAGTAAAGTTGACTGGCGATGTTTCGAGAGCCGGTCAACTCTATTTTGATGCAGCTAGAATACCAAGAGGTTTTTCTACAGTATTACCGTCATGAAAATATACACAGTTATCCATCATGTTCACCAGATTTGCATCCTCTGACTTTATGGTGGTCAAATGAAGCAATGACCAGCCATAAACAGGTTTATTTTGGACTTTTCAGAATCACATTTCAGTAATGGAATCCATTCATTCGAGAAACATTGGACAAACTGAATTGAAATAAAGGGTAAAGAAATTAATGCAATTTTTAGTTAGGGGTAAGGGGAGAAGAGTTTTTCTCCTTATCATATGAACTCCATGTTAAGAGTGTAAACCATGTGAATAATCATTCAAATTATCTGACAAACGGTTGTCGGCAATGCCAATATAAGAGATGACAAAGTATAGAGAAGCAGATGAGGGATGTTTCAGAAGAATTAAGAGATTGACATTTGTGGACCAGGATATTGTTAAGGTCGGTAGTCTGATGCTGCACTTGGAGGGAGTAGTAAGGAGATAATTAGGAAGGAGACATATCAGGCATGGCACAAAGGAAATTGTGCCCACAACAAAGGAAAACCTGAGACTGGGATAAAACAGTAAGGAAAACAGGCAACTCTGATAGTTTCAAATTGTATATGGTAGTAGTAGTAGTAGTAGTAGTAGTAGTAGTAGTAGTAGTAGTAGTAGTAGTATATGCTGTAACATGTCATAGTTGAATAAAATAAAAAAAAAAAAAAAAAGAATTGAACAGTGACAAGAGCAACACCGGTACACTATGTTATGAAGCCAACAAAAGGCATCAAGCACGAATATTTTTCATTGTTAAAACTCTTTTTATTCCATATCCCAGTGGCATGAAATGCCAAAATTACATTGTCAAGTTCACATTATATTCCACTGTTAATCATCCTCCAGTACTAGGCTGGGTTTAAAACAAAATGAGAAAATTGGCTACATTTGCATTATTTTCAAAACAGATTTAGTTTTGTCTTCCATTTTTCTTCAGACTTCGTGTCTCACCGACATTCAGGTACTCCGAAACAGGAGATAAGTGGTGATAGATGTGGAACAAATAGGAATCTGTCCACAGCCTTTTGAGGGAACCATCCCAATATTTCAGGAAACCATGGATATCCAGATGGGGATTTGCCTCAACATTACTGCTCATTCACTGGGTTCAGTTTAGTTTTGTCAAGTGTATTCATTCTCATTAAAAATGCCATTTATCTATCATAAAATTCTAAAAGAATTGATTGATAATATCTGTCTAGGTGTCTGCTAGAACCCTGCTTTTCTGTCTAATAAATAACGTGTACTTTCTTTCCCACAACAACTTTGAGTAATAGTAATCTCTTCTGCATATGCGATATACTGAAACATTTCTGAAAAATGCAGTGTTGTTGTAGGTCGTTTTTTCCGCAGTTGCTCAGTAAATTAAATGATAAAATAGCACCAATGCACCCATTTTTCTAAGCTTTAATGCTGTACGCCTCGATGAGAGGTGAAACACGTACAAAATTAAAGCTTAGAAAAACAGTTGCATTGGTGTTATTTTACTATTTGACTTAGTTTCTGAAAAATGTTAAGTAACCGGAATATATATATAAAAAAGACATTAGTTGCAATTAATATTGTGTGTGTATAACAAGAGTAATCAATTTCTTCAATAACTGATCCAAAACTTTTAATGTACAGTACTTATGAAACCAAGGATTTCACATTGAAATTTAATGCAAACCTTCATTTTATGACAATACAGACATCAATGCTACAGGAGGCATGACAAGTTTCAATTTTAGCCTTTGCCTACATAATGTCTGAGCTACCTTTGAGAAGAAAATTTTCCAGCACGGAAAGAAGTTATCACATAATATTTTGGTGACCACAAATAAACAAATTATATTCATACCATCACAGTACCAGCAAATAGCTGACATCCTACTACACCAATAAACATGCAAGAGACATCTATAAATATTTTTCTACATGCCATCACACCGATTACAAACAAGACTTAGATTAACTCTAGTAACCACAGAGTTGACTATTGGATTAACTGAAAACCTGGAATTTTTCTTTCAAGTGCTAAATAGACAGATGTAGCTTATGTTTGTGATTTATGATTTTATCATCTTTCTTTGTTCTCCTAACAATTCTACAACAGGAAGACACTGTAATTTTTTTTTACGGCTTTATGTCTTGTCGACGGCTAATGTCATTAGAGGCGGGATGGGACTGGGGACAAGGAACGGGAAGGAATTCCGCCATGGCATTTTTAAAGGAAGCATCCCGGCATTCGCCTGGAGTGATCGGGAAACCATGGAAAATCCAAATCTGGATGCCCGGACAGGGATTCGAACCCGCGTCCTCCCGACTGCGAGGCCAGAACGTTAACCGTTCACCCACCACGCTCGGTGAAGAGAGACTGTAGTTTATGTTTTGAAGCAACAGAATACACTGTGAAAATAGTATGTTTTACTATAAGAAATATATTGTTTCAAACTTCATCAATACTCTACCAGTATTATACACTATACAAGATGGCCAGAAGAACTTAAAGTGACTGGTAGTGCAAGAATAACTCTCTCTTCTTTCAGAGATTACCTAGTTTCTCTCTCTTCATTCTATGGAAAACCAAATGCAATTTATCAATAACTCCCCAGGCAGCCACATCTGATGTCACATGTGTACATCTTTACAAGAGTGCCTTTAACACCTATTCCAAAAAAATTTAACAAAACATTCCCCTTTATAATAATTAGTTGTGCCTTCCCCCCCCCTCCCCCAATATTTCTTTCATTTTCACATCTTTAGTTCTCCCACAGACATTAAATCACTTATAGACTTCACTGATTAATGATTTACTTCATGTCTGAAGTGTTTCTAACCAGTAATTATATTTCATAAATAAATAAAAACTATTGACATCCAGTAAACTTTGTTTGCCTCTCATAAATCTCTGTACGAAAACCACAGTAACATGATTTTCACAGTGACAGCATATCTACTACTGACTAAGAATTTAACCCTAACAGAAAAAGATAAGAGTATGTTATGTTTGCCAGGTGTTTGGATTCAACTTTTTAGTAGAAAAATGTTATCGCAACATTATTCTAAGCCATCATCTGCAATTGCAAACTTGTGAAGTTTATAATTTTGAAAATGGAGGTCTTGTAAAAAGTACGAACCCTTAAATATGACAAAAGGAGCAGCTGTAAACAAATTAATTGAAATAGGCCAACTGCGCAATAATACATAGTGATGACATAGTTGAACAATGAAGACACCAGTATAACAATACAATCAACTCAAGAATTTTTTGTTAAACTTCCATTAGGAAGTGGTGATAGTGCTCATTTAACATGTGCCAATGATTAATTACCGATCTACTTGAATCATCAAAAGTCGGTCACAGCTAAAATGTATGTATAAAAGTTAAAACTTACCTCTTGTGTTGTAGTCAACACCCGAGATTGATGAACAGTCAGTATAGTTGATTTAGATAACACTAAACATCTTGTAAAGATGTGATACATGAAGCATTGGTTGTATAGCTTTCAAGGCATTACTCTCAATAACAAAGCAGATGAGATAAACAAAAGGAATTCAAAACTAACAAACTAACATTTCTCAGTTATCTGTTCAGTTATACATTTAGCTAACAGCTGCTAGTCTGTAAAGCGTAAACATCTGGAATATTTCTCTCTACATGTATTTCAAGATCTGTTTAAAGTGTCTCCATTGTTTTCGCATTGTTAACTGAAAATTCCAGTTTTTTTTTTAATCACTTTTCTGATAAAATTGCAGGCTGGAACTACAAATACATTAAGAGCTTTGGCTTTGGTTTATTCCTCAGTTGAATACTGCTCTACTGTGTGACTCAATAGCCCTCCTACCAAGATGGTGGACATTAAATTTCTCCAAACCATGCGCATCACACACTTCTATCTATCTACCTCATATCAGAAGACAAAAGGTCAACTGTGGTCGATAACAGGGCTAGCGCTAGGATTCTTGGGCCCCGGGTAAGCGTTCTTAGCAGCTGGGGCCCATGGTAAATTCATCAGATGGGGCCCTCCCTTAGGCCAGATGGGCGTCCCCTATTTTTTAATTCTACCACTGCCCGAGTAGACAATGAGCAGGATTCTTGGGCGGTCATTGCAGCCTCCCCCCCTCTCAGCCGACGGGCCAGGGGTACCTTTGCCCTGTTCACTCCCCCCCCCCACTTCCACCCCCCCCCCACCCCCCCCCCCCCACACACACACACATCCCCAACGCCGGCCCTGTTTGAGAATGCTGAGTACTGACGTGCAGCCAATCCATGGGGATTTCAGGCAATATAAAAAATGGCTGTACTCTCACAGCCCTACCTGAAAACCACTGAGAGTCTACCATCAAACATTTTGAATCCTTAAGACAGCTAGATAACAGAATGAGCATTACCATCACTGGGGGGGGCACTTTGGAAATCAATAATCCCTACCACTATCTATTTGGAGTAGACTAAGATGTTCAATGGATTGAACATTTAGATATCAAGTCGTAGAGGTTGTAATTGGAGACCCTGATGCAACAGCCTTCACACCTGTCAGTCCAGGTACATAAATTGTACATATGTTCATTTTTAATAGTTCAATAATAGTGACAATGAAACTGCTGGCCAATGAAAATAAGGACAGATTTATATTCCTTATCCTTCCTTATTTTTTAATACTTCTATAAATACAGTTATACTCTGATGGTAATTGAGTCTTCTTTTTTGAGCTAATTTCTGTAAATGTCTTGATTGGATTAAATGCTAAATAAATAAATATTTTTCTTTATTACTATCAACTCTAATGACCTCGACATCGATGAGGCGTAAAGCCTTAAACAAAAAAATAAATGAAAAAACAACAGGACATATTTACAACTTTTGTGTACAACAAAAAGCTAAATGAGAAGAAAATTATTTACGGGGGGGGGGGGGGGTCTACCAGATTCTCAGTCTTATACAAGCAACAATTCATCCACCACTTCAATAATTGATGAGCTTCGACAAATGGTCAAATGACACTTGTCAAAGGGTTTATCATTGCTGGTTAAACACATAACAGCCTGATGGTATTTGTGTTGCGCTTTAAAAACTTCAGTTTGCCAATAAGCTTTAATATTTACTATTCTAAACAACAGATATCACACTAACCATTATCTCAAAGTACCGTTAAATTATCTGCTAGAATATTTTAGAAACTTGTTATCCTCCATAAGAAAATATTCAATGCTGATACAATATCTTAATTACAATCCATAAAAATGTCACCTTTGCCAATGAACTCAGTAAAAGCTTGTTATAATACTAAGAGTTACATATGAAACATTTAACAAAGCAGTTTTACAGGGGGAAAAAAATGATAGAAAATTAAAGAGTCAAAGGTGAGAAGGATATGGCTACAGTGAAATAAAAAACTTGAAATGGTGTGAATTACATGCTGTATATTTTTTTATAACTTCAGTGTTACATGTCAGGATAAAAATATAATTGATAATACATTAAAAAAATAAACACCAAGGAATGGTACAAGTGAAAAAAGTCATGTTATTTTTTTCACAATATTTAGCCCAAAATATACTAAAAATCATTTAATTATTAGTGGTGTTTTTTCCATGCAGTCTTGCTTCACACCCACAATTCACATTAAGCTAAGTCAAAGCATTATGTTTGTTAACCAATATTGGTGTGGGTATATCAAATAAAATAATATTTATTAAGAATGAATCACCACAAGTTAATAATATCATTATATAACAGTCAAAATGAACAACAAAGTCTGTTGAACATTGAAAATTGGATCTCCAATTTAAATACAGGTTTCATGAAGCCGTTGTAGCATAGTCACTTAAAAGTCCAGCAGTATATCAAGTTACTTAAGGACTATGGATAAAATAAACTGATATTTCTGTTTTCAAAAAAAAGTGATAGTGATAGTGATGAATGTTTTAAGAAATTCATAAAAGTTTTCAAAATTTGCAAATCACATAAGTTTAAATTATTTAAATTATTTAATGTCAAAAGTGGGGCGAAAAAAGATTTGGAAAAATCTTCTAATACTATAGAATGAGATCATGCACTATAAACTGTGCTATTAACCAAATACAAAGGGTAACTACAACAGCAACAAATAAAAAAGCCACAATGTATTCAAAGCTAAACAAAATAGTAATAATAAATAAATAAATAAATAAATTTGAAAACAACAATAAAGCAGTATCTGTTAATTCACACTAAATGCAATGCAATACAATTCAGTACTCTAATCTTAAGTGACAATAAGCAAAATAATAACAATTTTGTTACTGCAAAACTAGGTTTGAAAACAACAATTCTAAAGGAAATTAGAAAACACGGGACTTCAAATTCTACTGACAAGTAATGATCCTTACCACAATTAATTGATTTATTCTAACTTACCACAGATATAACTGTTCAAATATTTTCAAAGCTGTATACCACAATGTATTAATTACTCAAGTTTTAAAACTTAATTATAATTATATTACTGATAGACTAGGTTTGAAAACAGCAAGTCTAAAGGGAATTAGAAAATGTGGGACTTCAAATTCTACTGTCGAGTAGCAATCCTTACCACAATTAATTGATTTATCCTAGCTTACCACAGATATAGTTCTGTTCAAATATTTTCAAACCTATACACCACAATGTGTCCGTTACTTAAGTTTTCAAAGATCTTTCAGATTATCGTTTAGTTCAGGTATATGCATACCAAACCAATAGTTTAGAAAGCTTGTATGTCCAGAAACTAAGAAGCAATGATAAGCAGTCAAATAACTGATAAATTAAGAAATTCAAAGTATGTATTTGGAAATGAGTAAATGAAACAAAAATCGCAAAACTGGTTATAGCTGAACAACTTCCATCTTTTATCTTTATTGCCTACAACATTCTCATTGTCACTATTTTCCAATTTTATCTGTATTTAGTACATAATGCATTGAAACAAGAAGCTAGAATGGAAGAGAGGTGATTCATCCCTCATACGATGCTAACGAATCTATCCTTTTTTTTGTCTCATTGTGGCACAACCAACATGAAAAAGTCTAACAACTACTCACGACATAAGCAAAGTCTTGCAGCGGCTCAGAGAGCTACGCGCAAGATCTTAGAAGTGAAATCGGTGCATAAAATATTTCAAATTCATCAACTCTCTATAATATAGCTGAAATGTGACACGACTTCTAGAAAGAGCTCCATTTGGTCACTTCAAATTCCCATAACACAATCCATACCCTCCTTTGTCCAATATGTCTACATCAACAATAAAATAATTTTTCATACATCAAGGCATCTAAGATCATTTTCCCCGAGAATCCACTCATAGTTCAAAACCATTAAAAACAAAATCATGTTCAGCTGCCCAATATAAATGTTACAACAAGATTTAGTTACTAAATAACAATCTTTCTTACGACTATAATCATTTATGTCATCATTCTTGCTTACAGTATTTTAAACCTTATTTCATTAAGGACATCAACAAAATATCTCCCATACACTTCAAGGAACAATATTTAAAAATTTCGAATTTGTTAAAAGTATCAAACTCATGTTTGCTCCCAAATTTTATGCCATTATCAAACCACAGCTAAACATTCACAACTAAACAATAGCTTAATACACGCAGAAACTGAAGGGATGACTGCATCATTACATACAAAATATAATTATAAAATAATAAACTTCTAACAAAATGTATAAGGGAGTAACAGTCACTAAAAGATTATATAGTAAATGAAATTATGTATTTCATTATGTCATTAGTATCAATTACCTTTTTGCATTACAGTTGATATTTTGTCAACTTTTAGTAGAAAATCTATCAATTGGGGAGGTCAATTTAAATAAATAAAAATAAAAAACATACACCCACAGGCTCAACACCTATTATGTGAAAAGAAAGTCAGTTAAACGTTTAACTCAAAAGCAAGATTATGTATCAATGCACCTTAACGATTATGCAGAGGCTGAAAAGGATAGTTCCCAATAAGGGTACTGCAAAGGGAAGCAGTGGAACTACAGAATATAGGTCTTATAATTCCACGAGAAAACTGAACAATACGCAAATTCCCACTATATCTGACACTAGTAACAATAATACAAAGGACATCCAAAAAGTTAGTTCTGTTATTGAATACTGTAGCAGTATTGCTGCTGTCCCAAATTTGTAAGTGTGTGGTGAGGGTTTTTTTCTTTTTCTTGTTTTGGGGGGGGGGGGGGGGTTGGAGCATGGTAAAGACATAATGCGCCTTCATTTTAAGTGTTTACAAAATTAAAGCTTTTTTTCAGGCTTTACACCCTGTCAAAATCAGAGGTGGTTGAGGAATAGGGGCAAGAAATGGGAAGGAATTCAGCCATGGCCTTATCAAGAAATCATTCTGGCTTTTGCCTGGATGGCCGGATGGAGATTTGAGCCAGAGTCAGAATGTGAGACACGAGCATTACAGCTTACCTGCCGGGCTCAATGATATCGAAGAAAAACTGAGACTGTCACAAATTCTGAAATTAGGTCCATGATTCCAGTCTCAAGTTCGGGAGACAATAAGCCGCTGAAATTTGTTTATGGAGAAGCAATGAGTTCGTCAATGGTATAAATTCTTAATGAAGGATATGCAAATGTGGACAATGATCCACAGAGTGTGTGATCGCTTAGACTTAGTTCCTTGCTGTACTGCCCAGACCTAGCACCTAGTAAATTACAATTTCTTCCAGAATCAGAATTCTTTTTTGATGGTAGCAAGGCCAAAGAAGCCACTAATACGTGGTTCAAATCATAGGTGGCAAATGTTTATGAGCAAGATAGGTAACCTGCTACGAACAGTGCTTCAACAATAGATTAGAGTAGTCGAGGTGTGTATTTCAAAGAGTAATAAAATATTTTGTAAATATGTCCTTTATTTTTTTTGATAACCTACTGAATATGCCCTGTAAAATACTTAAATTAGAGTAGTTTACTTTTCTGTAAGGACGAGTAAAAATATTTTACTTCGTTTTAAAGCAATAAGTGCACTTATATCGTCTCTCACTTCAAACACAATCGACATTGCTATTCTTCCCATTAACTGAATTCCAAGAGGATGAAGGAACCATTACTGGTTGCAGAAAACAGTGACATGAAAGAGATTCACAGAAATATAGACACTTTCACAATGGAATTTTTTAGCGTAAATTCTTCATCACCCCAAGACCCTAACATAACTACATAACTGTGCGTACATTCTGCTGACAAATTGTTTAAAAGTGAAAAAAAAAAAAACACTTATTTTGTCATGTCATCTTCAGTAAGTGATCATTTCTTTGCCTGTCAGTATTAACATTTGCTAGTTAGCTAGTTCCAAGATTAAACCTCCTGCTCAAAACAAGCGTACGTATGAGACCAGTACCGCAAGCAAGGGGTTAGCTGAGAGTTGTTTCAGCAAACTCCATAAAAATTGGTGCACACAAGACTTGGCTTCCGGGATTTTGATACCTTCAAAATTTAAGACACTCGACCATTGCAGCCATCAGCTCACCTAGATTTTAGGCAATGGATACAGTAGAAACGCAATCTAACAGAGCTGACATTATTTTACTGGAGATGGGTTCCTTATTGCGGTGACCGTTGCACTTCTCTCATCTGACAGAAAGAAAAACAGAAATATCCATTTAAAATGGTTATTCACAAGACCTATCAAATAAGAGGATGTTATACAACAGTCCTACTGTTATCATTCTCTAAAAAAACACAAATGTGTGCTTATACTCAAATTGCTTAAAAACTTGAATCTCGCAATACATCCTAAAATCTTTAACCTCCTCTGTACACTGAAAGGCAATTTCTCAAAATAAATGAATAAATAATAAACTCTGAAGAGCACATTCACAGAAATATTAGGTATTATTTCACCAAGGAACAGTTTTGTTGTGAAAATTAGTTTTCTTTCCGTGGGACTACAAAACTCCATCCTTCCAACAGCAAAATTTAAGTCGTGCGCAGCTGTTATTTAGAGTGTGTTCCTTATTTTTTGTTCTGGGCAATTCTATCCTACAGCTACAAATAAAAATTATATTTGCTATAACTTTTAATATATAAGGTACATTAATTGATAGAAATCATTTTCCCCCATACAGACAGACAACATTACCAACACAGAGATAATGAATCTGAGTCAACACAATTAACTAATGTCCTATATGACTAAGACAGATAACTGTACACTACTACCTGTCTAACTTAAACTTTCACTCCTAGAGCGGTTCACAAAGAAAAACCCATACAATAACTACTCTCACTTATTAGTATCAAATGCATTTACCTCTAACAACTGTTATGACTTTCATCAGAAGAAAATCACAACACAATAGGTTTAAATAAACTGACACAGTATTCTCTTTATACTCTTCATGGAGCCATATCGATTTACCAAAAACTGATATCTCAGCCTTACTGCTGTGCCTTTCATAAATTTGACATTAACTAACAGTCCCAACGGTAGAACTGAAAACTACGGTCAACAACCAAACAAGTCTACATAGGATTTCCCTAAGAAGCACAGAGCAATGGAACCCTGGTGTCATTTTCTCCCACTTCCAGTAATTTAAAACTCTTATCTTAGAAACATTACAAAATAGCTGCAGACTCACTACAATCTAAAATGTAGCCCAAGTCAGAAATGTCCACTGCAACAATGTTCTGCATTTTATACACGAGTGAGAGCAGCCAGCCTGAAATGGTATTCTAAATTTTTCCGTAACTAACACTCTGGCAGATATTATCTCTACGGACTATGCTACGAAGTACAAAACAAAGAAATGTAACTGAATGTAAAGCAAAAGGAGTGGGCAAAAAACTTACCGTCAATGGCTCCAAATTCGCGCTCGTGGGCGCGAGTCAGCACCTGCTTGTAGAGGATCTCTGCCTCCTTGTACTTGCCCTGCTTCAAGTAGCAAGAGGCCAGATTGTTTTTTGTCTTGGCCACATTGGGGTCGTCGGGGCCGAGCTTGGCTTCATAGATCTCCAGTGCGCGCTGGTAATACCGCTCAACTTCTTCATACTTGCCCTAGACGCATCAAACATGGCAGTTGTAACAATGGATAATATGACAACACTCCCTAATGAGTTATAGAATTGACTTGGCAAAACCATGATCTGCTAATTTTTCAGTCAAATATTTTTGACTATTACCTTGTCCAAAAAGTTTGGCCAAATAATGTGATGCCAGCAGAAAAATATAAAATGTGTAATTTCAACAACAACAACAAAAATAAAAATGGCTGATCACTATGAACTACAGAAAATTTAAGTTTTTGAGTGACATTTTGTAAATTTATTTGTCGTTATAACTCAAAACTACCAACATTCTCAGCCAAGAACAAGGATACAATGCTTCAAATTTTTTAATAGATTATTTACACAGTTTACCTACACTACTGAACCATTTACAAATTTTATCACCATTATATGTCTACAGAACAACCAAAATGTAAGCAGAAATAACGCAGTCCTTCCTTGAAGCTCATAAATTTGAACAGGTAGCTAAGTCATCCTCTGAACAAGTGGTAAGTAGGCACAAGAATGAGGGGAAAAAAGATGAAATTCTACAGTTCGGATTCCATATTTAACTCTATTTTCGCTTTGCCAGCTTAAATAGACAACCAAACAGGGGTGGAATATTTTGACAATTGTAAAGCCCAATACTGCATGACACCCAGAAATTATTAACGCATGTGTACAGCGTAGTTTGCAAAGCGATACTCTGCACCCAAGTTGCTAGGTAGATATAAAAGAATAACAATGAGTCATATAGGAATCTGTAGCATTTTAGTCTCCACCCACATTAAATACGAAACAGAAGTTTAAAACTGAATGGTTCACTCGTAGTTTGGGATGCTCTGAACTCTGACTATAATGAAAAACAATTTTCATGCCACATTTAATCCCAACCTTATGTGGAAAAGATTTACTCCATGAAATTTTTTTTTTTAAAAAGTAAAGTAAAATTTTTAATTACCTGATTCTGGCAAAGAAGAGCCAGGTTGTTGAGCTGCTTGGCGACGTCGGGGTGGTCGCGACCGAGCACCTTCTCCCTGATCTCGAGCGCCCTTTTGCACAGTGGTTCTGCCTCGCGGTACTTGCCACGCTTACCGTACAAGACTGCCAGGTTGTTTAGCGTTGCTGCCACCTAAAATAAAACATAGTTTTGCTGATCAGTAACAATTTTTTCTATCAAATCTATTGAATATATAATAAAATCAGATCTGTTTCAGAACATTTTCAGTTAATATTTTGTCCCTTTAGAAATCCTTAATAGTGCCGACATGAAATCTCTGAGAGTGAATCACAGATGCTTCCCAGTATTTCACAAAAAATAACAGAACATATTTCAATTCCATTTTTTAGAATGATAGTTTAAATATTTCTGTTGTTAAAGGATCTCTTTAAGATGCATTAATTCAAATAGCATTTGTATGCTTTTACTTTTCCACACATGACAGTGTAGAGAAACTATTAGTGCCCAAAAGTTCAGTAACATTACTTTAACAAATACTGTTTTTCCTCCAAGATTCTGGGGCCTACATGACATATTATTGGCAGCCAGATTAACCAAACAGCAACAAACATATAAACCCAAAACCAACAAGATCTCAACCATCATATT
Organism: Vandiemenella viatica; assembly: GCA_031002005.1. Classification (NCBI taxonomy): domain Eukaryota; kingdom Metazoa; phylum Arthropoda; class Insecta; order Orthoptera; family Morabidae; genus Vandiemenella; species Vandiemenella viatica. The sequence goes on from CM061918.1 coordinate 122,574,778, forward strand.
ACAACCAAATTAAATATATGTAATTCAATAAATAGTAAACAATTAAATCAAAGGCGCTAAGTAGCGAAACGGAATTAAATTAGGATAGGGAAATGAGAAACCACTTACCCTTAGACGATGGATGTGGGATGCGAACACACGGAAAAGACAAAAATACAACTGGTAAAGAAATTTTCGGGACGAGCCCTTTGTCAACAGGAGAAGTGGGTGATGTTAGAGACTGTCTCAAAGACCAATATATATCCACTGAAGAGAAAAAAAAAAAAAAAAAAAAACTGGTGTAGGCATGCATATGCAAACACAGAGATATGTAAACACTCAGAGTACGGCGTTGTGGTTAGCAATGCCTATATTAAACAACAGGTGTCTGGCACAGGCCTTAGATTCATTACTGCTGCTACAATGGCAGGTTATCACGGTTTAAGTGACTTTGAATGTGGTGTTAAGTCGGCGCACGAGAGATGGGACACAGCATCTCCGAGGTAACGATGAGGTGGGGATTTTCCCATACGACCATTTCACGAGTGCACCGTGAATATCAGGAATCCAGTAAAACATCAAATCTCTGACATCGCTGTGGCCGGAAAAAGATCCTGGCAGAATGGGACAGGACACATTTGACAGGTAGTAGGAAAAGGTTTCAAAATTCTGCACTTGTTGGAGAGAGTGATGAGGGGATGTACAAAAGAAGAAAAGGAATTTGGTTACAAAACTCTGGTCATGGGATTCATTCAAAGACAGGAAGAGGGTGAAGAGGGTCATGGGAGTGTGCAAGGTATATGTGGTTATGAGGCATGGAAAGATATTGGTGTAAGAATGAAAAGTAATGCATGGAAGAGAAAAGATGACCATGATCACAAGCTGGCACTCAATTTCAGGTACAAGACCATAGGAAGATTCTCTTTTTTAGCTAAGGGTGTCAGGGATTAGAATAAGTTACCACAAGAAATTATTAATAATTTCCCAAAAACGTGGAAGAATTTGATGTTAAAATTTGCAGAGGGCAAATGTAGGAGGGTGCAGAATAGTGTGTGTGTGGGTGTGGGCGGGGGGGGGGGGGTGGAAGATGTGTATGTAGGGAAATTGTGGTCATGGTCATTGCAATTAAATAAATTAAATTACAATGTAAATGAACTACCAGACATTGTTGTTTCTCCCCTCCATTAGCTGTTTTGAGTCCAAAAATATTCTAAACCAGTGCATTAATGAAGCTGTTGCATGCCTATTACAGCATAATCAGTTACAGCACCCCCGTCCCCCCGGAAGCTTAGAGTCGTAATATTTAAGTGCTTATATAAATGAACGCCAAAAAAGCCAATATCTGGCACATGAGGAATCTTATTATTTAAAACTTTTGCTATAGTTTGAATAACTCTAAAAACTAGTGAAGCAATGGATGTCAGTTTTTTTTTTTAACTGTGAAAACACTCACCGCTGGATGGTTCTCTCCCAGGGTCATTTCCCGGATGTTGAGGGCATCATTCAACAAGTTTGCTGCTTCCTTGTACTTGTTCTGATCCCTGTAAAATATAATCATTAAGTGTGCAGTTACAAGAGAACAAAAAGTTTTATGGAGTGTACTAAAGCAAGATATTGACAAATAAAAAAACATTCACTCCAAATCAGTCAACAAAACCGATTCCACCCTCGATCCTCTTCACACACCACTGGTAAAAATCAAATTACAAATTCATACAAAATATTTCATTCTATATTCTTTTTCATGACAATTTTCCATAAAATTTAGGACTAACTAACTAACTAACCAGATATCTAATGTATTAAAGAACTGTAAAATTGAGCAATTGTAAACTTAAAGTGAATAATCTATGCGCCAAGATCTTTCATGCCTCGAAACACACATTATATAACACACCATTTTTAAATAAAACTAAAGTAAACTGTGCTTTCTGTTAAGCAGACCAAAAAAATTGTGTTTGCTAAGGAGATATATATATATAGCAGTGTCTGTTCAGATTTGTTAATTTGTCTGGAGTGTATTAATTACAAACCATAAACTACTTACCTTAGAGCACTAACACTGATTTCGCCACATATTTTTTATTTTACAGCGCGCCTTTATTCAAGATTTCTTCTGACATACAGTATATAAGAAATACACCCAACACTCACCAAAGTTGAAGGGAGGAGGGCGGCAGCAACACACAACAACACACAAACAAAGAAAAAACAATATTTCGGGTTGAAACCCCTTTTTCAAGTTAACAGAGGTAGGTGGCTGGTCTTGCGCAAGACTTGCGTTGGACGCAGCCACTGATAGAACGGTTCCGTTCTATCAGTGGCTGCGTCCAACGCAAGTCTTGCGCAAGACCAGCCACCTCTCTGTTAACTTGAAAAAGGGGATTTTCACCCGAAATATTGTTTTTTCTTTGTGTGTTGTTCTGTGTTGCTGCCGCCCTCCTCCCTTCAACTTTGGTGAGTGTTGGGTGTATTTTCCCTTTCTTTTCCATGTAAATATTGCCCGCTGGCATTTCTTTCCTTTCATTGTTACCAGTATATAAGAAATGCTAGATTTAGGGCAACATGGGAATAATGAAGACCTGCAAGTACTAGGAACATCCATCCACTAGGCAGTAAAATAAATAAATTCTTATAATTCATTTGGCCGAGTTCTGTAGCCGGTGATTTCCTAAAATTGCTTATCTTCATCAGTGAACAAACTTTCCATGTGTATACTAAAGAAAATTGCCAAAATGTGATAAATTAATCATATTAAAATGCCCATAGCAATCAGGAATTTGAAAGAATTTCAACCATAGTTTCATGAAGATTTTCTTTGCGGAAGAATACACATATGAAGATGGTGTAGAGATAACTGACAATCACATACACCCTAACCAAATAACTACATTCTACACAACCCATAAGAGCTTTGTAATTTTTTCCAAAAATCTAGTTTAATGGCATGTCATCATTTTTGTATTAGTACTGTGAGGTGGCAAGATCTAGTGAGAACAATTAAGATGGCATCAGGTACATTTTCAGAACTTCATAACTTCTAAATTTTGTGATTCACAGAGTAATGAGTTTACATAATCTGTAAGCCATGTTGATTCAGCAATTCACTTTCATAAAAATATACTCTATTGCTCCTTTCAAATGTAGAAATCCCCATCATGCACATTCTTGAAACCACACCAATGAATCCTCAGCCAATTCCTGCTTGTTGTCAGATAGTCCTCACAGTTATAGGAGGAAATTTCAATGAAGTGAGGAAGTGTTTATGACACACTCTGGTTCTGGATCATGAATGATATTATTTCCTACATGACAAAACGCTTAGAGGAAATAAACCACAAATGCGGAGCATTCAAGTAATTAAACTAGTTGAAAATGTAATGCTGTAATTACCAGACTATGTGCACAGCAAGAAGCAAATATTACATCACAGAGGAATTGGAGGCTTTAATTTAGCATAAGAAATCAAGCTAAATATGAAACCAAGTAATTTCATATTAAATTTCTTTGAGCACTAACAAAGTGAACTATTAGTCAATCCATATATATGTGTGTGAACAGTGAGTATTTTACAAATAGTTTTTTTTTACGAAAGGTTGTGCAAGAAAGCTATTTTACGATAAAACTAACTTCTCTAGGAAAATATGATCTTAGCATAATTCACTGAATTGTGTACTATTTTGATGCCTTTTCCTAACAACCATAACTCACTAAAAGAGTATATTAAATTAACAAACTGTACTCTCAACTAATTTCTTCAATAATCACTTTTAGTTTTAAGGATTTTTCCTGGATAAAAACCCTGACTTCTAAACACAAGAACCTCTCTCTGTGAATTTAAGAAGATTCTGTAGAAGACTCCAGAATTATCAAGAATTATCTTGAACACTCCACTGCAAATAGTATTTCACTATTAAAGAAATCCTACCAAAATGACATGCAACTAATTTGTTACAATTATTATTTTTGGCACTGGCACTAGCAATGGACAAAATGTTAAGAATACCGAATATAGTTTCTACAGCACTATGTGCTTTACATGAGTATATCTAATATCAATACGATTTCCTTTTCTGAGCGTTAGTAAACGATGACAACTGTAAAAACACCGCCGGAAAATATCATTCAACTTTGTTTGTATTAAATAAGCCACTGATGGTACACTAACCAATACTGAGCTAAATAAAATTCAACTTGAAAAGGTGATCACATTTTTTACTTTTAAATAATTTAACAAAAGAGTGTTTTAAACATTTTAATAATACACAGCATTTTTCCTCGTTATTTTTTTTAAATTTCTCAGAGATTAAGTGGTACCTGTAGACGAGAGCCAGAATGTTGAGCATGGTGGCAACGTCTGGGTGGTCGTGCCCACTGGTCTTCTCCAGATCCTCCAGCGCCTGCTTGCAGAGGGGAACCGCCACCTCGTAGCGGCCCTGAGACGCGTACTGGATCACCAGGTTGTGCAGTGTCCGTAACCTGGCGGGGATTTCGTATCCCACTGCCATCTGAGTGGCCAGCGTTGGTGGCGTCGGGGACATGGCTGTTAAGAAGCACAGTTCAATTACTGGTATATTCAACAAACTTTTACAATTATTATTAAAATATTAATAGTTTAAGTGTTCCTGATAACTTTCAACGAGTTTCTCATCAGCATATATACATAATCATAATTAGACTATTGAACACATTAAAATTAATTTTTATTTCACTTATTTTCAGTGATACCGTATAATTTAAAAACAAAGGGGAAAATGCACAGGGGGGGAGAAAAACAGAAAATTACAGTGGTCTCAAAGGATGTACAAAACAACATCCAATTTATAAAATTAAAGAAGCGAAATCTTCAACATTATGGCACAGAATCCATAGTACAAAATTTATTTATTTCCCATCTAACATCGTTCTCGGTAAATTTCCTCTTAGTTACATCATTAATAGATCTCACAAATAATCCTAACAACCAAAAATAAGAATTAGAGGCAAACTCGATAGAAGTATATTATTGTTCTAATGTCTCTGTTGACGAGAAAACTATTATAGTTATACTGTATGGTTTTCATAATTGAGCTGAAGAGTTTCTTTTCATATCTTGAAAAAAAAATTTAAAAAAATTTGCTCCCTTAAAATAATTTATGATTGTTGTAATAAGGAGTTTCAGTTCTTTCATAAAAAAGAGGTATTTAAATATGTGAACAGGCCTAAAAAGTTCTCGAGTTCAATCAGAAACTGTTAAGTAGGCTCATCATTCAACTGATACTTGGATTTACAAAGAAACGAAGGATGCCGAATCAGAATTAATGAAAATAAATAGCTGATCACAGATGATGACATGATAGTGCAGGGATATAAAAATGTGGAAAAATAACTGTATGTGGAACTTTTGGGTATAAGCCATGTTGACTACAATGAGGAGCAGCATATCCTGCAGCTGGCTGCTTCGAGCGTCGCATGAGAACTGTAAATGTGAAGAGTGTTTCATGAAGAACCTGTGCTACTAGTTAAGCATGCTATCGGATATTAACTATGCCCAAGTAGTAACATGGCTGAGAAATAGTTAATAGTAAAAACATTGCTAAAAGTAAAGAGTCAGAATGCAATTTTATGAATTCAAGTGGTTGGCTTGCATCAAAGCACCTGGTGTGTGCAGTTTGAGTTGTTCAAATGTCACATGGTTCAATTAAAAGGACCTGTAAATGATGTAAGCAGGGCCGCATTAGGCATAGGCCACCCAGGTTGTAGCCTAAGGGTCCGCACCACAGGCAAAAAATAAAACATGTGAAAAGAAAGTAATCTATTTCCGAAATGGTTTTAGCACAGAACGTCCTGAAACGCCCGCGAAAACTGGAAACAATGTTCACGCCTGTACAGTTCAATCCTTTGAAGTACTCTAAAATATCATTTCAGTGCACCTATGCCGAAAAGTGACAACTTTGCAGCTCGGCGATGAGGACTGATAACCCTTGTAAAATAAAAGTGCAGTACACTGTGGTTGGGGCGTATGGATGTAGATCGAAGTCACTGTCATAGGTGTATTTAGAATTCAATATCAATTCTATTTTTTAATTCATTTTTATTTAATCTGTTGCTCTAAGACTTTTTAATTGTTTTCAAACTTTATTTTAGCATCAGTAATATCTATTGCTTGGTGGCATGGGAAGGCTCTAATTAGTGGAGAACTGTCTAAAAACAGTTTAGTCGTTGTCGTCTTCCTGTTGACATGCGTGTGTGAATAATCAATATTGAATTTTCAATTTTTCTCTATTATGTGCTTTGGTGATCTTAATCATCTTTTATCATTTGTTATCGTTTGTTTTATCTTAATATGTAGGCCTACTCTTTCATAGGACACGCACCACAGTTAAAACCTAGAGACCCACAGATACTAAATGAGGCCCTGGGCGTAACAGTGGTTAGGAAACGAGAAGCCTATAAATATATCTTCCCGGAGAACAGGAGAGTTACTTCTACTCATATCTTACATCATAACAAAACATTTCCCTTGCTGATAAAAAATCCGGAATGAAGAATCAGATCTGTTAATCAGAAGACAGCAGGGAACAAAGTGACTACCCATATCATCAACATTCAATAAAAGCCCATCTAGTAAACAGATAATTTAACCTGGCAAAACAAGTGAATGGACACTTAAAAAAATAAAAGAAAAACATGTACTGCACAAAATCTAATCACACAACATTGACAAAGAATAGTTGAGAAGCAGCTTGTTATCCCTTTTAATCAAATTCCGTTAAATAATCTACTTCATAAAATTGAGAAACTCACTATTACGTTCATCTGTATCCTCATCGGGGAACAGATCAACCACAGGATCATCCTGCTTCGGTTTGTCCTGTTTTGTTTCAGAACTTGAATCGTCACCCTGAAAAGAAGAAAAAATTATTCAGTTCTTATAGTGCAATGTAAACAAACAGGTTTCTCAGTTATGATCTAACATAAATAAAAGTGATAACATCAGAACTGTTCAGGCACTAACACTCCTGGAATTTCGCAGTCTGTACTTGAAGGCCAGTGTGTCAAAATGTGTTCTCAAGATGTATTACAGTACTTCAAGTATTAAATCCAGAAAGACAAGAAATATTCAGTCACTTTAGAAGTCTAAATCCTGTTATGAATGAACAGCAGAGAGTAATCAGCAACTTGAAAATTTCTAGAAAGTTAAATTTTGCAGTTATATATTCAACTGAGGGGGGGGGGGGGACACATAAAATGGAATATAGACAAATAGTCAGGAGAAAGACCACGTAATAGATACTGACTGGAGTGTAGCAAGATCTGAAGGAAAGAGGAGAACATTACAGCAAGGCGAAAACAAAGTGTTTTTGGGGAAAGAGAGAAGAAAATGGAAAAATAGTTTTCAAAAAAGGCCTAAAGTGTACTCATGATGGTGGTTTATCTGTATTTATAACAGTAACAGGTTGATGTTTGGGCATCTTAATTTCCTAGACCATAAACACTTCATTTGCGATAAGCAATATACATTTTGTTGACTGTGAATCAAGCAAAAATTGATTTGTAACAACATACTAATCTTTACTTATAACAGAACTGTACCTGCAAGAAAGTCTGTAAATTTAAGATACTTCTGAGGGGGGGGGGGGGGATAGTTTGCGACACTATTCAAAGCTAAAAAGGGATCAACTATTTGTTAAATGATTGTCTATCGAAATCAATGGGAGTAACACAAAAACTACAGGTCAGATTTTGATGGTTATTGAATAATAATATATCACCCACAGTACCAGGGGATAAAATGTAGTATGCTTCATTTTGACATTAAGTCTGAAAGTTGAGAAATTTAGGATAAAAAGTCTACAAATTAGTATCCATTTTTCGTTATGCACGATTCAAGCAAAAAATAATGATCGGACTTAGTTAATTCTCACAGTTGAAATTTTTAGTCACGATTTCAGAAAGATGTCCTTAGATTAAAAATCCAAGTGATCAGAGCTGCAATAAACAGTCTTAAATAATACATAGAGAAAATATAAATTTAAAAGTGTAAAGCTAAATTTTTAGTTTAAATACAATATTAAAGTGAAATGTACTTAGAATGGTATTGAGATGGTATTGTAATTAATCTTTTTATTTTGGTACAGGTACAGGGGTCACAATGATTGATGTCACACTTTAAATAGATCTTGAGAGTATTTTTCTTTATATGGCTTTTTCAAGTAGACGTGGCATGCATTTCTCGCTGAAATGGATAAAACCAGAATATTGCAGCATCGTAAGAAAATTTAGACAATTTATCACCAACAAAAATTCACCCAAAGTTATTAAAGGATTCTGCTCTGTTAATTCAACAATTAACAAATGTGCAGCTAAACGTGGTCCTACATCCATTGAAAATGACATAAGTGAACGATAAACAAAAACTGCAACCACCAATACAAAAATCAAGAATGTGCACACTATTATGTTGGACAGGTACAGATGTACAAGCTGTGCCACCGAATTCTTCCACACAGAATTTGAGATCTATGCTGTTATTTTTTTTTTTTTTTTTTTTTTTACTTATGGTTTTACGCTTCATCGAGGTTGAGGTCATGAGAGGTGGGACGGGACTGGGAACAAGGAACGGGAAGGATTTCGGCCATGGCCTTTTTAAAGGAAACATCCCGGCATTCACCTGGAGTGATTTGGGGAAAGTATGGAAAACACAAATCTGGATGCCTGGATGGGGATTTGAACCCGTGTCCTCCTGAATGCGAAGCCTGAGCACCGTGCTGTTAATTCACTGAAAATCTATGAAAGAAATTTTGGCTATTGCCAGCAACTTTGTTTACATAGGATGTTAAAGTACGACTAACCTCTTAAACTGAAAATGTCGCAATTAACACGACGACAGTGGGGCAAAGAAACTAATACTACACAAAAATCATGTTCAACAAAAAATGTTTACTAATTTGTAGAAACTTTTAATTTCTCAGCTTTTCAATTTCACAATAAAGTAAAACATAGCCTATCTTCGCTACCATGTGAATTCTATCAACTTCATGTTAGAACACACAATGCACTTTACTTAAAGTGTAACTGTATCAAAAAACCACTTACCATAATCTTATTTACTCAAGTTAAATTTGAACCAAAGGTAATTAATATCTGTTCTTCATAGTTCATTGTAACACAAAAATTACCTTCTACTTGAATGCATGAGCGGTACTTTCATGTTTAGGCAAATTAAATATTACTTTTATTAAATTTAATTTCATATTTTATTTTATTTTAATGCACCCGCTACACTTAACAAAACTTATAAAATGAATACCCACACTCAAAAATAAAAACAGAATCCAAACAAGTAGTAGCATAAACTTTTGCTTCCCAAATACAGAGATATCTGTGGAATTGTGGTCAACATAACCTAATTCTAAATATAGGAATTATACTTCAGTGCCACCTACTGGAATGAATTATAGTAAAAAACTTTCCTGCCACCTCAATAACAATTTGTGTGAATATAGCCTGAATTGGTACAGTGCTTTGTCTGTGATGATGCGATTCACATGCTCCTACGATTTCATATATAAAGATGACACAGCTGAGGCCATAGGAATACAACACCAAAATAAATTTCTCAATAATATCTGGACCATTTAAAAAAAAAAAAAAACTGTCCAATTTATTACTACAGATGAGATGTGGACCACTGCCTGCCTTGAAAAGGGTAAAGCAATAAATGCCAAATACTGTGCAAGTCTTCTGTACCAAACTAGACAAGAAATCAATAAGAAGAAAGTCCCGTTACGAATAAAAAAATGTTTCAACATGACAATGAACCTTTGGAGAAAGTAAATCTATGGGAGTCGATGGAACATGCAGAGCATTCATCAGAGTTTACAACCTACTTCTTAAATCTAAGAAATCACTACAATGATAACCAGGAAATAAGTGCTAAGCAGCGAATAGGAATTACAACCACTACAATCTTTGCCAGTAACATGAGTGTGTAACAAAAACCACTAATTTCCACATCTCTTTTGTTCACCAGAGATACTCACAGTGACGTCGTGGTCGTACTTGCGGATGGAAGCCATGAAGTCGAGATGCTTCTTCTCCTCCTCGAGCTGCGCGACGGCCTGCTCGGACGCCTGCAGCTTCTGCTGGGTGTTGGCCAGCTCGTCACGGAGCCACGCGTTCTCCTGACACAGCCGTCGCACTTGCGTGCGCAGTTTCTGCTTTTCTGCCTCCACGACTTGCAGATGGGCCGACAGTGCTGTCATTACCTGTCAAACAATACAAAACAAACAAGTACAGTCTAATTCGATACGAATAACTTCAGATAATAAATTAACTTCCAGTGGGATATGTTCTGTGTGTGCACACGTACGGAGCCTAATGGCCTGTTTATCTACCACTGAAGAAGGCAGCTGCCAAAAATTATGTAATTGTTTGTCCGCCTAAGTGTTTTCTCTCATCGCAGCCGTCAACTTTGGTATGTGAGGGTTAATTTCCCTTTCCTTCATTATTTAAATAAGTTTTACATATTTCAAGTTGCTTGTTCACAATCTGAATAGTAGTAGTGGCAGACCTGGTGTGTTTTCCTTGAATTTGTTCAGTGCACTGCACAATGTGAATATCAGATTTGTGTACACTGATTCTCTCATTGATTTCGTACTCGTCACGTAAAAGAAAGGTTCCCCAAGTGTCATTTTCCAATTTTGATGCTTATGTTATAGTAGACTAAAATCTGAGCTTGGCAATTTTTTATCAGTAGAAAAACATATTTAGGGCGTAAAATAGCCCCTCCTCAAAGTTAGGCGTGAAAACTGAAAAATTGTATGTTTTGCGTAGCAAAAAAATAACAGACTTCAACTAAACAAATTGTGAAAGTTTTTCATTATGAAGAATGATAAACAATTTTCTCGATGCAGTTTCTCAGGGGGTGAAGTATGTCCTAAGTTTCACAAACTGTTAATATAGACAGAAAAGTACAAGTTCTGCATTAGTCTAAGCTAAATTTTGCATTTATTTGAAAAGTCAAAATTAAGGATAACTACCCCGAAAAACTGTTCATCACATTCATGCCACAGCCCACAGACATGATGTTGGTGCTATCAATTTCAATTATTTTTCAAAATAATTATTTTTTTTATATGTAGAAAAGCCTTTTTAGGGATGAAACAAAATCCCTGACATTGGGGTACGCAGGGAAAACTGCTGGTTCCTATATTTGGGGGGGGGGGGAAATCAACTCTGAAGCCAATTTTAGAACATTTACCACAGGGATATATATCCATATCATACTAAACATTCCCTCCCCTACAGTCTTGGTATTCAGGGCTGCATTCCCCCAAGCAGCCCAAACAGTATTCAAATAACACCTCACAAGCATTGATATCCTGCCATTAACCTCAAGCTTTGGTTCACAAACAACTTTCACAGGCCATATCACAACCTCCTCAGCCTACTGACCACCATAAACCCCAAGAACCAAGCGTAGTCCACTCCCGGTCACACAATACTTCCCAGGCCTCGAATTCATCAATATAATCCATCAGAAGGCGTACAATTTCCTGCTAACCTGCCCAGAAATGAAAACCATTCTCCTCAAAATCTTCCCCGTCCCTACCAGAACTTGTTTCAGCAGGTCCCCCTACCTCAGCCAACTCCTAGTCCACAGACATAGTTTTTCTCATACCATCGGATGGCCCAAGGGTCTTTCCCATGCAATAGACTCCACTGTAAGATGTGCAAACATACACCACACCTCCACCGACCCTGTCGCTGGGGAGAGCTTTCCCATCATAGGACACGCTACCTGTGAAACCTGATGTACTAACTAACCTGCAAACACTGCCTGGCTTCCTATATAGGTTATAGCCACCAACAGACATCTCCCATGAAACCAACAATTTTAATTCTTGCTTCATGCCCATGCTATCAGAGTCCTCCCAAACAGCAGCGAGCCGCTCTGAACTCAGAAGCTGGGAACTTACCTACTAACACAAACTGGGCACCAGGTCTCAATTTAAGATAATATCCACTCATTACTTTTCCTTCCCCCAATCCCCTCCTTGCATCTATCCCCACTATATAAACTGAACCACTACTAATCAAAGGTGATGTCTAACTACATAGATCATATGCATCAAAATTCTTTTTTTTATTTTATTTATTTATTTTTGCTTAGATTTATGTTAAGATTTTATTACATTATTCTGCTCTTTTCACAATATTTTCCTATGCTTGGTTTTTAGATCCAAATCACTACCCCTTCTGTCTTCTGTTTGAATTTACATCCACCATGTTCCTGGCCAACAGTCATTTTGTAAGGCATTAACCTACAACCCTACCCACCCTCCATAATGTTCTCTAGTTGATAAAGGGCTAAGACCCAAAAATTGCTATGTCATTTATGTTATCTTTTTTTGGGTGTTCATGCCACACAAACATCATCTAAGGTAAGTGGTGGTACATTTCCCAATCTATATATATATATATTAAAAACACACCCACACAAATCTCTACAAAGGTATGTGTAATGGAAGTATCAGAGAACGCTACAGGTAATCTATATATATAAAGATGATGTTGTTGTTGTTGTGGTTTAAGGGCGCGTCGACGGCGAGGTCATTAGCGCCCTATAAAGATGAATGTATGTATGTTTGTTTGTTTGTTCTTCATACAAATCCACAGTTTTCATTCGATCTCGATGAAACTTTGCACACTTATCCTTTGAAACAAGGAGAAAAATACTATCTACTTTTGGTTGAAAAATTATCTGTATAAATAATACATGTCGTCTTATAATTTCGAAAAATTACTGAATGGCGATTGACAGATGTGTTGGATGCGGAGGTCTCTGTACTGTTTTTCCGTGCAGCGGTCAGGTAGCTCAGTGGTTAAAGCGCTTGCTTATTAATGTTTGGGTCGTGGTCTCCGGTTCAAATCTCCATGGAGGCTAAGAGGTTTAAATATTGTTTTTGATCGTAAGTCATGCCTGGGCTGTCGGTTATTTGGATTGAATGTTAAACTGTAGATATCACAAAGTTAGGGGTGCAATGTGAGGCAAATCGTAGGTAGTCTTGTAATGCTGTAGATGTACACTTTTTTACGTTATATTCATCCCTGAGGGGTGATTCGCAGTCAGTGTGTGTGTGTGATCAGCAGTAATAATACTATAAATGCAGATGTAAGCCTCCGACTTTTGTTTCGTTTTGATGACTAAATGCCTATACCGATATTGACGGAATTTGACAAGAAAATCTGTATGGAAGGCACAGGACATCCCCTCCCCCCCCCCCCCCCCCCCGGGTATGATTAACAGTTGCAGTCACGAAATTTTGAGAAGTTATTGAATGGTGACAGAGAGACGGATGCGTGCGTTAGTCTGTAATGTTACGTCGCTTACTCAAGCTATGCTTCTCGCACATTATTTTAGTGCATAATGTGTTCATAAATTTCGTTTAGAGAAAAAAGTATTATTTAGTATAGATGTCGATTTTCTCTGTCCTATTACTTTGTGTCTGCTTACATGTTTCTGGCACCAGTTTACTTTACCTTCTTTTTTTATATGCCTTGCGGGCGTAAACTGGCCTAAGTTGTAGCTCTAGCAGAACACGAGCAGTTAAAGTTATTAGAACCCAAGAATCGGATGCTCATGCTGAAGAAAGAAGAAAAGACCTAGCTGAAATAAAGCTGTCTTTAGTTAACACCCCCCCCCCCCACAACCTCCCACCTTCGTTTGTTTTTCTGCTTTTAAATATATTGGAAACTGATTCTCTTCAAGAGACAGGTTCGATGATAGAATGATATAGTGATGGCTTTCCGGTCATATTATGCTGACTCGGTGTTGTTTGGGACCAATCCTTCGCTACCAAAAACTTTCTATATTAAATTCTGGCAAAGAAATTCTTAATCCACGCGTACAATGTCGCGGGTATCAGCTAGTAAGTAATAATGCTGCAGAAGCAAACTAAACCTAAAGCGAGATTACCGTTACCAGTTTCTGCTACCATGGGAATTTCATTATTTGCATCATCTAAAGAAACAGGAAGAGAATTAAAAAAACTGTTAACACTGGTAGCTGTATTCTTGCGGACAGATCAAACATTTTCGAGCGTGTACTCACTTGTGCCTCTCCAAGACCCAGCTCGATGGTCTCAAGGAACTTGCGCACGAGCGAGGCCTTCTCCGCAGCCGCGGCCGGAGGTTGGTCTCCGGACGGCTCCAGAGAGCCGGACAGTCCGTTGAGTATGGAGTTGATTTCATTCTTCAGGGCTTCCAGACCCTGCACCACTGTCTTCGTGTTTGTTACTATTTCCTCCTGAGTCATTTGCGTCATCCTGCCAATTGACTCTATCTTCTTCCTGAAACAAACAGGACAGAACATGTCAAAATCAGAAATTATTTTGAAACCGAATTTTACCGAACCCTCACTGTCCGACATTAACTGTGTGCCAACCTCCATTGACTCTTACCAGATACAAGAATTATAACTCAATTTGTAACTATACCTCCAAGAAGATAAAACCACAAGCAGCCATACTAATATGTGCTGACCCAAATCATCTCAATAGGATCACCATGATTGGTAAACACAAGCGACAAGCAATAGGTAACTTTATTAGTTTTGGAGGTAATTAGTTGATGTGTAACTTTATATTTTGTTGACAGTGGAATCATTAGAGATGGGAAAAGAATGTTCACAAGTGAAATCAGCCTTGGCCTACAATGGTTTCAGGCTTTTTTCATGAAGAATAAATGAAGAATGTCTGAATTATAAGTTTTTTTTCTCTCAAATACACAATGAGAACAGAAATTTTGAACACTTGAATGCTTTACTCCATATAACAATTTTTCTAGAATTAGATAAAAAACATAACAGCAAGGTGAAGATTCGTAGTTTTTTTCATCTTTGCTTTTATACAGCTTTTGGGTCTGCATTAGTTTTACAAACAACTGTGTCTTATTTATCTAATTTTATCCTCTTTTTATCCTCTTTTTTCCCAGTGCACAAATAAATAGGCCAAGCTGCACGTGCTCATCCATAATCATCAGTACTTCCTCAATCGAGATAGAACCGAGTCAATATGAAGCCAGATATAGCACAGATACTAAAATTTTCCCCAAAACTATTCAAATCATTTCATTAACAGCATGATAGTTACAATTCCAGATAAATATTTTTTTGAAAAATCACATGCTTAGAATGATAAATTCATTGAACATAGCTGCTAGATCACTGGTGGGCATCGAAGAGATCACAAGGAAAATTTTCAGGGCATTGAGGACAAACTGCCACCCCCTGCTTTCCATTATTATATCTGGCTTTGAAGCTCCATCAAGAAGTTTTTAATTGCATTCAAATGATCATATGAAGCCAAAGGATGATTTAGCATAGTCAGAAATTTATTATCTCAGAAAAGAAACAAATTGTTAACCTAAAATGCAGTGATTTAAGATTGCTGATAACATATAAAGGTAACAAAAAATCTATCAAAAAATTAGTGTCATTTCACCGAGCTCAGGTCTCTAATATTTTTTCCACAACGTGTATTTTTTGATCAAATTGAGAACAATACATCAATATCGCAAAGTAGTTTTAGAAATCAGTCCCCATTTTCCCATATATGATATCGTATGTTTCATCTACGAAGGGCGCCATCAAGTTGCTGTTTCAAAATGTCGGTTACGAGCCAAAAAAAAGTATGTGTAACTATGAGAGAGAGAGAGAGAGAGAGAGAGAGAGAGTATTTTTCTAAAAAGGGTTCAATCAGTAATTTATTTTATTTTATTTTTTTGTAATGGGATGTTGAGTAGTTCTTCTTTAATAAAGGAGCAGTAGGCAAAAATGGTTGATACATACGTACTAGATGCTCTAAATTTAGTGTGTGTCACTATCTATAATGTGTATTCATTCCCACGTTTTATGATTTTCCTGTTCCTTACTACAATCAACATTAACTTTTCTAAGATTGAAAGAGCAAATTGTACAATCAAATTAACCAACATCTACCTGAACAAATCACAACCACAATCGGTGCACCACGTTTTCATTATAACCGAACTCGGCCATATTTAACTTACATCACAAAATATCTTAACAAGATGAAATATTCGTATCTCAGCACATAGAAAACTGTGGAACTCATTTTAGATCTCTCTGCCTTTAAAATTGGCATTAGACTTTTTTTGCATAAAAATATCAGAAATATATTTGAGGAATAGTTGAATGGTGAAGTTATGGGTAGGAGGTCAATTAGATCATAGCTAACCAACCTTTTTTTTGGCCTATCACCCCCTAAAAAATTACTCAGCACTCCCTTTTCAAAAAAATATTAGTCACGGCCCCTTTCAAAAAAAAAAAAACTTACCAACTCCCCTTCTTGTAATAAATAATGAAACCATAGCGCTCCAACCTTTTTTCAAAACAGTAATGTGGTGGCATCCCTTGCAGATGAAGTATATAATATCACATACAGAAAAGCCAATGGCAAATTTCTAATACTACTATATTAAGAGAAGATGTAAAGAACATTGGTGTACTAGTCACAGTTTGATTAACAAGTTCATATTATGAAAAAATATTATTAATGAGAGGTCTGAGCTCTGTGAAAAACTATTTTTTATATATATTTGGTATCTTATTCATCATCTGCAATCTTAGATTGCTACATTTCATTACTGACAGTCTGTTTCTTTTCTTAGTTGGTAAATTGCTGACTACACCAAATCATCTTTTGCATATATATGATCACAGAAATGAAAATTAAAAACTTCTTTGATGCAGCAATTAAAGCCAGATATAATAGTGGAAAGCAGGGGGAGGTGGTTGCTCCTCAACGCATGATATCTTCAATGCATACCACCCTTGTTCTAAAACACTATTAGATATTTATAAACTGCAGGTAATTCCCAAGTTTCAAATAACAAAATTCGTCAAAACTTGTCTTTGAAATCTTCTGGAATAAAAACGAACGCTCTTCATCATATTCTATGTTTTATCAAACTTCCCATGAAGAGCTTCTGAAAAAAAGACGTTGCTTCCATCCACTCAGCAAATTCAAATCCGATATCAGTTTGAAGAACTATCGTCGTAGAAGATTGATAAAACGCTATATGCTCTGAAAGATTTGGTTCAACTAGTAATATCCCGCCAATATAGCAAACACACGCAATGCGCACTTCAGGTGCCGCCTGACATGTAACCCAAAAAATGAAACAAATTTCAGCATACAATGTTCTATTGAAACTCATAAAATTTCCACGAGTTTCTCGATATTCCTACGATTTCCCTGCGTGTGGCGCGTGTCGGGAGGACATTTCAGTTTGGGGCGGTTTGCTGTAAATAGGTCACTCTAATGACGTGCCGCCGGGCTGGGGTTGAATGACGTGAAGCCATCGGAGGCCTCGGGCAGTAGGTCAAGAGGCCTCGTCATCAACGCAGACAAAAGACAAGAGTTTACCCGCAGAGACCGCTGATGGAACCATGAATAAAAGACTCCCGGGCAACAGGTGCCAAAAGACGCGCAGTACTCTCAACAAGTCTTAAGATACGATACCCTGCGCAATAACTTTTACATTAGCCGAATTTTTACTTCAAACTCTTTAAATTTTTGATGTATACTGTACTGAACATTCCTCGATAATTTATTCCGGCCTTAACTATTTTTTCTAGAAATGAAAAGTTTGCGAGCACTTTTTTAAATAGATGCAAAAAAAAAAAGATAGAATGTTGGTAGAAAACCAGATTGATGAACAGTTCTTCAAAATGTAAAGCAGTACGTGGGTCACCTTTTAAATTTTTACAAATGACTACTAGATGGCAGTGTTGAGACGTGACATTGTTGTAAAATTTGTCTTTCGTTATACTTAAAATAGTGGTAGTCCAGAAAAAGATCGAGTAGTTTGTTTACAGTGAGCGTTTAAAAAAAAGTGTTTTGAAAAAACGATAATTCAAGTGAAGATTTCGCTGGATAATTTTTTATGATTTTATTAAAGGACTAACTAAACAAAACTGTTCCGAATCACTTCGTTCAACTTTTGCTTACAACTGAATCAGTGTTTTCTGAAAGGGCGTATGTGACCAAATTAAAACTTTCGCAAAGCTAACAAGAAACCAAACCAGAAGCCTAATTAGAAACTATTGTTTAGCTTTATATGGTATTTCCATTCAAAATATGTTACCTTAACATGTCCACTATGCCTTTTCAAAAGAAACTGACAGCTCTATTCTCAAGGAACAAAAAACGCCAGAAAAGACAAATGTCAAAAATAGTCGATTACGCCCTTTCAAAAAAAAGCCGACTCAATTGGTTTGCAGAATTTTGTTGTGATCGTACTTCCGTCAGCGATGAATTTCGTGAAGGTCAACCAAGATCGGTTGTTGTTCCAAAAAACATAGATTCTGAGCGCAACATGATTGAAGAGGACCGGCTTGGGACTTTCTGTGAGATCATTAGGCGTATCAGAAACTGCAGCACATTCGGTTTTGAGTGAACATTTACCTATGTTAAAAATCTGTTCCTGATGGATTCCGCATAATTTGACTGAAGCTCAAAAACAGGCTCGTGTTTATTGGTGCAAAGAAATAATTCGAGCGAAGAAATGCAAAATCTGTTTACAACATCGTAACAGGAAACTTCAATATATTCGAATTAGCCGGAAACTAAACAGCAATCAACTGTTTGGGTGTTCCAAGATGAACAGAATCCAAAACAGTGGCTCGCGAAGCACTTCCAAGAAAATGGTCGCCTGTTTCTTTTGCGACCATTGCTTCAGACCAGAGTTTCTCAAAGTGGGGTACGCCAGTTGGTCGTAGGGGGTTCGCGACAAGTTTTACGTTAGGGGGCGTCCATAAATTACGTGAGGTGAAATGGGGGGGCCGGCGAAATCTCACCAAAGGGGAGGGGGATGTCAACGGAAATCTCACGCGAGGTTTTGGAAATTATTGTTGGACCGTAGAGCTTAAAAAAAAAAAAGTCTCAAAAAGTTGTGAGGGTCATTTTTAGGGGGGGGGGTCTCACGGACCAGATCTCACCGGAGGGGGGGGGGGCGGACGAGATCTCACGAAATCTCACCAGAAGGGAGGGGGAGGGTCCGGAAATCCGGAAAAACACCTCACGTAATTAATGGATGCCCGCTTATGGCTGTCTCAAGCGTGCAAGACGCACAATGGTGAATTGAGACCGAACATGAGCAAAATGCTCCTAAAATAGACTTAACCTGCTGCAAGAAACAAACCCATCAATCACATTAATAACATATTGCTCTTTGTGTTTTTTAAAATAAAAATTCATATTTCCTGAGAAAAAAATCTCAGTTCTTTTAAGGGGGTTCGCCATTGCCTGGGAAATTTTATAGATGTATGTGACCTATAAGTTTGAGAAACCCTGCTTTATAGGATCGAAGAACAGTTAATACTGAATGGTACACAACAATTTGCTAGCCAGAAGTCATAGGTGCTATCAGGAAAATCAACCGAAAACGTCGCATCATTCTTCACAGTGCACGTCAAAGAATTTATTATTTGACGGAGAAAAACGTCGTATTAATATCACATCTCCCGTATTCAGCCGATTTATCGCCTAACGACTTGTTTTTGTTCCCGAATGACAAAACAAAAAATGCATGGACAGCGATTTGTATCACTTCAAAAAGCTGCCGAATCTTCCAAAACCATGTTTTTGATTTACTAAAAGTCAGAGTTGAAAAATTGTTTCAAGAATTGATTCGAACGAAACAAAAGTGTATCAATATTAAAGGTAAATGTCGAAAGACAATAAAACGATTTGTGCCCATTTTTTTTCTTTCATTTAAAAAAAAACTACTAAAAGGTGACCCTCGTAAACACGGAGATTATGAAAGGGAAGGAATTAAATACGAAACCTGATTTAAGCTGCGTTAACTGTCCTACGTATTCGAAATTTTTGATGAGCAGTACATCCAAAACATATGAAGACATGTCACATTTTAACAAAATGCAAAAATAATTTCTGGGAGAAAAAAAAGGGGAGGGGGAAGAAAAATATCGTTAACTGTTCTAAGGGCTAGAAAATAAAGCTAAATTAAGGCAACAGCATTTAAAGCAGAAAATGCAAATTCTCAAACATTTCCATACAAACTTATAGTGGAAAGCAAAACACTGAATTAACATTAACAATAGAGAGATGAAGATAAATAAAGATACGCTCGTGACTAATAGTTGGTCGTGGTTTTACAAAAATGATTCTTTCGAATATGATTTCTTTTAATTATGAATTGACTTCTTGCTGAGGTGATAACTTCAGAGCAGCTGTGAACAAGCGTCGGTGGTCGCCTTTATGACGGTATTTGTCTGGAGTGGCTTCAGGAAACCTCGGACATGCGCACAGTACTGGATTTTACCGCTCGCCCGCAATAAGCTCTTTAAAAAATATATTTAGTGCTTGCAAGCAGCTCGTGTTTACACCAGAGACAGCTTAGTAGCAGGACGTGGGTTCGATACCCGGCCTCGGCATCCACACTTCCGTTTTCCATCACTCCATCCGAACGCCAAAACACCATTCCCGTAAAGTAAGCTCTAAATAGAGAAATGTAAACCAATGGAACGAGAGTAACTGGGTAAATAATGGTACTGGACGATTTACTAAGTACTCCACTACAGTTCAGAAGCTTCAGTGTAAGGGTTAAACAGGCAGCCTTTGAAATTGGGTAAGTTGTTCCTCAGCTACTTCGTAAGTCGAAAGATATGCTAATATTACATCAAAACAATCAGTCAGGGAACGTGCATAAACCACGTAGCTCCATTTAGGCCTCATGTGAACCCACCCCCCTCCCCTCCATGTAGCCCAACGTACCTTTTGCCTCTACCTCGACCCCCCCCCCCCCCCAAGTAGCTTTTTTCCGCTTTTGATTTCAGAAGAGATTCTTTTCACCGTTTTCTCTTTTCAGACTATTGTAAATTACATACGGCGATAATTAAATGAAGGAAATGAATTTCACATGCTGTTGTGTGTTCTGTACCTCATTTCAATGGTGAAAAATGATATGTATGGAAAGCTACGTCATGGCCTGGCTCGGAACCCCCCCCCCACTCCCCCCCCCCCCACGTAGCGCAGCGTAGCCTACCAGTCAACACCCCCCCCCCGGACCGTGCGACGTAGTTTGTGAACGCTCCCTTATCGTAACGTCAACTTTGCGTAGTCGAACTTTATGTACAAGGCGAGAAACTACGTAATCGCAAATTTGTAAAACAAGTATCGGTATCTACTTCGGAAACGGTCTTTAAAAACCTGACAGCTTTCAACCGTATTTATCCAGCCGTCTTTAAGGGGAGAGTTCTTCAATGAGAGCTGCTGCTAGGTGTTTCAATGTCCGAGAGATGTGTGCTCGAAGCATCCCCGATACTCTGTTCAATGCAACAAAGAGACAAAAGAGTCGCTGAGTTGAAAGGAGCTCCGACAATGGCCGCGTCCACCAGCGCAGTCCCCTTCTAGTCACACATCCACTGATCAGATGGCAGAAATTTTCTATATTAACTTCTAGATTTGCGATGTCCACGATGTACCGGCGCAGATTACAGATATCGAGTACAATGTTTGTTTTTAACATACTACTACTACTACTACTACTACTACTACTACTACTACTATTACGACGACGACGACGACGCCGCAGTACCGGATTAACCACGTAGCAGGAGGTAACAAATGGTACGGGCCTCGCGCCTTCTAGGGAGCCTCGCGCTTCCTAGGGGGCCCCGCACCTAAGCTAGATGGGCGACCTTTTTTTTTAGCTCTGCACAATTTTCCCCCGGACGGCAAAAATCAAGGGCCTCTTCTTCACATTTGCTACGGGCCCCGCGCTGTCTTAATCCGGCCCTGCTACGACGACGATAATAATAATAACACTGCAGCAATTTTGTTTGCGCATTCCTGTTTCTTGAAAAATTTTAAACTCTACTAACAATATACCAGTACGTATGAAATTGTACAAACTTTTTCAGATTTACCATTTTCAGCTGCACATCTCAATTCTACAATCCTTAATTTGGACTCATTTCTTGCAGAACGATTCTCAAATAGCTGAAAAATCATAATGATGCGTGAGTGGTAACGTATGCAACTGCCTTCGGGAAATCTTGCGTTCGGTTCTCGGTTCAGCCTTCGAAATTGTCGGCCTCGGTAGCGTAGGGGCTGGAGTGTAACCTCCGCGTGCCGAATGTCGCCGGTTCGAGTCCGGGCCTCGGTAGCGTAGGGGCTGGAGTGTAACCTCCGCGTGCCGAATGTCGCCGGTTCGAGTCCGCCCGAGGGCATGGGAGTTTAGTGTGTGTTGTCTGTATGTCATGTCCATCGTCTAATGTCTAGAGCCACTTGGAACATAATACACTGTGAAGCTATGAAGACACTAAAGTACACTGGATGATTCGAAATACACTTGAGTTGGCCGTATAAAAAATAATAATAATAATAAAAACCTTCCAAATTCCGGTTTTCACGATTTACCGAAATCATTCCAGACGATTTATCAGAATGATCAGTTCCTAAACGTGACGGCGTATTTCCTCCCCTTCTTCTGTCTCCAATAACATTTTCTAGGGTTTAGCTCCATCCATTCGCGCATTCTCATATTCTTCAATGTACTGTGGGAATTAAAATCCCCCACATACACTGCACGTTAAGCATCGGTCAGAATTACTAGAATATACTGAGCAAGATCACTACATTGCCTCAGTCATCTTTGGACATTACGTTGTTCTCGGTATACGTGATTACTAACACCTACAAGATACCCGGGGATGCAGCCTCTATGAACTCGCGAATGAGTTGTCTAACCCCTGAAGAGGGCTTCTTTTATGGACTCTCAGTTTTGTCTTTCGTAAGCCTTCTGAGAGACTTAGCCCAACTGCAGTTAGTTTGCAGGGCCACCTACAGCCTTCCTAGTTCTTTCAACATCTAAAAGACATGCATAGATATTGCTCTAGAAGCCTGATGAACTGAAAGCTGGAAACTGCGGACATTCTTTGAAGGACGAACTTTTTAACTGCCGTTTCAATGTCAAAGTAAGAAGAACATCGTGTGACGCAAACAAAGCAGCTCAAAGGACAGCGTAACTGCTTCCCCTTCTTGCTCAAGACTCGGTTCAGTTGCGAAGAAAGTAAGTTGCAGCAACGGCTGTCTTCCAAGTTTTTTTGATAAGCGACTTAGGTTTTCTGCTTTTTCCGTTCATAGCTACCTCCAGTTATCAATAACGATCAGATGTCTTACTACCCTCCTTACTAATGCGGTAGCGTCGAATCTAACAACTTTACACAACACTAAAAAAAATCACGCGCGCATTCTTAAGGAGGGTCGTAGCTGCCGTGCATTCGGCGTCTGTCGTATTTCAAGCTATACTATATATAGAGTGAGGTTCCAACCACAAAGCATTTATATCATGCTTCGCATAGACAGAATAATAATTCCTGCTGAGACCGGGAATCAAACAGATGATCTTTATTGTCCAAGGCGGAAGTATTAGGAGCGTCCATTAATTACGTGAGGTGAAATAGGTGGGAGGGGGGAGAGTTCCGGCAAAATCTCACCAAAGGGAGGGGGGGGGGGGGTCAACGGAAATCTCACGCGAGGTTTTGAAATTCTTGAAGGATGGTAGACCTAAAAAAAAATGACGCGAATGTCGACTTTAGGGGGGTACATGGTCTAGAAACGACGCGTAAACCGACCTTAGGGGGGACGGGGCCGCCCTTGGAAGCACGAAAGCAAAAAAAAAAAAAAATCTCAACAAACGTGGTCGATTAGCAGGGAGGGGGTCTCCGTTAAAATCTAACGTCATTTTAGAGAGGGGGTCCGACCATCTCTCACCAAATCTCAGCGGATGAGCGGTGGGGGGGGGGGGGGGGTCCGGAATTACGGAAAAACACCTCACGTAATTAATGTACGTCCCAGTACCACAGAACTCGCTGGACTATCCTGAAGAGAACGGAAAAGTTATCAGAGAAACAAAACCGCCGCTTCGTTCTGATAAAGTCTTTCATGTTTTATTTGAGCGATATTCCACTCTACTGCATCCTCCCTCCGGTGCCTGTAAACCACATCCACGAAGGAATCATTACAGCCATCCCTCACTGAAGAAATCTCATCTTTGGTCCTCCTGAGACGATTTTGAGAAACAGTATTCACACTGTTAGAGTCACTTCGCTGCTTCCGGTGTGTTTGTCCAATAAATGTCGGTATTAACAACACTCTGCAACTATACTCCCATATCGACCTGCTTCTTGCTAACAATTCAATATGCAACTGACGAAGAGATATGAAATAAGATCTACAAAGAAGCATTGAAAATACGAAGTTTTTTATTTTAGCTTTACGGCTCGTCGACGTAGAAATTATTAGAGCCCAGAGAGGACTGGGAAGGATTTCGGCTATGACCTTTTGAAGAAACCATGCCAGCATTCCCTTGGAGTGATTTTTTTTTTTTTTTTTTTTAAAGCTTTACCGTCGTCTAAGGGGGCCCGTGAGGCACAGAGAGCCCCTCACAAAGAGCCCTCACTGCTCAGGGGGGCCCCCCAACCACTGCTCAGGGGGGCCCCATCCAGCAACACAAAGTAAAAAAAAAAAGGTCGCCCATCTGGCCTGAGCGCCCAAAATAAATTTTTTGCACCGGGGCTCTTGCTCCTCTGCTGTAGGGGAAGTTTTGCTCAGAGACTGAATTTAAACACACTCTATTGAATAAAAATAACTCTTCCGGAAAAGATATATATGTGCTTAATCGGGGACAGTACGCTATGCAATAGCAAACAAGTGACTGGTGGAGTAAAAAAATAGCCATCAAAATCAAATAAATCTTTACCGCACTGTTGACAGCACTGTCATGTACAACAATAGAAAAATGAAACTGGAGAGAAGAGGGTCACGGCTGTATAATTACCAATTTCAGAACCAGCAGAATGAACATGCGGGAGGTAGGCACCATCAACAGAACGTAACAAAGTATGGACAGCTTAGAAAAATTGATGAATGCCATTGAATTTGAATTCTCATGTCGGTAAAAAAAAAGGAAAGATCAAGGAGAATCTGGGAACAAAGAGTTCAAGGAAAACATTTCACAAACAAATATACACTTGTCACACAGAGAACACAGTTACACGTTTAGCAGACACGTGGCAACACTTCAACTACTGCTCAAGGCAGAGATACAAGACGCGGGCACTTAAACTCTTGAAGGAGAGAAATATATGGAGAGGAACTACTGCTTATTCTGTGTCGCCGCCTCTAAACTGTCGTCTGATACTGCGCATGCGCGGTGGCGGCCGTATTACCTATCCATACCATTGCTATTTGGAGACAGTTTATCCCAAAAACTAAGCAAGATATCGAAAAATTTTATTCTTTATTTGCAATTTTTTTTTTTTCGTCGTGTTACTTAAGAATCCATCATCAAATTTGACATTTTGCGAAATTTTTCTTCTGCATTTTAACTCAAGACACCTCACTTTTGAGACTATATCTCGAGAACTAGGCGAGATATCGAAAATTTTTATTCTTTATTTTTTATTTGTCTCGTCTTTTTTAATAAGAATCCATCGTCAAATTTGACTTTGACCAATTTTTTCTACTGAATTTCAACCAAAAACATCTCACATTTGAGACAGAATATCTCGAAAACTAAGCAGGATATCAAAAAATTTTATCCTTCATTTTTTATTTGTCTCATCGAGTTACATAATAATCCATAATCAGATTGCGGCGTCACGTTTATCCTAGAGTCCCCTTGAGGTTTTTGTACATATTCCCCGGGTCTGTATGGATAGGTAATATGGCGGCCACGCCTCCCCACTCCTCCTCCGCCCGGCGTCACTTCAATCCGCAGTGAAGGTCCCTTGAGTCGTCTCCATATAATTCTTTCCTCCATGCTTAAACTCTGCCACTAAGCGGCCAAGATCTCCCGCACAAAAGAGCCACAAGATTAAAAATAACTACGGCCCCAAAACAATTGAAAGCAAATGATGTCTATACTGGACTGAACGACGGTTACTGCGCTTAAAGTTATCTTTCTAACGCACTCCTTTAAAATGTTACTGTATGTATTTTTGTACTACTGCATGACCAAAAGGTTATAGGATTGGATTATGGGCTATTTGCAGCCAACCTCGAAATTTTAACTCGAAAATTAGCATGAAATAGTCTGCGCGACTATAATTGAAAAAAAGATAAAAAAAAAAAATAACTGAGCTTGGTACATATACAAAATTTAATTACGAAATTATTTTACATATTTTTAAAAGAGCGTTCTCCTTTACTGACAAAAATTCGAACATGTTTTTTGAACACCCATTAAGTGCAGTGTAATGTAGTTGGTTGTGCGTAAAAATCTGCGGGTCAACTGATGCACAAAATGTGCCGACGTAGTACTAGGTGTGACTAACCGGAAGTGCGTGGCGCCACTTACCGGAAACCTGTAAACCAGGTTCACGGCGCTGCGTTAACCGTCAGTGCCCACATACTAACTTACAGCAGTGACTAGTTTGCTAAGTACGACTTCGTTTACGGACTTAAAAGTTAACAAAGTTAAATACACTGACGTGATCACTTGGTATTTAATCAGTTGATTACATAATGCTCAGGCTGATTACATAAAACTGTTTCTCCGTGTAAAATGTTCTCCCACCGCGAGAGCGCATCATTTTGATGCGACGTTTCGAAGTCACTCTTCGACATAATCTTCCGGAAAAATCTCGGAAGACCACATCGGGACATCGCATCAAATCGACACGCTCCCCGACTAAAGGCCCGAATTGGTACACCGAAAAAGTCTCCAGTCAGTTAGGAAGCGTCCACAAACTACGTGGCTCGATCTAGGGGGGGCGGGGGGGAGGAGTTGCGTAGAAAGCTACGCTGTGCTCCGTGGTGTGGAGGGGGTGGAGGAATCGGGTTTCGAGCCAGGCCAGGTAGCTTAACATTCGTATTATTTGTCCCAAAATAAGGTACAGAACATACAACATGTGAATATTTATCTCCGTCATTTAATTATCTCCCTAAGTAACTGATGATAGTTTGACAAGAGAAAACAGTACAAAATGTCTTCTGGAATCGATACAGAAAAAAGCTACTTGGCAGTAGGGAGGGGATGGGGGTGTAGAGGCATAAGCCACGTCATTCTACGTGGGGGAGGGAAGGTGAGGTTCACGTAGTTTATGAACGCTTCTTACTGTAAACAGCGAACGTTTTCGTAACGTGATAACCCAGTTCTTTGCATTCTAATGGATTTTTTAATTATAGTCGTACTGACTATTGTAAACCTAACTTTATAGTTAAAAATTTGAGGATGGTTGCAAATTGTCTATAGTTCGAAAGAACGACTCTTGGATCATTCGTCGATTTTACGAGTCTCGAATGCGGCAATTATGTCTATTACTAAAGCATCGAGGTAAAAATGAGCCTCGTAGCTGAAGATGATTTTATGTAAAAAAAAAAAGCATTCACTTCTTATTCAATGATCAAAAATTTCTTGGATCAATTGGAATTTGTAAGTGTGGAGATGCAGATCTTCAGTGAAAATTCTGTGAACAGTGGCTGCTGAAAGGTCCAGTTCTTGCGCACGGTGATGAATCGAGGTGCACACTTTGACAATAAATTTGGCCGCCGCTGAAAAATTCTTTCACTCTTATTTTGCACAAACGGATGTCAATGTCATCCTAAGAAACAGTATTGAATTACCGTTTCCTGGGATGACACTGATGTCAGATTGTGCAAAATAAAAGTGATAGAATTTTTCAGCGGCGGCCGAATTTATTGTCAAAGTGTGTACCTGCACTCTCACAAACTGCCGCGGTGTTTGCTACTGAACCACAAGCTCGAGCTTGTGTCGCACAAGTACTTCAGAATTTTTCAATTAGCCTTCACACAGTCGATTAATTCGAAGCATTATTTCTGCCACCAAACTGAACACACTTCACTAATCGTGGCAACCAGACTTCCATCATTTCGATAGTAAAGTTTAACAACAACGACGCGTTGTTGTATCGTGTAGCGCTCAATGTCTACTATCAGTCTCCTACTGACCTGCCACAATTATCGACCTTAATCTAACATCCAAAATGGAGCGCAATTCAAATCTTGCGTTCTTATAGAAACACCGTTTATATTTCCATGTTGAAGACACACAGCTGATCAGTTTGCTAGCACGGGACAGAGTGGTGACACCAGTCTGTCGTGAAGGCACAAGTTGCAAGCGTGACGCCGACGTCACGTGCGCAGAGATAGTGGGCGGCGGATTAGATAACTTACGATGAGTACCACCAGCTGCTTTACAGTTAATATTATAGTCCGAAAGCAACTAGACATTTTTGAGTAGGTATTTTAGGCACTGTGAAAATTTGTGTAGCATTTCTTTTCATCTAAGTACAAAATCGAAGACCTGGCTGATGGACAGTGGGGCATAGCCGAATTATTAACGTTGAAAAATTTTATCTTCTTTAAAAATTGTGTTTCATAAATATCGATAAAATATATTTGCGGCATACTGAGGTTTGCACGGAATAGTTTTTTCATGTAGATTTTTTTTTTGAAAAGACAAGGCATTTTGTTGGGAATTTTTACCTGCCAGGTGATCGGGAACGTTCTACCTGACAGCGAGTGAGTAGTATATCGGCGACTATATTTTTTTTTGGGGGGGGGGGTACAGACGTATTCTCTACTATAAGTACAAATTATTTTAGCCACATTTCATCTAATTATTTTCGTTGTGATTTGTTTGATCAGTTATAACCATCAACAAAGAGATCTGGGATGGAGGCATACCGCAACAGCCATTACGTTCACCGCATCCCGGTCTTCGGAGTCCAACAACTCAACGTTCTCTGCCCACACGCGGCTTTTCCCCTCTGAACGATGTTCTCGTCCTTTTACGCTGAAGAGCAATTGAATTAGAGACAGTTGGCGTTACGCAAATGTAACGCTGTTGGCTGTCCTGTAAGCGGAAAGGAAATGATCGGACATTATAAGGAATGCTTCACAAGATGATCGTAATAGTAAAATCCAGTGTGGGTAAGAAACGTGGGGAAATTGTTGCAATTTGACAAATGGATCACTCCATCTTGGCACTGGGATTTTACCGAGCCACTCTTTCAAGGATGTGTGTTGATTCTGGTATACCATTCCTGCCAAGGTCAACGGCTGTGAGCGACTGTATGGATGAGTAGGATCATCGTCGACTAGCTCAGACAGACGAGCCACAGATAACTCCAACAACACAATCAAGTAGCGTCACCTCTCAGGAGTGAACCTCTGCTGATTACAAGTGTGGTAACATCGCCTCTGGACCCTATAAACGTGTAAAAATGTTTCCTTGATGAGATTCGCGTTGGCATATGCCGATGACAGGGTAAGAGTATGGCGCAACCACTATGAAACGAAGGATCCTTCTTGCCAATATGGTACTCTTCAAGTTGCTGGAAGTAACGTGTTTATCTACAACTCTCTGGTACATGTAACATCGCACTTTACATGTCAATGTATCCCTCACTTCGTCTGCAGCATCCCAATGGTGACCTCTTCCTTCAACAATGCGCCTTGCCCTCACTACTGAAATGCTTGGATCACATGGGTATTGCTTCGCTGGTCAGCAAGACCATCTGAACATAATCCTATCGAACACACCACGGATTACATTCAATGAAATGTTCGAGCATCTAACCTCTCCATCAAATCTTCGGGAGACTGTTCTAGGGCCCCTGATCCTCATCGTTTGCCAACGCTACTAGTGTCTAGAGAGTCCATGCCGAGAGAATCACGGCCGGTGATGCTTCACTATACTAGACAGGTATCTCAATTTAGTTTTCAGTTGCTGCAGAACATGATAGGGTCCCGTCCACCACTCTCAGCTCGTGGCGACATTCATCTTACCAAAGATCTTCCGCAAGTCTTTCCGGTCACCAATGAAGTGATATGTATTTGTGCTATATGACATTCCGTATACGCACATCACAAGATGTCTTTTGAACTGACGTAACTACTGTAACTGGACTGAAGTAACAGCAATTTTTATCCTTTCCTGTAACTCTTTTAATATCGTCTTAGTGCGTGGTCAAAAGGGTGTTCTACAAAATAGTCAACTTCCAAAACGCCAAGTATGATTGGCTTGATCCTACATTTTGGATCAAGTCGAAAGTATACGAATATGGTGGTTCGGAATAGAAATAGCAAGTGGACAATGAGTATCACTATCAGTAGTAAGTGAGAAACGGGAATTTATGGCTTCAAAGGAGGGAACACCTGTTAGGAGGGTGGCGGCGGAAATGGGAAAGGTCGTGTATTGATCGCCACGTGCCTCCCCCACGTGTGGCGTAGCGAGCAGCGCAATAACACGGGCCAGCACAGTGGGACTCGTATCCAGACAACTCAATCGGAGCACCAGGAAGTTTACTAAGAAATAACATTTGCAAATATATAAGATATAAAGAAAACACAGCTGCATACACATCCACGCTCCTAAAGTTACTCCCCTCCCCCTTCTCCTCCAACCAACCACCTCACTAGAAAATGGTTGCAATTAAATTGGCTGATGCACAACAAATAACAGGTGATTCTACTAAAGAGCCCTGTTCGGCGAAGCGAGGCGAATAGTTAGTTGACGACCAAAGAAATATACATGTCTTTCATCCGAGGAACTAAGGGGGCGTCCATAAATTACGTGAGGTGAAATATGGGGGGGGGGTTCCGGCGAAATCTCACCAAGGGGGAGGGGAGGGGGGTTAACGGAAATCTCACGTGAGGTTTTGAAAATTTTTTGTTGGACTGTAGAGCTAAAAAAAGTATACAAATGACTAGAAAGTCGATTTTAGGGGAGGGGGGGATTTAGTCTAAAAGTGGGGGTGTGACAGGCTTTGATAAGGTGAGACCTTAAAAAAGGTCTCAAAACGTTGCGAGGCCGATTTTTAGGGGGGGGGGGGGGGTCGGACCAGATCTCACGAAGTCTCACCAGAGGGAGGGGGGAGGGGGATCCGGAAAAACACATCACGTAATTTATGGATGCCCCCTAAAAGACTACACAAATGTCTGCCAAGCAAAGCCTCTAATCGAAGGCACAGAGCAGGTACGTAGTATGTCCATCGGCGGAGAAAGCAGTATGTAAGGCCTACAGAAGCAGCAACACGCACTGGTTCCATGTGAATAAAATTTTGGTCGACAAAAAGGTTCGTGTGTTCTTTACGTTACTTATTTTGCGAGAATCGACAAAGCTAAAAAAAAAACAAAAAAAAAAAAAAACATGCTTAGGCATGAGATGTCCATCAGCTAAAGGCTTTCAGCATAACAGATAATGATTTCTGTCCAGAGCTTACAATCATAAGCATTTTTATTATATATATAGTAGATACAGAATCGCATATGACAGATAAAACGATAATTAAAATCACGGAGCAAAAGAAAACCATTAGAATTTCAGTGTGTGTTATATTGCATTTCAAATTATTTTGGATAATGAGTTTTGGCGAAAACTATGGGAGGAAACAGTGATTTAGATTTTATCTTAGGCGCGCTGGTACATAGCTTTTGAACATTTATAATTTTTCTGGTAATGGCCGTTTCTCCCGACGTCGCAGACTTTTTAAAAATCGAAGCGTGTCTTCGTGAAGACTAGTCGAATTTTAACTCAGTTACCAACGTTGTTTCAAAGATTAAAAACCATTAAATGAAATCAGGCGATGTAAATAATTAAAAATAATGTTGACACCTCACAATTGGATTTTTCAACTTTAAATTCAATGGAAAGACCCTATTTACAGTGCTCACAAATCCCAGTAGAAGTTGACCTACTGACTAGAGTGCAATTTAAACAGACGAAGAGATCACTGAGAGTTGTAAAAGCCCGGGCTGTACGGGGATTCGAAGTGGCGAGACTCGAGTGGCCTGGCAGGAACTGTTGTACTCGTCAAACACTCCTCTGGTTTCATCCGAGCCGACTGAACTTTGTGCAAACACATCTCGAAAAGTTTCGCAGCTCATTACTGGTTGGCTGTGAAAAACGCTCCCAGTAGCTTTGTTACGGAGTGAGTTTCATTTTATATCGCTCGCAGACGCAGAGTTAGTCGCAACATGCGACAGGATTGATCGTATGGAACGCAAAGGGAATTGGCCGTCAACGCAAGGCTGCACTGTGCATTCGTTTATTGTTGGTAAAGAGGAATATATGCGGTGACTGGGAGTATTAAGTGGAATGATAAGTTTGTAGAATATGGAATGAAATTGAATGAATAAAAAAAACTGTAGCACTAAAAATAAGCCGAAAGAATACAGACTGTCATATAAAATTACAAGACCACCAAGTTGAAGTTGTTGACCAATTAGCTACCTGGGGAGCATAATTGCTAGTAACGGTAGGAGTGAGTTAGAAATAATGAATAGAGTAACCAAAGGAGCCAACTTCCACAGTACCGTGCGGGGCTTACTATGGGACATGAAGGTTCCCTGAAGAACAAAAATTGTTCTGTATAAATCATATCTCATTCCTATTCTCACATATGCTTTGGAAACATGCACACTAACATCAAGGGACCTTAGCAAGATCCAAGCCTGTGAAATGAAGTTTCTTAGAACGGCCCTCCAGAAAACTAGACTTGACCGCATAAAGAATGATGAAATTAGATCAAACCTAGAGCTAAAGGAATCCATGGAAGAGAGACTTAGGTCATCAAGACTTCGGTGGTTTGGGCATGTCAAGAGAATGACTAGTACAAGACTACCAAAAACTTATTTGGAAAAAAGGATAGTGGGCAAAAGACCAATGGGAAAACCAAGAAGATCGACAGACCAACTGAAGGAGGACGTAAAGAGAAGAGGCTGGAATTGGGAATACACCGCGGACAGAGAAACTTTTCTGGATAGGGGACAGTGGAAGACGATCATCTATAACAATCAAGGCTCGTAAACCACACCCGGGGAAATGGAGATGGTCCACAACGATAATGAATGACTGGGAGTATTCGATATATCTTCCAGTCACAGTTTATTTAGACATAAAAAAAACACTTGTAAGATGCCATTTAAATTAACCTTTTGTTGAACTCTTGTTTGGAGCACCTATCTGAAGTTGTTCAGTATTCTAGCCAAAGTTTTCACATCGATTGCCTGCACTTCAGACGGAATGGTGTAATTTAATATTTATTGGAAAATACAACCGCGCTCGCCACTCTCTTCTATTTCCCGCGTGCAACTCAGTGCCATAAGAAGGGTCCTCTCTCTGAATCACGCTGTATAAACTTAGCTGTCTCCGTGGAGGGACGTCCGGAAATAAAGAGCCCCTCCACCTCTAACAGGCTCGAGACAGTTCTATTCGTACCTTCAAAGAAGTTTTCTTTTTTTTTATAAACGTTTCTCGGGAAACAAACCGAGTAATATTGTTATTAATGCACAATATTTCGGCGACTTTATTCTCCGTCGCCATCTTCAGGTGCAGTTGCAAGTCTTGAAGTCTGCCTTGAAGTCAACCTTGAGCGTGTTGTTTGTAAACTGGCTATTTGACTTCAAGGCAGACTTCAAGACTTGCAACTGCACCTGAAGGTGGCGACGGAGTATAAAGTCGCCGAAATATTGTGCATTAATAACAATATTACTCGGTTTGTTTCCCGAGAAACGTTTATAAATAAACAACGCCGAGAAAAATTACATTCATTTATAAGTTTTCTTTTTTAACTAATAAAATTAAAATCTGTGCATAGACCGATCTCCAATAAACCAGGCGACCTCAATGTGTGTGTATACTTCCCCGTTGCAGGCTTTTTATTTCACCGTTTATATCATTTTTCAACACATCTGAAAATCTAAACTTTCAACCTCCGTGGCGCCACAAGCAAATCTTTTGCGCTGGGCAGCTTGCATCGAACATTGCTGTGATGCACCTTACTTGGAGACCATCAGACATGTTAAGAACGGATTTCGATCTCCTTTATATATGTTGAAGGGTACACAGCATAGATGTCTGTGGCATAGTCGTTTCTCAAAATGCGCCCTAGTTTTTGAGATATTCGCATTGAAATAAACAAAAAAATTCTAAATGTCGGGTCTATAGTAAATTATTGCCCCTAGTTATCAAATGATAGAATGGTCTATGCGCTAGGGTGTTAGCTTCATAATTTTCTGACTCGGGTTCAAATTCCTGCAGAATCAAATATTTTTATTTATTTTTATCTTCAAAATTTGTCAAGCTTGACTTATTTATTTTGTTAAAACTTCATTTACACACTTTTATTAAGTTTTAACAAACTAAAAAGATCAAGCTTGACAATTTCTGAAGATAAGAAAAAAGAGAAAAAAAGATGATTCTGCGGGGATTTGAACTCTAGTCAGAAAATTATGAAGCTAACACCCTAACGCATAAACCACGCTATCATTTGATAACTAGGGGCAAAAATTTACTATATAACCGACATTTAGAATTTTTTGTTTATTTGCAAACGAATATCGCAATAACTAGGGCGCATTCTGAGAAACTACTGTACCACACACATATATGCTGTGTACCCTTCAACATATATGAAGGAGATCGAAATCCATTCTTAACAAGTCTGATCGTTCCCAAGTTAGATGGCAACGCAAAAATCAGTTTATTTTCAATAAATCGCAAAAGAAAACCTCAGACCTGCAAGTAAAAGTAAAACTATAAAACCGGCAATCTGACGACGAAGCACCACTATCATGAGAGATTTCGTGTTTAAAATAGTCTACCTATCACAAAAACAGAAAGTCATAACTTGCGCACGCAACCCCATTGTTATGCTAAATATACTAGATCAATCTCATGAATGCCAGTCAAATTTTAGCAAAGTTATTAAATACAAGCAACGGAACAGAAGTTTGTAATGAGCACAGATGTTGTAAGAAGGGCAGGAGACGAAGTGGAAAATAAACAGTCAGGCAGATCTAAAACAGCTTCAACAAAGAACTGAAAAATGGAGGTCCAATGTAAAGAGCATAAGGAAGTAGAGGACATCAGGGGATTTTACGTACGAATTTAAAAAACCCTAAGAAAGGCGAAGAAAAATGGATAAAGGAGTTAATTTCGTGGAGAAAAGACAAATGAAACACAACCAAAGGAGAAAATATGTGGAGAGAGTGGAGATGCTAGCACTCCCAATCTGTGGTTAAAAAAGACCCGGGGGCAGTGACGATTATGATTAAAGAAAGGTTGCTCTACCAAATCTGAATAAAATGCTCTTAAAACATAAATCAAAATAGAATGAAACAATTAGCTCACGTAAATAACAAAAACTACTGGTTATTCAAGCGAAAATGTAATTTTTGCGAATACAAGGAATCGCCAGAAATAAAAGACGTATAAAGGACGGGTTCCATTGCTATTTTTGTTTTTTTCTTATGACTTTACACCTCGTCTACGTCGATCATTAGAGATAGGAAAGGATAGGATCCAAGCAACGGGAAGGAATTCGAGCATGTACGTTTAAAGGAAACAACCCGGCAATAGCCTGGATTGATTGGGGGAACGATGGAAAAGCTAAATCTTAGATACCCGGACTGGGATTCGAGCCCGCGACCTCCCAAGAGGCCAGAGCGCTACCGCTCGATGTTTCATTTCTAGATTTAGTTCTGAATGGGTATAAAATAAAAAGGCAAAGTAAAGGTTATATGTAAAAATAAATAAAACCTGTGAAAGAAATTCCTGTTGTCGTTCATTGACAAAAATGGGTGAGAACTGTGAACCGGTTAGTCTGACCTTGGTGGTTGGCAAGTCTGAGATCTTGTGTGAGGAAATAAAGTAGTCTGTTAATCAGCGACACGCGTTGAGCTGAACGAGTGGGTATGTGCAACACTGTTCAATTGTAATGGAACCATTGTACAGGGCGTTCGCCGGGAAACGCAACCCACTGTTAGCGCTCAAGGAAGAAACTGCTCGCGGCGACCGAGCGGTCAGCTTCCGGCATTGTTCGACCGTCGGCCGCGGACTATTTCATAATAATTACGCTTCATAAACTTCATAAACTTGTATGTGCTAAGCATTTAAATGTGACGTAATTCATTAGCTTACCTTATAAAAGATGCTGGAAGTGTTGACCCTCTTGTGTAATGCACATTTCACATCTTCTGAACATATTTCGAGACACACGCTGCCCTAACTGACTTGATTTTTTTGGGTGATTGTTCTAGTCGAAAAGCGATATCGTCAATTTTCTCCTCTGTGAGAATACGGTTGACCGACAGTCTTTTTGTTAAAAAATGAACCCGTTTCTCTTACTTTTTTAACCAGACGCAGAATTGTTGATTTAGCTGACAGTAAAGCGCCAGGAAATTCGCGACGAAATTTACTGCGACACTTTTTAAACGATTTCTTCACATATGTATCGTAGAGAAATATTCTTTGTTGCAAACTGTAACGTACCGGTACCATAATTTTACTGACACTCAAACACGGTACAGATTAGTAAGAGTATGAAGCCCCAAACCAGCCAAACCGCAAAGAAACGTTTATTCACAACACTGATTAATAAGAGACTGAAGTCACAAACTAGCTACAATGCAAAGAAACCGTTCTTAACAATGTAAGGGTCCCATTATACTGTGTCACTGCACTGTTGGGGCAGCGGAGGTGTTAAACAGTGCGGTGATTCACGGTGCCGTGTGGCGGGAGTTGCTGGTTCCACTGACCGAGCAAGTTGCCGACGGCAACAGACTGGGAGGGTAGCGTTTTCCGGCGAACGCCCTGTAGAAACCATTAGGGGGTACAACAAGTGCAGGAATTCTGAAGAGGTACGAAACGAAGGGTTGGTGTACTAAACACACTCTGGAAAGAGATACGAGAACACGCGTGCTATGCAGTAGTTTATTGCTACCAGTGCCATGACACAGTTGTCACATACATCCAATTATAAATTTGTCAGCAGCATGAAGAAAAATACACAGAATACACTTCCTTTGTGGAGAAAGAGTTTATCAAAGCAGCAGCTCCACATTACAATTTACATGACACCAGGTTGCATTTTCGTGGAGATTTAGGGGATCCCTAGCCGTAACCGTTGAGTCATAATCTTTTTCGATTTTCTAGGCCATGCCAAAATAAGAATGGAGTTAGATAAGAGGAAGTCTGCGGACATCCCAACGTAGATACTGCATGGCTTTGGTGGTGATAGGGCGATCACCGACTTGGTGTTAACGTACATGTGTGTGTAGGGAAATAGCCACCTGAGCGTTAATCTCTTCGTCTGGAAATTAGTGGCGTTGTGGCTGCACGGTGTCTATTTCCGGCGGGAGCTACTTCCGGTCGGCGGTGGCCGCTAGTTTCCGTTCTACTGCGCCGCCGTATCAGCACGCACGTTCCGCTACACTTTAACGCAGTGTTTTAAGAACTTGTGGCCCGCGTAGATCGGGCAGATGGTCTGAACTCAATACTATTCATTTGGTTAGTAAATATTAAAACTGTTTAATATGTAATTTATTTTTAATAGTTCACTTGCAATTTCATAACCGAGTTTCCGCTGGAATTCCAAACATTCTTTAATATTTATGTTACGATGATAGGGTACAATACAATATGTCAGAAATAGTAATAATACACACATAGGTAAAAAATTTGGCGACTATAAATTATTTGTCTGCAGAATTATTTTTGAAATTTTACTGGTCCTCGGGTAGAAAAAGGTTGAGAAACGCAGCTTTAACGTATTATCTGGCGTGGTACACTGGAGGGAGTAGGGTCTGCTGGAACAAGAACACTAAAAGCTTGTTTATACCATGCCCAACGTCTCTGTTTATTTAATTCGTAACGTTTATTTATGTCGCTCGATGATTTTCGTACTGTACTAAGTGTTAAGTCATTCATTATTCCAGTGGACCCTCAGTCGCCAGTTCTAAGACTATGTTTCGGGTTTAAAGACATAACATGCTCTAGTAACAGACAAAGTGTAAGGACAACGTTAATCGTTAGTGAAAGATAATAGACTACTGCTCAGAACGTGAAAAAAAACCTTCCAATATTCATCAACACACTATCAAATTAATAAAACCTTACAAAATAAGCGCAATATGTAAAGTATTGAGAATAATCATGTTTTAAATGGAGAATTAGACTCAAGTTTGTACAACATTAACCGTTACTTCATCAATTTCACAGCTACGTCAGTAGAGTCGATTAGTCTGGTGAAACAGTGTTTAACAAACTGGAGCCTAGTCCACCTCATTCGTTAAATACGAAAGACAAGCAGTTGTGTCAGCTTCAGACACAGTGAGGATTCCAACAGGGAACTTTCACACTAAGCTATATTAATAGCTAGTAAGATTGTAAGAAATGTTCTAAAAAAAAAAAAAAAAAAAAAAAAAAAAAAAAAAAAAAAAAACCGAAAAGTTCAAAAAAAGTTTGAGGAAACTGTAAAAACCTTAGACCTGCTAAACCACGAACCAAATTTCTCGCACCACTTTACTACGCTTTGCATAAAACATGATTTGGTCGACAACCGGATCCACCCAAATGAGCCATACTTAGTCTCTCGTCTGGAGGACTGTTAATTCGGGAACCTGCAATTTAAGCTGGAGCCATTACACACCCAAAGCAACGCTTCGACAGAAAAAAAATATAATAATAATAAAAATAAGGCTGAATTCTTGCACCGGGAACCCTGAATTTACACTGGAGGCATCTAAGGAACGAATTTTGCGGCCACAGTCTAATGACATAATATGCGACTCAGGTGACTGCGCTACCGTGGCGGTGACCGATGCCCGAGCTGATTCCACCTGATGGAAGAACTTTACTGGTAGCAGAAATGGTTGTGCACAAGTCGTAATCACCATACCGTCCTGGGTTAAAACCCAAACCTCCGCGCAGTGCATAAGACGCCGTTAATGGAGGCTCATCCGTCGGCTTGGGGCGTTAAGCTTGGCGGACCCCATAGGTCCCTCCGGAAGAGCAGCATCAAATCTCCCTTCTTTCATTCATTCAAAACACACGACACTGAACACAAGTCATACACACACAACAGTAAGAAATACATTTTTATCACTCAGCTCATACAAAACAGGTGGACGTAGCTCTCAACAACACCTGCAAAATCGTAACATGCTGTTTAAAATCCACTCCAGTGCAATGGCTTCACCGCCTAGCAGGAAC
Organism: Vandiemenella viatica; assembly: GCA_031002005.1. Lineage (NCBI taxonomy): Eukaryota > Metazoa > Arthropoda > Insecta > Orthoptera > Morabidae > Vandiemenella > Vandiemenella viatica. Next base: position 122,613,817 of record CM061918.1, read on the forward strand.
AGCACCACCTTCAGTTAGAATAGCAGCGAACAAGGAGGGAGGAAAGTGCTCGTCCATTATATGGGCAAAAACTGTAGTCCAGGGAAAGTTTCCAAAGAGCAATAAAGGAAGTTACAGCTACAATTGTAAAAGTTTGGTTACAATTGTGAGAAGCTAGGGCTCCCATTCCCCCTTACCACCTGGCTATGACAATGAAGGCTGATATGGAAGTCTCCGAACAGGATGATATCAGGAGTGGGCAGAAACAATGTTAACCTAGCATGATGAGGCTATGCTCAAGTCGATAATATCAAGTGCGAGAAGATCATACTGTTCAACACTTGCTTCAGTGGCCACTGTGTGCAACCTACCGCACGGAACTGGCTCAGTTTTGGTCTAGTACAGTTTGATGCTTGTTATTGTGTAACTGTATTTGTTTCTGACACGAAATAAATAAACTGGAGAAGGCAAGGGGAAAACACTCCAGTTAAATTTCTCAAGAAGATGACATGGGGCAGCCACCAATACTGGTCGCCGGATAAAGGACGCAGTCAAAATATCATCCCCATGAGCAACTGTTGCCACACAGAATCACTTATATGACATTGTAAGTTATCCGACGTCGAATCAGAGAAAGTGGAGCGGAGAGCGTGTTGATATTGCATCGAGTGTAGGTTATCGGCTGTTATCTGGTTGTCGCTTATCTCACACTACTTTCAGGCAACAACTACCGACATATCCTGCGCAATACTAGATTGAGGTCGATTCCCTTCGACTGTGTACAAACATATAACCCAACCACTCCACGTTACACACAGTCTAATACTTCGATACATTTCGATCACTTTTTGTCCAAGCTTCTGATCATATATTGGAGACTTAACCTGCCGACGTCATCTGACTCCGTTTTAAGTCACACTGACGACGCAATGGCGATGTTGTAGACTCTTATGTTGTTAGTGTTTGTGAGCAAGTACTGGATTGGGTGTAACAGCAGCTTCACATTACAACAACCACATTCTTTTATTCTTCTTTTTTAGATTTGGACCTATCACAAGGCAGGTTTCACACAGTTATCCTTGAGGCTACCAACGGAAACGTCTGTGTTTTACCAAAGACGACCTTGTTGCTTTGGCGGACACTAAAAATAAAACAGAGTCAGATCCCGCCATAGTTAACCCAGTCGATCAACACTACAAACGCCATTAGCTTTAAAGAAAACAAGCTAGTCTTGACCGATCATGGAGAAGTTGGAAATTTGAAGGAATATAAACTAGTACAGGGAGTAGGCAGGTCAAAAATTCAGATCAAATCGTTGTGTTATCGGTACAGCCTATTATACAGTAAGAGGACACGATGCATTATTAGAGATTCCAAGTCTCACTTGGTGCTTCACGTCTCGTAACAAGTGGCTTTACTTCAGAGATAAGAGAATGTTAGCCAAGAGGTCACGCGTCATAGCAAAGATTCCGAGATCCTACGAAAAACAAAAACCTCAGACGCCCTAATGTGCTCACAATGCCGTTAAATGTGCGTGTAACATGAGAGAGAGAGAGAGAGAAACAAGAACATTAGCACATCATCTATCGAAGTCAATTGGATGTGTGTTATGGAGACGCCTCAGAGGGAAATGTTGAGACGTATCAGGGAAGTGATAGCGTAGATCAGGAGGGCGTTGTGGTATGTGGGGCAGTATGGAACCCACATTAATAATATCAAATGCTGCAATTCGAAAGCGTGCAGAGGAGTGGAACTGGATCTGTCTGGGGAACTCTCCTGGTTGCTGAACTGATAAACGAGCTGGGTTGAGTCGCTGAATGGAATTCCAGGTGTTTATAAGGGAAGGATTGGCGGTGAGGCCCGGATGGATACCGGTAGAGAAATTAGAAGGCGCACAATAAAGTGAAGCAAGAAGTAGAAGCTGAATTCATGAATCCGAGAAGGAAAGTTTTAATAAGAGTCAAGGACTGGAATAAACTATCGATCGATGCTCTTCTACAGTCAAACAGCTGAAATTAAAAGAACTGTGTAATGTAAAATTGATTAGTAGCGAAATCTGCAATGGGCACAAGCTGCGATGCAATTAATCGATGACAGTATAATCTCTTAATGAGATCTTCAGTAGAGCTCTGGTTAGTGCATGGAAAGATGAATCATTGTGTACACACTTCAGGTTTCTCGCCATATTGCTTTGAGTTTCAAGGCAGATTACTAATATAGAAGACCTTACTACTGTAATGACGTGCATAATGGCATAGCTTATTCGACTTGAGCCACAGGTAATGAAGGTTTGGTTGTGTGTGTGGAGTAGTGAAAGCCTTAAGCAGACGGCTCCGAGCGTCTTGTCCGCAGGCGCGGTAATCGATACGGGCCGCAAGGCACGTCACTATCATACAGTCACGCAACATTCGACAAGGCTTTACCACTAAAGCTGAAGCCTGCACTCGTCCCCTGCAACTTGAGCGGCGAATTAAATTTTCATGACAATTTAATTCAAGAAGCTGTTCGGTTCCAGACAGGCTCCAAGGCAGGCTTCAGCTTGACACTACATAGACTGTACTACGTAACAATTCAGCGGCCTGCCACTTAACAGGTAACTAACAGACTCCTCCAGATGCCTAAGTATGCTTTGCCCATTGGTCAATCAAGTGCACTCCTGATAGCTCGTCGGTCCGCAACCTTCCCCTACTCGAGGAATACCATAAATTATACATGACTCAACACGGCACACCACTGTAAAATCGACTAAAAGTAACAAGTAATTAACATTTAACTAGACAACCCATGAGAAAATTTCGCGGATAAAATAGGATGAATAGTGAGGTTGAATGCTTGTAATATAATTAAAAGTAGAACCCCACTTTTGTAGCAAATATTTATTTTGTTTAATGTAATAAATGTAAAATACTTACAACCTATTACGAAACAGATAAATTTAAAACACACTGTATGTACGACAAACCGTCACTGACCTTAACAGAATACAACCAACCTGAACAAAATGCACACAGCATATCAACATCTCTCTGATACGTGTTGCTGTGCGAGTAAAATGTTTACATTGGAACTGTAAAGCAAAACAAAAATGTTTCCGTAACAGAAAAAAAAATGCGAGAAGCTACTTGTTTTATAAAAAACAAATTTACTGATATCTCTGTGAAATCTGCTGCTGCAATCTAGGGACTTGGCTCTGAACAGTCTCATACGTGCAGCCACTTTAAGCATCAAATTTCGAAAAACTTTCTTAATTTATGATTTTACCTAATTGGAGACCTTAATCTTCCAAACGATATGACTTTTATCAAAGGAGATAAATGACTCGTAATTAAAAAAACACGTTGTAGGAATAATATTAATACTTTTGCCCTTTAAGTGTTGAATTCAAAAAATTCCTTTTATAAAATACGGTGTGACCAAAGTGGACACCTTGGTCTTTAAAATGATACCTCATTTACCGATTTTGGTTAGATATCAAGGGAGATAATTGGCTCGTGACAGAAAAATGCGTTGTACGGATATTAATACTTTTTCCCTTTAAAGGTAGAATTTAAAAAAATTCTTTTATTTAAATATCGTGTAACGAAAACGGAGATCTTACGAAGGGCTCAATCATTTAAATGATATCTCGTTTATCAATTATGTTTAATTATCAAGGGAGAAAAATGACTGGAGAGACAAAAAAACGCAATTCACAAATACTGATATTTTTGCCATTTAAGGGTTTAATTCAGAAAATTCCTTTCTTAAAATATAAATGTCACCACAGCGGAGACCTTAATCTTCAGAATGATACCTCATTTATGTACTTCGGTTATATATTAATGGAGATAAATGACTCATGACAAAAAAAGTGTTGAAGAACCATTGATACTTTTTCCCTTTAAGGGTTGAATTACAAAAAATTTATTTCTTAATATATGATTTCACCAAAGCTGAGACATTACTCTTCGCAATCCTACTTCAGTTATTTCTATTAGACATCCAAGGAGATAAATGGCTCAAGACACAAAAAACGCATTTAAGAAATATTGATATTTTTGCCATTTAAGGGTCGAATTACTAAAAATTCCTTTCCTAAAATATAATGTTACCACGACGGATACCTTAGTCTTTATTATGATACTTCATTTATCTACATCGGTTAGATATGAAGGGAGATAAATGGCTCGTGACACAAAAATGCGTTGCTGAAATTTTAATACTTTTTGCCCCTTAAGGGTCGAATTCCGAAAAATTCCTTTCTTAAAATATGATGTGACCATAGTGGCGACCATAAGCTTTAATATGACACCTCATTCATTTATTTCAATTAAGTATGAAGGGAGATAATGGTTTGTGACAAAAAAACACCTTATAGAAATAATGTATATGATGATTTTTTTTAGAATACGATGATATGTAAAATTGGGCTGCACATGAAATACAGAAAGTGGTATAAAATAAATAATAAAAAACTCGACAGTTAATTGGTTACAATAGGTGCCGCGGCACACCAATTGCGGAACACTGTGCTAGATGACAGCGCCACTAATTATTCCCGACCAAGACGACAGGCGGCCCAAAGAAAAAAGCAGCCGGAAGACTTGGTTTAATTACAGCTTAGGGAGTGCTGCCAAACTTTCGGTGAAAGCTCTGCTTTGGAAGTAAACTCAACTGCTCGAGCAATTGGTGTTACTTGTTATATTAGGGTGTTGCACTTACACTCTGTACGCGTTGATGGTCCTGGACATGGTGCGCCGTCTGTGGGTGCTGCCTCTGCTCTACATGGCGACTCCAGTCGTCCCGGCATCAGGTGCCACCAACACCACCGACTCCTACACAACAATCACATCACCACCCTGCCGCACACACGGGACTGGGCAACGGGTCCCCACGCGTCGACTGACGCTATCGACTGGATGTCACGAACAGAAATTGTTTGTTGCTTCCTGCGGTCGGCAGCTCGCTTTGAATGGCCGATTCCATTACAGGCTGGCGGGAGCAGAGGGAGAGGGTATTGAATCGGCGGCCTAATAATGTTTCGCAGCCACCGAGCCCCAAAACAAACTGCGGAGGCAGAGCAAGCAAAAAGATCCGCACCGCTGCAGTCAACTACACAGAAGGGGGGGGGACCAGACTTTCTCCCCTTATCAAAGATTGCATTAACCTTCTGAAATTTGGATTAATTGCTGCAATAAGTTTTCTTCACATTTTCAGAAAAACTACCAACAAATTAAATTGAAAATACCGAAATATGAGTGTCTCACAACTATCAGATATTGCCCGCGCTTCAAAATAAATAAAAAATGTCTTGAAATGTTTGTTAATTCCTTTGCTGTAATATTTTCTTAGCGTTTCTGTTGTAAAAAACCGCAAGAAATTTTCAAACAGAAGCTTTAACCAGGTCGCATTTCAACATAATCACAACCTTCGTTAGATTTTTTTTTTTTTTTTTTTTTTGTAACAGTTTAACGTCCCTTTTTAACAACGTGGTCTTTAGAGACGGGAAAGGATGGGGGCAAGGAATGGGAAGGAATTCGGCCATGGCCTTTTGAAGGAAGCATCCCGGCATTCGCCTGGAGTGATTTGGGGAAACCATGGAAAACCCAAATCTGGATGCCCGGACGGGGATTCGAACCGCCGTCCTCCCGAATGCGAGGCCACAACGCTATCCGTTACACCACCACGCTCGGTCCCTTCGTTAGAAAACAAAACTTCAGCTTGATATGAACCCTGCACCGGCAATTTTTGTTTTATATTATTACTGCAGTGCTGGCGGCATTTCCCAGTTGCGCAGCAGTCTCATATATATTTATTTAATTTTGGCGAATTTTCCCTAAAATGTGAGTGGGCAACGCGGAGAAGACACCAGATAATCCAAATTTCAAGAGGTTAGCACTTTTTTGATAGGTGGAAAAATACGTGCGAAACACGTGTCACTACCCAAACCCCCACCCACAAATTAATTTTAGAATTTTTAGGTAACACGTGGTAACAATTTGCCGCAGAATTTTCGAGTGTCTCCTGCAATAATTCTCCGCTTCGATCGAGAACATACAACCAAATTGTCGCATACTATAGTTACTTGTGACTCGTGTCTCCGTTTTATTTTGCTTGTATGTGATTTGTGCGCACAGCTTAGGGGGTGTCTATTAATTACGTGAGGTGTTTTTCCGGAATTCCGTCCCCCCACGTCTGGTGAGATTTCGCGAGATCTGGTCGGATCGCCCCCCCCCCCCCCTGTTAATCAACCTCAAAGCTTTTCGAGATTTTTTTTAGCTCTCCTGCTTCCGAGGGTGGTTTTACCATGTACCCCCCCTAAAGTCGACTTTCGCGTCATTTGTAGGCCATTTTTTAGCTCTACCGCCGTTCAAGAATTTTAAAACCTCACGTGAGATTTCCGTTGCCCCCCCCCCCCTTGGTGAGGTTTCGTGAGATTTCGCCGGACCCCCGCCCCCCCCCCCTATTTCATCTCACGTAATTAATGGATGCCCCCTTGAGACCGTATGTAGTATAATAGGGGCAGACAGTATTGCCAAATGTACATGCAATGCGAGCCGACCATACTGAGAAAGATTAGTTACTATTCTATTTAAATTTTCTTTTCCTACAGCCCTAAGTAATGTATCATCCAGTAGTACACAGGGAGGCAGAGGATGCCATAGCCAATTTGTGCCGGTCCAAAACACACATCCTGGACTTCGCGACACCTACGATATCGTTTTTCGTTTTTCCGGGGTGCTCCGAAATCGCAAAAAGCCAATGACGGGGTGGTCCGTTCATTAAGGCCGCAACCAATTTACGTCACGTCATCTGTCAACAATCGCCTCAACGGGCAGTAAAACCCGTGATACACGAACAGGTTACCTACTGTACGCGAAACTGGCGTAAACACTGTACAATTAAAGGCATACGTGACCGATGAAAAATACAGAACCGCTGAAGATGCTTCAGAGAATGAAGTGAAACGCGTTCGGGAAATAAAACAACAAATTCAATTGCATTGGCGTGACAATTAGTCATAAAAAAATTGATCCTATAGCAATTGAGGAAATGGCCCACAATATCCAGATGTTGACGTAAGCTACTTTCATAAAAAGTAAGATATCACCTTCTAGGAAGCTTTCCGCAATTTACTTGGGAGAGAAATATTTTACTAACACTGTATCCCTTGGTGCCAGAAGTGAAGTGGTTGGATTAAACAATGGAACACCCAATCAATGTCAAACATTGCGAATGTCAAACATTGCGACCACCGAATCAGCAATCGTTGCGAATCTGTCGTTTTGTATATTTGAACTAGTCCAACAAATCAGTCGCGGCCTAAGTGCTAAACATAGGGAAACTATTAAGAATTTCAAAAAGAGTAAGGATTGTTGCAGGTTTAGCTAGAGCAGCTGGAACAAGTGCCGGAACTTTGTCTTATGTATTAAGAGCAAAAGCATTATGACTGCTCACACATATCTTGGAAAGACGTCACCTGAGAGGGAAAGCTGAATACTGAAGAGAATTATCGCAAATAATCATAAAACCACAGCTAAAGAAGTGAGAGTAGAACTTAATGAG
>CM061918.1:122622340-122715828 GCA_031002005.1 Vandiemenella viatica
GAGTTGAGGTGCCAATGAACAGTATCGCAAATAGAACAGGCCACAAGCAGACTTAAAGACTAAGAATGGATTAAATTGTAAAACTTTTAATGAGAGTTAGAAGAGTAAATTTGAATAAGGTAAGAGAGAGGAACAACTGCTTACACCAGTTAATGGAAGTACACCATAGGAAAAAATCTGTTTCTGCACCATATTACCATCACTTATAGTAAGCAATGCTTCCTATCTGTTTCCTTATTTTTCTTTCTTAAGTTTTACTTCTGAACACACATGAAGTAAATAATTTATGACTTACATTTTATACATTGATGAAAGTATGCTAACATACTAACTAAATAATCTCTCTTAAAACATACCTTAGATTCCCAGTTGTGGTGATAACCCAAGGTAGCCCACCGTAATTTCTTCAGAATATTCTGTCCTCTTGTCTCAGACCTACAACAATTCTTTAATTAAATTTATCCAAAGATTTCTTAATTAACTGATGAAGGTACTACATACATATCTACCCTACTTACTTACAGCAAGTTTCCCACCAATCTTCTCCTTCACCAAGATCACCATGTGCATCAATATTCAGTTTGCTGACAGGTTTTTGAGTGAAGTCACGCAAGCATCTGCATATCCAGTATCTCTGCCCTGTAGCTGTAAATGGGTTTGGCATTATAATAAAACCTGAAAAAACAATTCAGATACAATTTAAATGAACAAAGAGGGTAAACCAGAAAAAATACTAATTTTATATAATTCATTTATTGATTTTCAAGACATACCTGGTTTATCAATCAGCTCAAACATGCTCCACTGATTAAAGGGTTTCAGTCCGTACTTATCAAGATCGGCATTAGCTACATCTTGATTATGTAGATTGGCACGTTTGTAAATCTGAAAGAGGTAACAGAGACAGCCATTTGTATATTTCACTTCAAATCACATAAGAGAGCCATGAAGGCAGAAAATAAACTATGGTGTCAACTGGTTTTTCTTAAGGCTTTATGTTTGATTGACAGAAAAGGAAAGAAAGAGCTGGGAGTAAGGAAGAGGAAGGCTGTTGCTACGGTGTTCTGAAGGAACTATCCCGACTTTTATGCGGAGTGATTTTGGGTAATCATAAAAAACCAAAATCTGGCTGGCCAAAATTTGAACCGATATCCTTTCAGATGTGAGATCTGAATGTTGCTGTTCACCCACCATGCTTGGCATTTCAGTGTAAGGATTCCAAATAACAGTGTGTAGTGATATAAACTTTACACAACATTCATCCTTCTTTCTTTGTTTTTCCTTTTTGTATGAGAAACAGTAATACAGTTGAGAGAAGTGTTTAAGTTAAAAAAAAAAAAAAAAAAAAAGTTGCGACTAAAATTTTAAACATGGTAAGATAAGAAATGATTCAGGATACACTAGTATCCAGTAGGAAGACCATAGTGGAATGACAGTCGGGTATTTGCACAAGAATGAGGCTAAATTACTGAGAAATTATTATTGTTTCATGGTGTAATGTTATTCTAACTAAATAATGATTTTTAGTTAAGATGGGTACACATAAGAGATAAAGTAAGCATAAGATCAAACAGTTGTGACCATGCTTATTCTGCAAGTGGCACAAACATTTAGCCATGGGTAAGCACCTTTTGAAAAATCCTGCATCACCTATTATCACCGGGCTGTGGAATGAGTGGCATCTTCTCAACTGTGAACAAGTGTGAAACTAACATGATTGAATGCACCCTGGACAGTCTCTTTCACATATATGTGGAACTAATCAGGATTGGTACTAAATTCTGGGATTGATGAAAAATGTGAATCACTCAAAATACACTAATTGTTGTACATGCTTAAACAGAGATACATGTCATTAGTATTTCTGCATGCATAGGATGCTGGACAAGTACACTTTATTAGTGTTTCTGCATGCACAGGATTCTGGACAAGTACATAAAATAGAAGCGACAGAGGTCCCAGAGATGAGCATTCGTGAAAAAGTAATCAATATTCATGAAGCACCCAACCAGTCACATAGAGAAATGAAGAAGAATCTCTAGTATAGGCTATATCGGAGTGAAAATTTGACTAGTGGACAAGAAAATTGTTTAGTTTAAATGAACTATTTGTTTATAAACATTATCCAGACATGTGGCATAGGCAGCGACTGAAGAAACGGCTTCTCGTTCTGATTGGCTGTGAGCATGGCTGCTCATTGACAGAGATGATCCACAGCACCTTTAAGGTGCCAGAGGAGCTTGGGTAGTTTTTTTTTTTTTTTTTTTTTTTTTTACACCTCTTAACAGCGAGGTCTTTAGAGACGGGAAAGGATGGGGGCAAGGAATGGGAAGGAATTCGGCCATGGCCTTTTGAAGGAAGCATCCCGGCATTTGCCTGGAGTGATTTGGGAAACCATGGAAAACCCAAATCTGGATGCCCGGACGGGGATTCGAACCGCCGTCCTCCCGAATGCGAGGCCAGAACGCTAGCCGTTACACCACCATGCTCGGTCATTTGGTAGTTAACTGATCAATTTACTCCATTGGGAAATAGATGATAGATTAACTGGTGTCAAATATTTGCAACCAGTTGAAAATTTATGTGTTTGTTCCTACAAACTGTTTTGTGATTAATAGCAAAAAAAAATCAACAAATGTAATAGTAAATGACCCACAACTTGGTCTATAAAGCAGAACAAGTCCCTCCTACAAGACACCCAAACGGAAAAAAATTGAAGGAGATACCATTAACTGTATGAACTTTTTAATATTATGGTAGAACAGTGTGCAAGGTTAAGCTCATGCTAAACTTTCATTGGAATGCCTTTAAGTAAAATTTTTTGTCATAACGAATACTACAATCATCATGACTTTAAATACAAATATTCAAACGGTTTTAATATTCTTTAATAATTGCAACTTGACATTCTACATGCTTTACACAATTTTATTTCGGATACACATGAAGTTTGAATGGCTTTTGTGTTTAAAGGCTATTTGTGACAGTCCTAGTACAATTGCTAAAGTACTTTCACCATCACTTTGTATGCATGAACTGAAATTACATTAAAAAAACGAACACGATGATAACACATCCATTACATTTACCTGGCACTTCATTTTTTCAGCGTCGCTGAAATCAATCACTTCAGACAAATCTGGAGGTGGACATTTACTTTTGAAATATTTAAACTTAGTCTTAAACATTAAAAAACAGTCATTAAACAATCGTTGACAAAAAATATTTACAAATAGCACCAACTCAAGCAGAAACAATTTTATCTATGTTGATTATATTTGGGTTGCCAGAAACAGTGCCTTTACCACTTTAAGCAACAAGCCAAACACTTTGCCGTCAGAGATTTTGTAACAACTTATGTACTTGGTAAATTATTTTGTCTCTGGAAAATTGTAAGCCGAGTGGTTGACAGCTAGATTGTTTACAGTAGATGCAATTTAGAAACCGTGTTGTAATGGAAGTTGGTGTTCGTTTATAGGTTATATTTGCTTCAAATCCCTTTACAGAATCACTGAAATTTATTTTATAATTTTACAATGAGGAAATATCAAAATTTGGAACCGATGAAATAGAATTATTTGTAGGTTGTATGTGTCTTTAAGATATCAACAAATGAAATGACAAACTCGTATTCATAAGGTACTTATACCACGAAACTGAACTAGGGCAAAATGATTATAATGCTTTCGTTTATGCGCATTATACTGCTGTCGCATTTCGCTAAAATCTTTTAGCCTCCTATGTTATTTAATTGTAGATAATGTTACTTTTTTAATATAAATTTCTTGCAAACACGATTCTGGCTAATTAGAAAAAGTAATATAAAAATGGTGTTTTCAAAATCCAAAATATATAGTATGTATTTTATTGATTTAGGGTAGTCTCACAATTATCGATTTAAAAGGTCATCCTTTTTTTTACAATTTGAATAATAAATAAGGGGATAGCAAGGCTGAACACACGAGGAATTGTCCTGTTGGTATGAGCTTTGGTGCACATGTTCCTTAGGTTCTACCATTCGAGCGAAAAAATGTGCATTAAAGCAAAACGAAATGTATCTTTAATATATTCTCACTTAAAGTTACCTTAAGCAACAATGTCAGCTGGTCTCTTAGGAGTAGCTTATAAACAACTTTGACATTAGCAGTAATATCTTTATGTGGGTGTCTTATGCTGTAACAAAGTGCATGTTTCATTCCGTCCAAGCAACATTTCATCCTAACCATATCTGGCTGTTCTGTCCTGATGCGATAAATGTCCATAAAATCACGAAGCTTTGGGGAACTGCAGAAAATGCCCTTTATTAACCATGATTCATGTAGATTGTTGATGCCATGTGAAATGTGCAAGCATATTATTGTTCCAGAAATATCAATATGTCAGCTTTGCATGGAGACATCCTCATTTCAAACAAATTTACTTCATTAATGTATATTTATTTGCTTTAATGCACCCTTTTTCTTGACTATGATAATAGGACGACTCCCTTAGCCTCTGCATCTTTATTCAATTGGTTCATCCATCTTGCACGGGATCTTCCAACTGGTCTCCTTCCCTTCCTGCTGTTCGCAGTGCTACTTTCGGCATCCTACCTTCCTCCATCATCATAACATGACCCAAACACTGCAGTTTTTTGCTTGTTAACATTTCTTCGAATGCTTCCACTTGTAGTCTCTCCCTGAAGTTTTAATTTCTGATTTTATATTTCCTCGTGGCATTTTCCATCCCTCTCAGAAATGTCATCTCTGCCACCTGCAATCTGCTAATATCTCTCTTTGTCCATGTTTCAGAACCATAAGCCAATATGTGCTGGTAATATACTTTATACAGCAGAATTTTGGCATCCTTCCCTATGTTCCACCTCCAGATTACATCCTTTATATTATGATACAATTGTTCACTCTTCCTTACTACCTGACCTGTTTTTTCCTCCATCTTCCATTGATAGTTACCTTGCTTCCCCAGGGTGCTAATGACCCCGTCGTCGACGCGCCCCTAAAACCCAAAAAAACAACAACAACCTTGCTTCCCAGATACTCAAACAATTCTACCCATTCCAGTTCTTGCCATCAAACAACACATCCTTCAGAGGGCCAGTATTTATTGTTATCTTCATTATTTTTGTCTTTTCCACACTGGTCTCCAGGCCATGTTTACCCATTGCAGTCCACCATTTCTGCAATTCTCTTTTCAGATCCTGCTCTATCTCCTCCCATATTATGATGTCATCAGCATATGCTGTCACCTTCAGCTCTGTAGTATCTTTGTATCCCTGGACTTCTGTGATTATTACAACTAATACTACATTAAACAGGACAGGAGACAATACACTTCCTTGTCTTACTACTCTTTCCGTGTGAAACCATTTAGAATGTTTACTGTCTATGTACACACAATTCTCACACTTCTTGTAGATGTTCTATATTAATTCCACAATCCCTTCACCTATTCCTCTCTTTTTTAAACTTAGCCATATGGTTTCCCTCAGTACTTTGTCATAGGCCTTTTTTATGTCAATGTGTCTTTGCCGTATTTCCAACTTTTCTCTCTGTTTTGCCTGAGTATAAAAATTGCATTCACTGTAGATCTTCCTTGCCTGAAACCAAACTGCTTCTCTCTAGCTGAATTCTCTAGTCTTTCCTTGATTTTATTTAGAATAATTTTTTCATATATTTTCAGGCCATGGCTCAGCAATGTAATATCCCTGTAGTTCTTGCATTTCGTTTACTCCCTTTTAATGAATAGGCACTATGACTCCCTTCCTCCAATTCTCTACTATTTTCTTTCTTTCCAGACTCTCCGTATGACTATATAACCATTGCTCCTGCTGCTTTTACCATTTCTGCTGTCAGTTCATCTAGTCCTGGCAATTTCCCATTTGATATTTCTTTCACTGTCAATTCCAATTCCAGCATGATAAATTCTTGTTTCCCTTTCTATAGAAGTTGTTCCTCTATCCTTTATTTGGTTCCTTCCAACAGGTTTTTGAAGTACTCTTTCCGTGTATTCAGTACCTCTTCCTCCTCCCATTGCACTTCACCTGATTTGTCCATAACTTTGCTCTCTTCACATTAAAAAAGTTTCAGACAGTCATAGTAGTTAACAAGCAACTGAAATTCATAAGTTAACAGGAAACAATGCTATAAGGCAGTATGTAACTCATCAGTTACCAAGGCTGAAGGCAAGATATTTGCAATGACAAAAACAAAATGACTTTAATTAGTAAAAAATACTTCAGGTGACCTTACAATCATGTGGAGAAAATAAATAGAATCATAATAATTCTAATCCAAGAATATACAGTGGAGTCTATCATACGAGTGCACAACATGTTTTTTCTTTGCTGCTACATTTGTAACAGACATTTAAAAATAAGTAACCTAGGTGGTAGCAATTAAATAGTGACTCATAAATTACATACAAAGCAAGATAAGAAATCAGAAATGGAATATGACTTGAATTATCTGGTAGCAAGGCCACAGTTGTGATTGATGGTTTGCTGCTTCTGATTTAAAGCTTTTGTTGCTCGTAACACCACCATGCTGGAAAACAACTGGAGAAAATTATGTTGCACCTACATTTCAGAAAATATTCTGTTTGCATGAAATCTTTCCTTGTTATTATTATTATCAACTAGTTCAATCTTTTACTGATGTGGCCTCTTAAAGTCATTATTTCAGGTAGAACTTGAGCACTTTCCTCCAGGTCAAAGGATCTTGGGCGATCCTCTGCCAGTTAACTCTGACAACCCTATGTATGTCCTTGTCCCATCGGTCTGGTTGTCTTCCTGTTGGTCTGTGTACTCTAACACTATTTTTGTCCATCTCTGGCCTTTTCTCCATGCAATATGGCTGGCCCATTGCCACTTCAAGGATACTGTCTTCTCTAAGATGTCTATGACCATCGTAACTGACCTATTGTCTGTTGCTCTTTACTTGTTTTTTTTTTTTTTTAATTATGCCTAGCATTGACTTTTCCTTAGCTCTTTCCTTGATAGGTTAAAACTTCATTAAATAAGAATTCTCAGGCCTTTTTCTGTACATATTTTACTCTTCCTTGCTACTTCATTTCCCTCATTTCTGGAAAGAAGTGATTTAATATGGATGACATTTAAATTTTAAGTTTATTGAAGGTTTTGTTACTTTTTGTATGTTCTCCAATCGTACATTGTTTTTAATTTGACTATATGCAGCATTACGTCACATTCTTGCACTGCGTAATTGAAATTGTGTAGGTTATGCTGATGGCACCACTGCTGTGGGGCAAAGTGGTGCTGCTACTGGTGGCGGTGGTGGCGGTGCTGCAAGTGGTTCACCTGGTGCTCCTAAGTCGCCTCGAGTCCCAGCGCCACCTGCATCACCAGCAGCCACTTGAGGTGGTGCCTGGCACAGATGCGCAGGTACAATATCATCAGTAAGACCACTATTTTTTTTCTCTAGCGGTACTATGAAATCACCACAGAACTGTCATTCCTACCAACTAAATGGCCCCTTTGTTGTATTTCTAAGATGTTGGATAGTCTTCTGTTCATTTTTTTTCTTGGCTGCCAGGGGATACAAGTTACATTCAGTCCATCCCGTCTTTGAATTGTCACCAAATTAAAGAGAGAATGCAGTCTTATGTTTTTAAATACAGGGTGAGGCATAATAAAGAGCGATTTTTAAAACGCTGTTAAGTAAAAACACTTCGTTTAAAAAAAATATTTATATCACAATCATAAAATACATGAAAAAGCATTTTCTGCAATACTAAAACATCGGTTATTTCTTGAAGATAACTCCGGTAAGATGGCGTCCTTTTAGACACAAACATTTCTCCAGCCGGACTTTGAAGTGACTCATCACATTGCGCAGCATTGCCAGTGGGATTTGAACAACTTCCTGTCGAATCCGCTCTTTCAGGGCTTCAATTGTTCGAGGAGGGTTATGTTGGTAAACTTTGCTTTTCAGAAAACCCCACAAGAAAAAGTCACATGTCGTGAGGTCCGGTGAACGAGAGGGCCATGCAATATCCCCATTTCGGGAAATCACACGATTTGGAAACAAACGCTTGACAATATTCATGCTTAATCGAGCAATGTGCAAAGTTGCTCCATCCTGCTGGAAAAACGTCTCATCGTTCACTTCATAATGTGCAAGTTGTGGGATAAAAAAGTTTTCCAACATGTCTGCATATCTCTGCGAAGTCACTGTTACAGCATTGCCAAGGCTATCTTCAAAAAAGTATGGCCCTATGATCCCTAAAGAAGACATGGCGCACCACACAGTAACTTTTTAGCGGAGTGCAATGGTTGCTGATGCTGTTCTCTAGGATTAACGTCACTCCAAAATCGAAAGTTTTGCTTGTTCACATAACCAGAGAGATTAAAGTGAGCTTCATCACTCATCCACAAACGGTTTACAATGTCCTCGTCTTCATTAATCAAGTCCAAAAATTCTAAGCAGAACTGGCTTCGGCTCACGTAATCTGTTTCCTTAAGAGCCTGAACCATTTGGATTTTGTAGGGGTCGAAGTGCAAATCTTGGTGTAAAATTCTTCTTACCGTTCTGTTTGAAATGCCAAGTGTAGCGCTGTGCCGGCGAGCTGAGCGGCGACGGATCCTCTCAATGGCAACTCGTACACGTTCAGTGTTTTCAGGTGTGCGCACACTGTTTGGTCTCCCAGTTATCTTCTTTGTTGTTGACGCCGTCTCTTCAAAGTTCTCAACCCACAGGCAGATGGCACCGGGCGATTCCGATTAATGTTGAAGTGGTTGCGGAATGCTCGACGTGCTAGCTGGTAAGAACTACCGTTTTGATAATATGCTTTAACAGCATACGCACGATGCTGTGGGGTCCAGGGCTCCCAACTTAACTGACACTATCCCCTCCACCGCTCTCCGACACAGCTCGATTCGCGCGCTTTTTAAAATCGCTCGTTATTATGCCTCACCCTGTATATATTGAGCAAGGTAAATCTTTAATACCGTCTTTTTTCCTGCACACTGATCTACATCGGAGATGTAATCTTTTTGGTGTCTGAATAAGTGTAAAGTTCTTTTTTGGCAGCAACTGTTCTTGCATGTAACAACCTCGACTCACATGTAATCATAGGTTTTCCCGGCGAATCTGATGCTTGAAGATATCTCAGGTATGTGGCTGGATCATAGGTCAACGAATTTTCAATGGTGTAACGTCATCTTCAGGTTGCCTCTGCTGGCTGGCCCGAGGAGCGCAGTCCAGGACGCAAATGCTGGGCCAGACCTGCTGGGTCAATATTTATAACCTTCAACCCATCCCCTCGACTCCCACCGCAGCGCTCCGATAGCGTTGGTGTGGATGGTACATTCCGATGCATCGAGCAGTGACCTTCAGTCTGTATGTCACCTCCGTCGGGCACTGTGCCTTGGCTCTGGTGTTCTCAGAGATGCTTCAGTGAGAACAGCTAAGGAGTCAACTCCTTAGCTGTTCCCCCACCATTCACCCCAGCTAGTCATTGGGTGATGTTCAGTGTGTGCACACCTACGGAGCCTAATGGCCCATTTACCTACTACTGAAGAAGGCCTTTGCCGAAATATTGGTCCGCCTTCATGTTTTCTCTCATTGCAGCCATCAACTTTGGTATGTGGTGGGTTAATTTCCTTTCTCTCATTATTTATATCACCTAGAAGCTGCTTCCATTTTCCTTAATTTCATCAGCTATTGCTACTTGTTATTCTAAAGAATTATTGCATGCATGGCTTACAATCAGAAGTTATGTTGGTTGCATATGACTTAATAGTAATATAATGATAATGGATCAAACCTGAAAGTATTGTGAACAGCTGCTGAGTGATGTCGACAGAATATCTGTTGGGTAGCTAAATATGGAATTAAGATAAATGCCAAGAATTGTCAACTTATTAGGTAATCAGTTAAAAAACTAAAAGTAAAGATTGTAGGGTGGGGAAGGAATTGATTGTTGAGGACCGGAAGTGTTAATATCGTGGTATAATATTTTATAGCAAGTGTAGTTGATTAGGATACATTTGACAGGTGGTAGAGAAAAAAACCTTCATTTACTGAAGAGGATTATGAGGGGAAAGGGGGGGGGTGAATATATCGTAGAAGTAAGAGAATTGGGTTACAAAACTTGGGTCAGGCCATTGTTTGAATGTGGTGGTGTAGTATGGGACCCACATTTTTTATATCAAATTCGTTTTTTTTGTTTTTGGGTGGGGGTTGCTAAGATGGGCAGCTAGATATGTGTTTGTGAAAATTAATGCAGAACATAATCAGTAACTGACATGTTAAACGAGCAGGTTTGGGAGTCGCTGAAATACAGGAGGCCGAAGGGAGTGCACAAGGTATATATTTGTGATTAAACTTAGAAGGATTAGAAGTGATACATGAACGGAAAACATTACCATTCCTCAGATTTGGGCATGAGGGTGTAAAAAAAAATTCCTTTTTAGGTCAAGGAGTGGGGGTTTGGAATAAATTACAAGGGATGTGATGAACAATTTACCGGAATTTCTAAAGGTTAAAAGTAGGTGAGTGGGGAAATAGCACTTTAGATGATGGGGTGCGAACACGCAGAAAAGACAAAAACACACATGATACAGAAATTTTCGGGATGAGTCATTTGTCAACAGAAAGATTGTTTCCTTTCAAACATGCTTTTCTTTACTAAAATTCTTAGAGGGAAAAGGATTGCTTTGAAAGGGATTTTTTGGAGAGGAAAATAGAAAGCTTGCTTACTTTTTGCTGTCCAGAACTAGAACTTTATCAGCCTAGTTTTGAGCTGTTTGAAATGCTTCTTTCTTGTGAGATTGTTGTCTGGGAGAAGTATGGTGTGATTGATTGGGCTGCGGAGGCACTGTTGGTAATGGAATACGGTATTTTCTTGGTTTTAGTAAACATCTGTCAAATTATTGTGAATTATTGTAGACGTTGTTCCTTTTTCACTAGATGGAACCATCATTCTCAGCGCTGGCCGCTTCGTTGCGAGGACGAGGCCGTGTGCTAGATGCCAGTGGGGAGTATCGCCTAGTGCCCCACTTGACTGGGCGAGTTAAGCGGCCTACTGCAGACACCACACTTGTAACACATTGTGACAGACACCACCTCCGACTATTGCCGACTCTAGTCCAGCGCTGGGAGGTAAGTTCATAGCATTGACAATTGCAGATTAAAAGCTTTGATTCCTGTCTTGGTTACAAGAAATTTTTTCAGTCATTTGATCACAGTTGCAAATTGCTTAAGTAAAAAGGAATAGCCACTTCCTGTACAATCGTGAATAATTGTCTTTGTACTAATGATTCAATAAGGAAAGTATAGAATGAGATTTGTATTTTTCATTTTGAGAAATTTTCTCAAATGATTCAGCAATATTTACAAATATGATTGTGTAATATAGTAACAGAATTCCTGGAAATATCTATTAGTTGAGAGATTTTCAAATTCATTTAATGAATTTTATAAAAATCATGAACAAATTTGTGTTGGTGGGGGGGGGGGGGAGTTAATACATGGCCCTGGTTTTTGGAAGGACAGCACTTTACCTGTCACTATTATCAAGTAGTGCAAATTTCATGTATGAAGGCTTTAACAAGAAAATGACATTAATTTAATTGTGATGAAGTGTGCACTCCTGTGGCAATTTCCCTGCACATCCATTTTTTTCTCCTTTTCTATCCCCATTTTCTTTTGCCCTCTACAAATTTCAACTTTAAATTCTTTCAGCATTTTTTGATAAATTATTCATCATTTCTCTTGGTGATTTATTCCAATCCAAGATCTCCATTACCTACAAAAGAAAATGTTCCCACACCCTTGTGCCTGAAATCGAGTGCCAGCTTGTCCCTTCCATGCACCTCTCTTAATTCTTCCACCAATATCTTCCCATGCCTTTTCACCAGTATACATCTTGTTCACTCTTGTGAATCCCTTCGCCATCCTCCTGTCTTCAAATAACTCCAATTCCAGCTCCTTTATGATATCAGTTACTGATTGTGTTCTGCGGTAATTTCCAGAGCTAAATCTAGCAGCTCTTCTTTGCACCCCTCCAACTCCTGTATTTGATACCTGAAATGTGATGAGGGGATGTACGAGAGAAGTCAAGGAATTGGGTTACAAAACTTTGGTCAGACCATTGCTCGAATATGGTAGTGTTGTATGGGACCCTCATTTTACATATCAAATACAGGAGTTGGAGAGGGTGCAGAAAAGGGCTGCTAGATTTGTTTCTGGAAATTATCGCAGAATGCAATCAGTGACGGATATGATAAAGGAGCTGGAATGGGATTCATTGCAAGACAGGAGGAGAATGAGGAGGGTCATGAGAGTGTACAGGGCGTATACTGGCGATGAGGCATGGAAAGATATTGCAATAGGTATGAAAAGTAGTGCATGGAAGGGAAAAGATGACCATGACCACAAGCTGGCACTCGATTTCAGGCACAAGGGTGTAGGAAGATTCTCTTTTTTAGGTAAGGGTGTCTGGGATTGGAATGAGTTACCAAGAGAAATGATGAATAATTTACCGAAAACTTTGAAAGAATTTAAAGATAAAATTTGTAGAGGGCAAATGTAGGTAGGTTCAGGATAGGGGGAAGATGGGTGTGTAGGGAAATTGCCACCGGAGCCTGTGCTCCATTGCAATTAAATTAAATGTGGGTCTCATACTACACCACCATATTTAAGCAATGGGTAGAAGCTAACTGTGAAATGATTGTGTTGCAGTCTGATTATTAATACTGGGATACTGTTAAAAAAAAGGGGCTAATTAGATAACTAGGCGAATTGCCACCAGAATATTAACTCCATCACAATTAAAAATTAATAATAGTAAGAAGAAATTGGGAACAAACACTAGAAGGAAAAGAATCCTTTTGATCATTAGTGAGATTGGTGAAGATCATGAATGTTATGGAGGGTGATGAAAAGTTGATTGATGTTCTTGGAAGGATGCGGTGGATAGAGCAAAAAGGAAACTCATTTCAAAATGTTTGAAAATTCATATCCTCGCATGAGATGGATGATGGAGTAGTACGCATCTTGTTTTATGTCAAATTGCCATCCTACCTTCATCTGTGGAGAGTGATGACTTCATTTTTTTCTATCCTTAAGAAAAAAAAATTGTATTACTCTAGATAGTTAATGCTGAAAGTGGATTCTAAAACTTTTTTTACAGGCTATCAGAAGAAAAATATGAATCCACAGACATATGACAACAGTTGATTCATTTAATTTAGCCTACTTTGCTGTTGTAAATGTTACATCCAAATCAGAAAGAAAGTGAAATTTACTTACATAGTATAATGAACATATGGAGATGGTGTACCTCTTTTTGATTATTAGGGTCCAGTGTCTGTGGCAGTGTTTGCTGACGAGCAGGAGCTGCCCGCATTGCTGTGGGCTGTGGCCGCGCTCCGAGCGTGCCACGCGGCGGTGGCACTCAACGTGTCTTTCCACTTGGTGTTGCCACTGTCCTCCGTGGTCTCTCCACTCCATGCAGTCCCTACAGGAGTAGATCCCTGTACTGTCACAGTCAGTATTCCATCCAATTTGTTGCTAAAATAGTGTAAGTTAGTTTCTGACTGTTATGAGCTCTTGTTGGTGTGCTAATGGTTTCTAAGGAGTCTAAATTTCAGTTTTATAGTACAGTGTGTTCGCCTGTAAGACCGTAGGCCGATACCGGGGTTGTAGTATCGCCTAAGTGCCTTAACTTAAATCTTGATCGCTCACAGTTCTCTTTAAAACTGCTAAATAATTTTGAATTGACCATGTAGCCAGGATGACTCAACTAAATGCCTAGGTCGCCACGAAATTTGATTACCCACAAATTAAGAAAAGGGTTTTATGCTAACAACTGAAGCACACAAGTTCACTGTTAGAAAAATCCAAAGTTTTATTGTTCAAAATCAAAAGTTCAAAATTGCATTTACAGTTGAGCAGGCATATCGAACTCTCTTTTCCAAAAATTGCACGTTGTGGAGAGAAACTTAACCGACCGAAACCCCTTTAACAAATTTAAAAGTTCATGTTAGTTACTATATAACACGACACGATCAAACATGGTTGAACTAGCCAGCGTGGCGAGTTACAACCAGCGCGACGAAAGACAGACCGGAACAGACCCCCGGCAGGAACAGACCGGCTCTTTTATCGAAACCACGAGAACCAGTGACGTCAGCAACTGTATCACATCTTTTTCCTCCGCGTAGCTCAAAGAGTACGAAATTTATTTGACGATCCAGACTATTAAAAATGTTTAAACTTTGACAGTATCTGGACTTATCCACTAGAAGTCCGACGGCAGTCTCTTGAGAAATTTAGAGTAATTAATTTTAATGTTTTAGCTGTTTAAGACTCCGCGTAGTGATACATTCAAATTTGGGTAAAATCCCTAAGTGTTCTAGAACTTTTTACGCGCGTGCACAACAATCTGCGACAATCTACTTTACAAAAACTTAATTACCGGACAAATGCTTAAACTTTTGATGAAAACCCATATATGTCTGAAATCGTCTTAATTAGGGCTATCTGCTAATGTAAAATTTAAATTGACATTTCTTTTAATAAAAAAGCTTATTATTTTCTCTTAATTAAAATCGCTAATTAGACTTTGCTGAATTACTTAATTTCATTGCCAAAATATCGGGGATAGTGCTGACTACAGCTGGTGATAAAAGATCAGTTGTCGCTTTACTGGATTTAAGGTTATTACAAATCTTAGAATTTTACCATTCTGATCGCGTGTTTCAAAACATGAACAAAGCGGAATATCTCTTAAACCAAACGTTTCCCGATATGATAATTACACTTTAAAATGATTTATATAGCAAATTTCAACTGTGGGCAAGATTACAGGGAAATTCCTTAAAGTTGAAAACTACACTTCTCGAAATTTCTAAGTCCCGCCTAAGCAAAACTAGAATTTGCCAAAATTCTAAGATGCTTACATGCCCCCTGAAGATTGAAGTTATTTTCTCAAGAAAACTAACTGAACATCTTGAAAATAAAATAAAAGAAATGAAAAATAAAAGAAAAATTTAAAATCCCCAAATGAAATTAACTATCGCAAGTCGGTTCGGTTCTCTCTCCACCATTCATACTCAAAAGCAAAAATTATTATTTATAACAATATCAAAATTATTACAAAAGGTTTAAAACTCATTCATTCTCAAAATATCAATATTAAACAAAAAATATTAAATGTCATACAATTATGACCAAAAAGCAAAATGTGAAATATCAGACAATTATCAAAATACAGAAACATAAGTGGTTATAAATACAAATTACAAAAGATACATTGCAACATATTAATGCAAGAAATATCAAATTTGTTCTCAGAAAAAGAAATAGTAATGTGTATTATTTTACAAATATAGAAATGAAAATTGTTGTATTTTATAAACAGTTGTATTATGCAATTCCATGTAGGAAAGTCTTTCGTTTTATAAACGTCTTTGTTTAAATATTATTTTGTTTTGTTATGGCCTTAAATTACCACTTTCCCTTTAACCACTGATCACAGAACTCCCTAAAATGGGTGAAAACCCAAGTCCTGTTACGGTTGCAGACTTTAAGGCTCGCAAAATTATATAAACCTATAGCCTTATAGCTAGATCTGCCGAGAAATGTCCATTTTCCCCGGTTCCTGTCGCAGCAGGAGTGGCCTAGGGAACTCGGTCAGCTAGCTGGTCTGTGAACATACAAATCAGAAAAAACAATGGGAATTAGTGGTGGCCAAACTGTTCTTAAACTCTAACCTATGCACATAAGAGAAAAATTAAATGAAAATACAAAAGTAAATGTACAAGTAGGTTAATAAATACAATAATGTTCCCACAAGTTGTTGGGAAATGAAATACTGAATAATGATTTTCCCTAGCAAAGGGAAGTAGTTACCAATAGTAAGAACTAATGAAAACATTATTCATATAATGCACTAAGATTCAAGTTATAAAAGTGAAAAAATATTCTTATATGCGTAAAAAATATCAAAGTAAAGAAACACAAATTGCACTTGGTTCTTGCCAAGTTAATGGACACTTAAGTATAACTGAGTTATTACAATAATAATAATTACAAAGTATTGTATTTACAAAATATTGTCCCCAAAATAAAACGAAACATCCTAAAAATGTGTAGGGGAAAAATTATAAAGGAAACATAGTTTCCATTCAGCAGTACACTGCTGTGTAAAGTGAGAGTACAAAAGTGATGTATGTTTGAAACGTAGTTTCACTTCATCAGTATACTGATGACAAAATTTTACAAAATATCTCTCTTTAAGTTATCACAACTCCAGTTGTGTTGACCAGTACACTGGTGTAAAAATGTTATATAACCTTTACAATTGGTATATCATCTTCTTGTTAAGAAAAATAAGTAGGTCCTAGTAGTGTACTCATAATGGGATCTCTGTCCCCTGGACCAAATATATCACATAATAATGTTACAAGAGAAAAAAATTATAGATTCATGTCAGTTATATTTTATCAAATCAATTCAAGTGGTATAGTTTATTGTTTATAATAAACATTGCTCTCTAAATCTGGTTGCTTAAGGCCACTATAAAGTGCCTAAGGTGCGACAAAGCACAAAAATTCCTCAACCTAAGTTGGGTAAATAAGACAATGTATAAAGCAAATTACGTAATGAAGTTAAAAGTTTCAAAGAATTTTAATATTATAAATGTTGAAAGTATGTGTTATTTTCATCACATTACAAAACACATCTTAATTTCTTCAGTGTATGAAACAATAGGTATCACTGACCCCAAAACTCTCTAAGGTACATAATATAAACACTTAAGATAACGCAAAACTCCAATTCGAACGTCAATTCAATCTTTAACAACCAAAAGATGAAAACTTCTATCAGTTTTGACGTTACATCTCTAAGAATCCATTACATGTTACAAAATTAGTCATATCTGCGCATATCGCAATAGTATGTTGATGGAAATGTTTTCTATGTTATATATTTTATGTTAATTAATAATGTAACTACATCAGTGACGCCTTTGAGAAAAATATAAGGTCAACCCAACTCTTGTGGTGAAGCCTATTTTATATATATGTATGAGTGTCATGCCCATAGTGTAGAGGAAGTTTATTTGTGTAGGGTCATGCACTAAGTATTGGTCGCCCTGTGTGTTACTTGAATGTATTGTACATTTAAATTATGGTCATCCTCTCTGTGGAGTGATGCCTAAAGGGTGGTAATGCTAATATTGATTATGGGATACTCAGGTGACTCTCTTCTTCCTGGCCCTATTAATTATGGGATTCGCAGGCAAGTCTCTGCTTCCTGGCCCTAATAATAATAATAATAATAATGGGATTCGCAGGTGAGTCTCTATTTCCTGGTCCTATTAATAAAATAATAATAATGATATTGCATTCCCCCAAAATGGTACTATCTTCTCTTCCAGCCTCCCCCATAAACATAGAAAAACAAATCACATCCTCACACATACTTTAATAGGAGCATTTACTTCCTCTTCTGTGCACATAACTTCCTCTCTTTGACATTCCATCTCTACTTCAATCAGTTCCATCCCTGATGCCTTAGAAATCCTATCTGATTCAAATTGTTGTCTGATTTCCCAAGGTAGATGGTAAATTATTATGATACAGTACACAATAGAAAAGTGAAGTGGTAGCAACACTTCATGCTCCCTTACATCATCCAAAATCAACATCTGCTGTGCAACAGCTTCAAATAAACAAATACTAAAAATCCCAAAATAAAATAGAAAATATTAAAATTGACAGGAATTGTCTTATATATCCTCAAAAGGCAGGATAATTGTGATGGCACCTTGTGAGGTGTACTAATTTTAAGTTTAAGAACATTCCTCCTTTCTGCAAAAAGACTTTGCCTTCTGTTTGATGGTAAGGGGTTCAACAGACTTTTCATTTTAGTCCCCCTCCCAAAACAATCATAAGTCAAACTGGTCATATTTTTGTTTAGTGGTGAGGGGTAGAACAGACTTTTCATTTTAGTCCCCCTCCCAAAGCATTGATAACTAGAATTGAAAATAAGTTTCATTTTAACAGTCTTTTTGTGCTGGTACAGCATAGGCGAGTGAGTTTGTGAAAAAGAAACCCTGTTTTCTTTTACCATACAGAATGCAAAGGGTTTCCTGAAATTATCAGGATAAAATATAATAAGGTACCCACTGCCTGAAAAATCTCTTACATTCTGAAAAAGAATAAAGCTGAAAAATTGTTTAAGACCACAGTGTTCCCAATTAGGAATAGTAATTAGTGGCCAATCAGTAAGGGTGTTGTCAGGAAACATTTTCTGAAATAATTGATTTTTCAGCTTATCCACAAATGTAGGCTTATATCGCCTTGCCAGCTGTTTAGGTTTGGTAATATTAGGCTCATATGAGCAAACAGCCTGTGGTGTGTGAACAGCTGATTGTATATTATGAATCTGATCATCAACATGTACAGTAGTGAAATCAATTAAATCCTCACTGTCTGATAATACTACTGGTAAATCTTCATTATCACCAAAAATATCACTAAGTAACTGTGTAGGGCTAGGGCCTGAACTATCAGTAGTTGTAGTTTCATGCAAAACATCTGTTTCGATATCAACAAGGTCAGTTACAATACAATCATTTACAATAGGTGGTTCAATGACATGTGAGAGATCAGCTGATGGCTGTACAAAAATTTCAGTTGTGGAAAAATCATTTGTCTCTACTGAAATAGTGTTTAATTGTTCACTAGTTATGCAAGAATCAGCTGATACATTAATGCTATGTTCTGTCACCTCTGTTGGTACAGAATAGTTCTCAGAGTTCCCAAAATTATTTACAATGTATTCAGCTTTAGGATCAGCTGATGCATTAATGCTAGGTTCAGTCACCTCTGTGGGTGTAGAATCAAATACTTTGTTAGGTTTTTGTGTATGTTTATCAAATATTTTATCAAGATGTCTGACCAATTCGCTGTGTTGTTGGGCAAGTGCCTGAAAGAGAGATGCAATGTCAGTCGGAGGGTTTGTAGGTACTGTCAGTACATTACTAATGATTGTTTCCGATGTGGATTGGGTAATACTAGTTGCAAGATGTGAGTCCATATTTTAATATGTAAGAAGAAATTGAAATGAGTGGGAAACCTGCTCAAAAACCAAATGAGCATACAATAATTAGTCTCCACAAGGGCACAGCAAACAGCTGTTTTGAAATCGTATCACTCTTATTTTTTTAAAAAAATTAGTAATCCCCATTCCAAAATGCACAGAAACAAATACTTAACCTAACCTGAAATACACACATTAATCAAAAAACCAAAAAAAAACATATAAATATGATGATGATCCTTCCGGAAAGGCATTGGTTATCACAACAAAGCAAAGATGAACACTGTATCAGACAGCCAATACTTGAAAATTTTTACCAAAAACTGTCTGTGGTGCGATGTATTTAACCTCAATATACTCTTTGCACTAAATTTCAACAAGATGAAAAATGTGGCGCATCTACAATCCGAAATTCGTTGCACACAAAGTAAACAAAAATAGAGTTCAAAAGTTACGTTCGCGCGGAACAAATAAAAGACCATTTACTGTAGTAGTCTGCCTCAGTAAGTATGAAATGATTGCAACGCAATAATAGTGCACTGTATGCAATGCTGTTGCATATGTGGAGGCAGTATAATAAAAAAAATTCACTTGAAGGTCTCGAAGAAATGTTGGAAAAAGTTTTTACTTAACTTGGTTGGAAACTGCGTGATGAGCTGCCGCATGTTGGTCTGCCGTTGTCGGAGCCGCGGGAAACAGCTGTTGGTGTGGTAGTCCCCCGGGCATGTCTCGTTGATCCGCTATGGGGCCGGACGGAATGTTGTGAAGTCGTGATGCCCCCGCGATGTACCATGGCGAAGCGACGCTCATCTGGTATCGGGAGCTGCATCAGGCCTCAGTGAGCGGGCGGTGTCGTCGTCGTCGAAGTCATGATGAAGTAGTTGCACTCGTGCCGGTTATTTCCCGAAGTTCCAAAATTTTCTCGTTGCACAAAGGTCGGTAATTCCTCCTCCACCGTTTGAAATGAATCAAACGCGAGCCTTACAGTCCCATGTAAGGAACCAGGCCGATACCGGAGTTATAGTATCGCCTAAGTGCCTTAACTTAAACAGTTGATAGCTCACAATTCTCAGTACATCTGCTAAATAATTTTGATTTGATTTGACCATGTAGCCAGGATGACTCAACTAAATGCCTAGGTCGCCACGAAATTTGTTACCCACAAATTAAGAAAAGGGTTTTATGCTACCTACTGAAGCACACAAGTTCACTGTTAGAAAAATCCAAAGTTTTATTTTCAAAGTCAAAAGTTCAAAAGTGCATTTACAGTTGAGCAGGCATATCGAACTCTCTTTTCCAAAAATTGCACGTTGTGGAGAGAAACTTAACCGACCGAAACCCCTTTAACAAATTTAAAAGTTCATGTTAGTTACTATATAATCCGACACGATCAAACATGGTTGAACTAGCCAGTGCGGCGTGTTACAACCAGCGCGACGAAAGACAGACCGAAACCGACGCCAGGCAGGAACAGACAGACCGGAACAGACCGGCTCTTTTATCGAAACCACGAGAACCAGTGACGTCAGCAACTGTATCACATCTTTTTCCTCCGCGTAGCTCAAAGAGTACGAAATTTATTTGACGATCCAGACTATTAAAAATGTTTAAACTTTGACAGTATCTGGACTTATCCACTAGAAGTCCGACGGCAGTCTCTTGAGAAATTTAGAGTAATTAATTTTAATGTTTTAGCTGTTTAAGACTCCGCGTAGTGATACATTCAAATTTGGGTAAAATCCCTAAGTGTTCTAGAACTTTTTACGCGCGTGCACAACAATCTGCGACAATCTACTTTACAAAAACTTAATTACCGGACAAATGCTTAAACTTTTGATGAAAACCCATATATGTCTGAAATCGTCTTAATTAGGGCTATCTGCTAATGTAAAATTTAAATTGATATTTCTTTTAATAAAAAAGCTTATTATTTTCTCTTAATTAAAATCGCTAATTAGACTTTGCTGAATTACTTAATTTCATTGCCAAAATATCGGGGATAGTGCTGACTACAGCTGGTGATAAAAGATCAGTTGTCGCTTTACTGGATTTAAAGTTATTACAAATCTTAGAATTTTACCATTCTGATCGCGTGTTTCAAAACATGAACAAAGCGGAATATCTCTTAAACCAAACGTTTCCCGATATGATAATTACACTTTAAAATGATTTATATAGCAAGATGTTACTGTGGGCAAGATTACAGGGAAATTCCTTAAAGTTGAAAACTACACTTCTCGAAATTTCTAAGTCCCGCCTAAGCAAAACTAGAATTTGCCAAAATTCTAAGATGCTTACACGCCGTGAAATGCCACCCTCTGCTAGAACTACAAGGAAGAAACTGCTCGCAGCAAGCGAGTGGGCAGCTTCCCACATAGTTCGGTTGTCATCCATCGAATTTCTTAGCAATAATTATCAATCATAGACATGTATAAGTATGAGAAAGCATATAAATATTATGTAATTTATTAGCTTACCTTATAAAAGATGCTGGAAGTGTCGACCCTCTTGCGTAATGCACATTTAACATCTTTTAAACATGATTCAAGAAACATGCTGGATTTCATCTCTCTCAGTGGACATTATTATTTTGTTGTCAAGTTCTTCCAGTGTGTGAGGATTTCCTTCATATACCTTTCCCTTTAGCGTACCCCAAAGATAAAAGTCACAGGGGTTTAAATCGGGTGATCTGGCACCACAAACCACGACTGATTACACATTTCTCTTACTTTCTTAACTAAACACAGAATTGCTGTCTTAGCTGGCAGTAAAGTGCCAGGATATTTGTGACAAAATTTACTGCAACACGTTTTTAAAGGGCTTTTTCTTCACATACGTATCATACAGGAATACTCTTTGTTACAAACTATGACGTACCATAATTCAACTCACACGATACTGATTAGTAAGGACTGACATCACAAAATAGCCAAACTGTAAAGAAACATTCACTGACAATACTGATTAGTAAGAGACTGAGGTCACAAAGCAGCCAAGCTGCAAAGAAATTGGTCTTAACAATGGAAAAGTTTGCATTATGCTACGTCATTTGACTGTTGTTCAGGGGGTGTTTAATCTGGCCAGTTATTCACGCTGCTGTTTGGCGGAAGCGGGAGCTGGCCTTTTCACTGTGAGATGCCATTGGCAGGCAGTAGGTGGGTAGCGTTTTCCAGCGAACACCCTGTATATTGCAAACCAGAAATTGAAAATAATGTAATTACGCTTGGCATTTTACCCAAGTGTATTGCAGTTAACTTCACACGCTGAGTCTAAGAGTGAAAATATCTGGTTGGTTTAGTTCTACGTGGATTTTGATGTGTGAAAGAGAGAGCAAAATTATTTTCAGTTTCATATTTTTAACCCGAAAGTCAATTAATCGTGAATTCATATTTTCTTTTCAAAATTATTTTTTCCGGTATACTGGTGCTATTCCCACAATTAAAATTATGATTTACAATAACATGTCCTCCAGATAGAAAATTTTGGGCCCGTCATCTGACAAATAAAATTTTAAGTTATTTTGATAGGCTAATACAGGGCGTTCGCCGGGAAACGCAACCCACTGTTAGCGCTACAAGGAAGAAACTGCTCCCGGCGAGCGAGCACTCAGTTTCCGGCATTGTTCGACCGTCGGCCGCGGACTATTTCATAATAATTACACTTCATAAACTTGTGTGCTAAGCATTTAAATGTGACGTAATTCATTAGCTTACGTTATAAAAGATGCTGGAAGTGTTGACCCTCTTGTGTAATGCACATTTCACATCTTCTGAACATATTTCGAGACACACGCTGCCCTAACTGACTTAATGATTTTTTGGGTGACTGTTCTAGTCGAAAAGCGATATCGTCAATTTTCTCCTCTGTGAGAATACGGTTGACCGACAGTCTCTTTTTGTTAAAAAATGAACCCGTTTCTCTTACTTTTTTAACCAGACGCAGAATTGTTGATTTAGCTGGCAGTAAAGCGCCAGGAAATTCGCGACGAAATTTACTGCGACACATTTTAAACGACTTCTTCTTCACATATGTATCGTAGAGAAATATTCTTTGTTGCAAACTGTAACGTACCATAATTTTACTCACACTCAAACACGGTACAGATTAATAAGAGTATGAAGCCCCAAACCAGCCAAACCGCAAAGAAACGTTTATTCACAACACTGATTAATAAGAGACTGAAGTCACAAACTATCTACAATGCAAAGAAACCGTTCTTAACAATGAAAGGGTCACTGCACTGCACTGTTGGGGCAGCGGAAGTGTTAAACAGTGCGGTGATTCACGGTGCCGTGTGGCGGAAACTGCTGGCACCACTGACCGAGCAAGTTGCCGACGGCAACAGACTGGGAGGGTAGCGTTTTCCGGCGAACGCCCTGTATAAATAAGAAAAGAAAGGGGCAATTAACCCACCAGATACCAAAGTGGACAGCTTCGATGAGAGGGAACACTTATGCTGACAAACAACTACACAATATTTCGGCATCTGCCTTGTTCACTAGTAGAAAAACGGGCCATTAGGCTCAGTACATGTGTACACAATGAACGTTACCTAATGATAGGCTAAAATATTTTATTCTTTTTGGTGTTTTACCAAATGTCATTCAAATAGATTAAATACTTCATTTTTCTAGCAAACTCTGTTCATGATAGACTTTAACTGCAGGAATAAAATAGACATGAGTGAGACCAAAATGATATGCAGAAAGTTTTGAAACTGCTTAGTTTGGTGAATATTATTGTTCACTGCTGTGAGTAATTTAACCGAAAATTAACATTTTTACCAAGCTGACTTTTTTTGAGTAAGTATACGATGTGACATTTCACATCTCAGCAACTATCACTATGAATATAACTCTCCAAGCGTGTGTAAATTCAAGTTTAGTGGTTAAAGAAGCTGGTTTATTGTGATGTGTAATTTCATGTCTCATTTTGAAGGTGGAAACAGGAGGAGCGGAATAAATCTGTAAGTTATGATACTACGAGGGGCAAGTAAAAAATAAGGTTCCCACATTTTTTTCAGGGTTAAGACATTTTTATTGCAATAAATAAGTACACCATCTGAAAGCTTGTATTTCAAACTATTTTTCTACATAGTCGCCAGATCATTTCAACACATTTTTTCTGACGAGTTATCCACTTCTGAAAACCCGCTTCGAAGAACTCCGCGCCCAGGCCGCCGATGTACTTGGTGACCGCTTCCTTCACCTCTTCACCTGTACTGAAGCGTTGTCCAGCCAAGTGTTGCTTCAATTTCGGGAACAAGTGGAAATCGCTGGGAGCAAGATCAGGGCTGTAGGGGGCATGATCAAGCAATTTCCAGCCGAATTTGTCCAGTAGGGCGGTGGTCTGTCGAGAGACATGCGGTCGCGCGTTGTCTTGGTGCAACCTAACGCCCTTGCTCAGTCTTCCTCTCTGGCGATTTTGGATGGCTCTTTTGAGTTTCGTTAGCGTCTCGCAGTACCTGTCCGAATTTATTGTGGTCCCTTTAGGCATAAACTCGGTAAGCAAGACGCCTTTTTGGTCCAAAACACCGTAGCCATCACTTTTCCTGCGGACAGTGTCTGCTTAAACTTCTTCGGCCTCAGCGACCCGGGATGGCGCCATTGTTTCGAGTCTTCTTTTGTTTCCGGAGTGACGTAGTGACACCACGTTTCATCTCCCGTAATAATGGAGTCCAAGAATTCTTCAGTATTCTCGGCGCATTCTCGAAGAAACCCCTCGGCACACTTGACGCGATTGTCTTTGTGGGTTTCTGAAAGCATATGCGGGACCCACCGTGCACACACCTTGCGATAACCAAGTTTTTTGGTCAAAATGTTGTCGATGGTTTTTTCACAAACCTCAGGAATCTGATCAGCCAGCTCCCGAAGCGTTACTCTTCGATCCTCGAGGAGAATGCGCTCAATCTTCGCAACGACTTCGACGGACACCGATGGCCTCCCGCTCCTTTGCTCGTCGTGAACGTCTGTGCGTCCTTCGGAGAACTCCCTGCACCATTTGCGGACGTGCTGGACGCTGATGCAAGCTTTGCCATAAACTTCTTCCAACTGTCTATGAATTTCAATAGGTGTAAGCTTCTTCGTGTTTAAAAATCGAATCACTGAACGGATTTCACACCTGGCGGTGACGGCGATTGCGGGCTCCATCGCGGATGGCTGTTAGACTGGCACTAAGCTTCGCCGGTTTTTCTCCAGGTAGTTGGAATGGAGTGGGGGGAATCAACAATGAAGGCGGTGTTGCCGGATTTCTCCTAGTATCTCGCGCGGCCAGTGTACAGCGTTGGGAACCTTATTTTTTACTTGCCCCTCGTATTTACTTGTTCATCTCAATATGTTCTGCCTTGTGATTGAAGATGGTGTGGTATAGCTAAAGAAATCTGAGCCTGTAATTTTTTTCCAAGTGTGTTGAGGGACTTTTAATTTTTCACCTCTATTGTTTCCAGTTCTATACTTTAATGTGGAATCTGTACTATTCATTTGAAGAAAGCAATGCCTGTAAAAATTCCAGGCCACACTGGAATTTAAACGGGGACCATCTATGCTGAATACAAATGCCTTATCCATTCAGTTACCAGATTGCTCCATTTCATATCAATACCCATGACTTTTATGAATGCGAAAAATGAATACATAAAAAAAGCAGCATAATGTAATTGTGTGGAAGAAGCCAAAATATCTAATGTGTATAGTTGCTCATCAATTCATTTTTAAAAAATTTAAATTTTTTTTTTCTTTTTTGCTGGGAATGAATGGAACTGTGTGATATTAACAAAGTAATTTTAAGGATGCAATTAAGAGATTTCATTGTCAGGGTATTAAGGATAGAGAGAGGAAGCTGAGACAGAGTATAGCAGCATGCCTAAGAGTATAGAAATGTAGATTAACGAAATGCAGAAAACTATTGTTTTTGTGCAAGTCTTGTTTTCAGTAAACTACATTTCCATATGACTACATGCATACTCCTTACCAAAGAAGAGGATTTCCATCAACATTTATTTTTCCTTGTGGTGCTGTTCTATTCCTCTCTATTCTTCCGTACAATGAGCGATATGTTCATCTTTTTGTAACCAATATGTTCTTTTTTACATTCCATAAAATCAAAAAAGCTGTAAGCGGACAAGATTGCCAGTTGCTTAGAAAAGGAATCCATGCATTAATAATCAAAGATATTAAAGATTTGGATACTAATAAACAACAGCATAATATTTAATTTCATGTGAAGAAAGATCAGCATATGATTTTGTTCCTACCTTTTATTAAGTTAATGTCCTGTTGATGATCAAACTGATTACAGATAATCTGTGTTTATGTAGGGAAGTTAATATCTCTTTACCATCTTTGCAAACATCTAGTTTCTAAGCGATAATACAGACCAAGTTTAGATGAGTGTGTCAAATTGTTTAATAATCTGTAATGAAGACTATTACGGTAACTGTGGCATGATTTGATCTGTCATTAAGCTATGTTATAAAACAAACTGTTTGCTAATGATACCTAGTGACAGAATTTCTGGAATGTTTATTGTTTTCTGACATTTAAAACCTCCATTCTTTAACTCTGCTAACTGATAAACTTACTCTCTCTCTCCTTGTTTGAATTGTTCCAAGGTTTTCTGTTACATGATAAAATAATTCACAATGCAAACAGGTGTCTGGCACAGAGCGGCCCAACTATGCAGGTGTGATAAGTTACCCAAATAACTTGTTGCGGAATGTGGCTCGACGTGGTGCACAGACCGATTTCGTGTTGGTTGTGGATGTGGACATGGTTCCCAGTGAAGGACTAAGGAAGGTGAGTCTTCTAGTTAATATCTCACACCTGATGCTACTCAAAAGCACCAAAGTGTCTGATATTTATGTTATAAATAACAAAGGACAAGCAGTGTAAAATATCACACTATTCGCAGGTGTCATTTTGAAAAAGTTGCACTTGCTATTTTGGGGTTTGCGATGCATTTTTTCCCCTGAAAATGTGTGTCTTATATAGAAACAACCTACTGTTCACTGTTGCTGACTACAATTTGAAGGTGGTATAATGAAACGTACATTTGTTTTGTACCACATGATAATCACAAATTTTTTGTGCAGTTTAGGTTTTGTATAATAATGTTCCAGTCAAGGAAAAAATCCAAGGACATACAAATTCATTCTCATGCCATACTTGAAAGAAGCCACATGGTACAAATCAGGTACTATGGCATAAGAAAATACATCTAGAAATTTTTCTCTGCTTTATGTGAAATACACTATTTTTACTATAAAATATTTTGATTGTGAATTTTGAAATGAAAGAGACCAATGTTGGTGGGAGGAGTGCTGTGGCAACAAAAAACACTACACAAACTACTGTGTTGATGGGTCTACTTTTCTGCTTTCTTTTGTTTCCATTTTATGGTTGTGGATCTACTTAGTCTATTATTTCATATTAAATTTATTGGTCTACTTCATCTTTCCATATTAATATTGCCTCGTGGGATTTCTTCCACCTCCATTGTTTGCTGTGTTGACTATGTTAAGAAACAGCTTCGAGTTCTTACCCAATTTGAGATACAACTAGGCACACTTATGACACTTTATAAATCCTTTAGTATATATTGGTAATAACAGACCAGCTTTTAGGTTGTGTGGAGCTAAAAATCCAACTTTTTCATGAAGCTTGGGAAAAATCGAGTTATCAGATACACAGTTGCTTCAGTTCCTGACTAGTTGAGAATGCTAGTTTCCTCAACTTGTGGTCTGTGATGATGGGCAGGTGGTCTGCAGATATAACAGTAGTGTTAATTTGGTTGATAAATATTAAAGAGTCTGATTAATACACAATTCATTTTTAATAATTCACTTGTAATTTATTAACTGAGTTCCGGTGGAAATTCAAAACATGATTTTAGATTAATTATGCGGAATGGTACAATAAAGTATGTTCCAAATGTTAATAATTTACATATACATAAAAAAAATTAGGCCCATTGAAATTAGTGGACCATAGAAATTTTTTTGATATTTTACTATTGAACAAACTAGCCTGTTAAGATGAAACATGGTCCAATGAGAGGACAGATCCCCACTTATAGAGCTTGCAGACAGAGCATCCCTAAATAGTCATTCAGATCTAAGCCACAAAATAATTAATAGATCATCTAAACTCTGAACACAGTCAGATGGAAACTGTTTCATTTTCTTTGTGTGCACGGAAAGAAATCAAATAATAGCTATTACTTTAAGAAATCCATTGAAGCATTTTAATGAATAAAGAAATATAGGTATCTAAAGTTACTCAAAATTTGCTATGCTATTCTCCAAGTTTCCTATTACCAGTTTTTTCGAAGTATCAATAAACCTGACATCATTGTTATGTGTATTTCATTTCAGAACAGTCTTATTCACTTTGTACAGCAATAAGTAAAGAGTGTTAGATATTTACTTTCAGCATGTTTGCACACTAAAAAATAGCTTTTAGTTGAAATTTGGATGCATCCTTACGTGTCAACACTCTGAACCATTATGGTCACCACCTTTTGTGAACTTTTGCTTTCCACCGTCCTTGTTTCGCATCAGTTTGCTGGCTATTTTTATTTATTTTTCATTTCTCATATATTTATTCATTCCTTGCTATTGTCAGATTGTGTCATCCTTATAAAATTCCAACGTGATCGTATTTGAGGTGATTCAGTGGTGTAATACATCTTGGGGTATTATAGTAGGATTTTTTTCTACAGACTTTTTTAATCAATATTTGCTGTACTGGAATTGAAACAAATGGAACAGTTGAACAAACAGTGTTGTTGTAGGATTTCAACGAGTTTGTGTCTCGGGGTGGATTACGTCGTGATGACAAGACAGTGTATGTGGTGCCGGCATTTGAGGCAGCTGACACAGTTACCCCGCCTGCTGACAAATCCACACTCCTTCACCTAGTGGACCGGGGCCAACTGCGCCCTTTCTATGTTCAACTTTGTTTCAAATGTCAGGTAAGTATATTCACGTAATTTAGTGTGGGCAGTTTTTAAAAATGATTTTATATTTATACTCATGTTTACCTTATGTCATTTATTTTTTTGCTTTAAAATATCAAATGCTCCATTTACAATAAATAATAGTTAGGTAATTAATGATGGTATTTTAAATTTCAAATATCTCCCCAAGAATTTATGAGATAACCTGTTACATGCACAAATCCTTTATTATCAGTTTAGTTGTTTTTCCTGTCACTTGTTGCACATGTTAGATAACCTAGTGATTAATGAGGTTATCACCCATCATACTTAAATTATTCCTTTCATTAATGAAAGAGGTTCACATAATGTTTATTTTTGACTTATAACAAT
The DNA here is from genome assembly GCA_031002005.1 of Vandiemenella viatica. Classification (NCBI taxonomy): domain Eukaryota; kingdom Metazoa; phylum Arthropoda; class Insecta; order Orthoptera; family Morabidae; genus Vandiemenella; species Vandiemenella viatica. The sequence continues at coordinate 122,651,740 of CM061918.1, forward strand.
TGCCAGATTGGGTGCCAGAATAATAGGAACTGATTTGGTCAGGTATTACTAATAATAATGTTCCTGACAGTTCTAAGGAATGTTTTTACACAGCACTCCATCGTTTTACTAATTCATACAGTAAACTGATGCTGACCACCAAGCAAAAGAAATGCCATAAAAATACACAGTTCTATCTAAATCTAAAGATTGTTCAGTGGAAAAAAAGTTGACGGTATAGTGTTCATATATGTACTTCAAAGCCCATTGACCTAAAACACTTGTTGGCAAAAGTTTTAGATCCAAATGGTTGCTCGTATTAATGTGGATGACATATTGCTCAAGAAACGATTAACTGAAAAATAATCCTGTTGACAGTGAAAAGCATGCCATTTTTAGCAAATATGTCTGTACTATTCAACAACCCAGGACCAACTCTCACCCACCTGCACCGCTAGCGGATAAATTTTAGGTACGTATGTGCCACAGCTACAAATGATAACAAGTAAACACACAAAGCAGCTTTATTATTTGTAAACAGTGTTAATGTCTAGAAAATATCACTAGTGTTCAAGGATAGTGCAGCTATAATAATAGAATATATTCAGTGGGTGACTGAATTTGAAAAGGAATGAGTAACCAGTGATATAATTTATACAAATATTAAAGATGTCATACTTGTCTTAATGACAGCTGACATTATGAAAAAAACCAATAATTACTAGTAATTAATCATTCCACCTAAATGCTTTTTAATAAGTTTACTTCATGTATTGATGACTTCAAACTGTAAGAAAAATAGTCACACCCCATAAAATACTGTCTCTGGTAATTAAAATGGGTCCTGATGTGGGCTCCTTTTTAACCTCTTGTCTGCAAATTTGCTCACTGCACCTTACCTTCTTAGTGAGAATAAATGTAATAACAGTGATATGCTTAAACAACTACTTAAGAAGAAACAACACTCTTTTTACCACAATATTAAATATGAGTTTGTATGCTGGAAACAGGGTTTAATGAAAAATTGAATAAAATTATAAACCAAAATGTACACGCGTCGCAAAAACCTTGTGTATGAGTGGTCAGTTCTGCCGACAGTGGCAGTAGTCACAGCTTGCTCCTACTAAATATGTAAGCAAATATTAAAAAAATGTGAAACAAACAAAGCAATATAATTTCCCAAACAGAAAACAAGGACATTGGAAAATGAAAGTACAGAAATATTACAGCAGTCATTTGACTTTTGTTCACAGTTTTAATGCCTTAGCGTATGGTTATAATTGTCTCCAAAATATTTTGTACAATGCTCGGTGTAATCGCTGCCGTATGTAATTTGAGGCTTTGATTTAGAGTAAATGTTTTTTTGTAAATGAATTTGTCAGAAACAACTGGTTTTGGTGAATTTTGTTTTTTATTTAGATTTCCCAGACGAGTTTCGCTCTTGTGGTGTAGGGCATCCTCAGTGGCTGTAACACTTTAAAGCCACTGAGGATGCCCTACACCAAAAGGGCGAAACGCGTCTGGGGAATCAAATAAAAAAACAAAATTCACCAAACCAGTTGTTTTTGACAGATTCATTTACAAAATTATTGTTCAACAACTGCGGGAAGATGGCCTACCACCATATTAATAGAGTAAATGTAGTGCAATCTTGATACTCATCTGTAAGTATTCCATAACTGATCATTCTGAGTAGTGTTTGCCGCATTATTTTTCATTCATGTTACAGGTGCATACAGACTACGAAGCCTGGCAGAAAGAACCTCCTTCAAAGGGGCTGTCTCCCCTATTTGAAGTACTCTGGAAAGACCCCTGGGAGCCTTTCTACATCTCTCGTAACTCGGTGCCCTTCTATGATGAGCGCTTCAAGCAGTATGGCTTCAACAGAATTAGCCAGGTACCTGCAATTGGCACTGCATTAATAGTACAGTGGCATCTTCAAAGTTATAGAAAGAAATTTTTTATCTTGCTGGAAAAATAGTTTTCATTTCACCACTTCAAAACAGTAAATGATAGCATTGTCAATATCATTTTTTCGATGGCAAAAGCATCACAGCGAAATTTATTGTGAAGTGAGGAGAATATGGTGGATGAATGTGCTAGTTTTATCATTTCATTGGTTGATGCATGGAACAATGCATATATGGGGGAAGTGGTAAATTGTTCGTTCAGTTTATCTTCCAGCTCATTTAACATAAATCTCCTTTATTGTTTCCTCTTTCTTGAAAAATCAATTCGAATTACTTCATGAAAAACACAAAACCTACTGACCTGTACCTTGCATGTCTTCTGTGGGAACTGTCGCTAATCATTGCTCTCTTTTTTTACTGTTGTTTTAGCTGTAACGTCAGTTCTGTGTATTAATTAAGCCATGCCATTAGTTACTTGGGTAGCAATTAAAAATTGTTCTCTCACATAAGGTTTTGGGTGAAGGGAATTGGGGGCTTGAGTTTTTTTTTTAAAATTGTTTATGTTTTTACACTAATCTACTTTATCCAACTGTTTACACTGTTATAACGTCACTGCTAAACAGTAGGAACTTGGTGTGCATAATATTTACAGGTTTTTTTTGTGTTTAGCACTGCCTATTCCATAGTTAATTCTTGTGATGGTATTTGCAGAGGCAAATCCTAGTATCTGCATGATATTACTACCTTAAATGATTATCTGTATTCAGTTTACACATGTTTATATCGTCTCTTTATAACTGATAGCCATGTTGTTGTAGGTATGTGAGCTCCACGTTGCAGGTTATAAGTTCTCAGTGCTGAACAACGCCTTCCTCGTGCATCTCGGTCTGAAAACACCAGACTCATTCCACATGGGCAAAGACCTCGAGCAAGAGCGCAACCGTATGCTGTTCAGACAGTTCAAGGTTGAATTAAGAGACAAATATCCAGAATCTTCAAGGCGCTGCTACTAAACCTCTGGACATTTCTGGAATAGGAAATTTATTTATTTATACTCTGATACAAAGGCTGTGGTTTGGACCCAGATAAGGGTCGGTGAAATTTTCTAGCAAGTGAAAAATGTAAACATTTGGCAGATGGTTTTCTGCTTCAAGACTGAAATCTAAACTGAATTCTCTCAAGGCTTTTAAATCCTTGAAGGGATGAAGTAAGAAAGAATACTTGTAGACATCATTACGACAACTTATTTCACTGGTCCTATCCATTTTGCCTTTGTGACTACAATATGGGAGAAGTATTTTACTGCAGGCATAAATACAGCCATTGATGATATCTTACTTAACTTATATGAGCAGAAATTGCTATATCTATCTTTTTTTTACCTTTTTAATATATATGTATATTTTTTCTTTGTTTGGGTTTTGAATTTCCTTGACGCCGTTAAAGGCAGGTGAGAACTGGGTGCAAGGAAAGGGAAGGAATTTGGCATTGCCTTTTGAAGACACCATCCTAGAATTCGCCTGGAGTGATTTCATGAAACCAAAATTTGGGCAGTCATGTAGGGACTTGAACTCAGGTGCTTCTGATTGCCAGGCATGAGCCTTACTGCTCACCCACCAGGCTCAGTTTGTCATAATGCCACAAACAAAACATCTTTGATATTTCTTTCAGGATTATAGCAAGCAATCGAGAAAAATATTACCATCATCTGCTTCTCTGTATTGTCACAAAACATTGATTAATGTTTATATTATTTGCAGTTCTTCAGTGTTTTAGTTGTAACTTAGCTGTATCCTTCCTTAAAACCAAGTTTGTGTAAACTGCAGCCAGCTAACCAGCTGATATTTCAATTTGGTTTTAAGGCAAATTTATGAGGCCATAAAGATCTTACTTGAATATGCTTTCAGTTAAGCTGTTAATATAGGAAACAATTTTCCTTACTTGAATTTATTGTTTTTGTATATTTACAAACTGGCAACTGTTTTGCTTAGACAGTTGCATTTCTTGTAAGTACTTATATTTGATCACAATTAAGTCTCAGACGCACAAATGAGAAATCTGTCGTAATTGGAAAGCGTTGATCAGTCCGTGTTTTATCCATATGGTTTATTGGAGCTGTCTGGTAGTTCAGTGGATAAGGTGTTCACTTACAAAATTCAAGGTTCTGGGTTCATATCCAGCTGTGGCCAGGAATTTTTATGCGCTTAGCTTTGTTCATATTAGGTACCAGAATGTCCCATGGTTCAGATTCCACATGAAACTGTATGTCCTGGATGAAAGGAGTTGGCCATCCTTCTTCCAACACACTGGCTTAGTACACCTTCTTTGGAGGATCCGACCAATCTCCGGGTTGTAGATTAAGTTAAGTTATAGTTTACTGAACAAACCATCACTTCAGTTGCAGTTTTATTATCTCTGCATTGTGTGAAGGTATTTCTAATTGAACACATTATTAATATGCGATTGCTAGTCATTGATTCAATACAGTACAACAGTGTGAGGCGTTTGAATTTTTAGGTATAAGTTTTTTAGTATATTTTGTGACTAGACTCCTTACTCAAATAAGGGCTGCTTTAAATAATTTTATCATAATATCAAGTACATTAGTGTTTTCAAGTAAATTAAGTTATGAAGTAAAATCTGTGCTGTAATGACAGTAATACTGGGGTATTAGAAGGTTAGATATTTGAACTGATTTCATGTTTTGTATGTAGTAATGTTTGGGGGCGTACATTAATTACGTGAGGTGTTTTTCTGGAATTCTGGACCCCCCTCCCTCTGGTGAGACTTCGTGAAATCTGGCTGGACGTGCCCCCCCCCCCCCCCTCTAAAATGACGTGAGATTCTGACCGAGGAACCCCTCCCTACTAATCGACCTCCTAACTTTTTGAGACCCTTTTTTTTAGGTCTCATGCTTTGAATGGCGGCTATACCCCCACTAAGGTTTGGACGAAATAACCCCCTAAAGTCGACTTTCACATCATTTGTAGTCCTTTTATTTTTTAGCTCTACAGTCCTACAAGAATTTGAAAACCTCACGTGAGATTTCCGTTGACCTCCTCCCCCTCGGTGAGGTTTCGCCAGACCTCCCTTCCCCTATTTCACCTCACATAATAAATGTATGCTAGTGTTTTTTTTTTTTTTAAAATTATGTACTGTGGACAAATGTGATAATTATTGTGATGAGGATATATGTGTGTGTGTGCTTGTGTGTTTTTTTTTTTAAAAGTGCTATTAACAGTGAAAATAAGGAAGGCTGGAGAAAGTAGCCCATCACATACCACACATGCAGCAGGTCCAGAAAAAAAGGAAATGCACACACACTTTACAATATTTCGATGACTAAACATACTCATGTTGAAGACGAGACATATGGTAAAGGGAAAGATGTGTACACATCCATACCTACAACATGAATGTGGCCTTATGTCTCATCTGCAACACGAGTAAAGCTATTCACCAAAATATTGTTTTTTTCATGTTTTTGCGATCGTCTGGGCTGCCTGCTCTTATCTATGGTATGTGATGGGCTGTTTTCCAAGTCCTTCCTCATTTTAACTGTTTAGTGGCAGTTTCAAGTCACCATTGTCCTCTGATAATAACAAATTCAACTCTCAGAATGATGTTTTCTTAAAACCTCTTCTGATCAAGAGTTCCTTGATTTGACATTTTCTAATCCTAGAATCCAATTTCTTCTTATACTTTATGAATTATTTAGAGTTTGATTTAAAAGAAGCATTGTTTTATATTGATAATTTATAAGTATCATTTCACCTATCATGCACTTAAAGCGATAAAACTTTTGCAAACATCAGTATAATGCAGTAGCTAAATTAATACGATATTGTAAACTGTTCTTTGGAACTTCGCTACTTCATATTCACAGACCTGACTCATTAATTAAATTTTTCAAATAATTATAACATATTTGTATGAAGAATTTCTCTTAACATGCATAACAGTGATATAATAGTTTACCAAAATCTTTGTTATAAATGCCTTCATATTGCTCTCTAGTTACTAGTTTCATGTATGTGCTGAAATCCAGATGAATTACATTTAGCAGCCTGGTGTTTCAAACATCTCACGACATCAAGAAATGTAAACGGATTTTAAGAGCAAATATTAAAATTGTTTTTATTTTTGTACCATAGTTGCATTCTAAAATAATGTTAAACATTTTTATAAAATAACAGCGAGACTGGTGTTTCTAGTGATATTATTTAATTCCAAAGGAATAAAAAAGTTTTTGTTCATTTTATTGTAGTTTTATGAATTTCAGTATTTTTTGCTGAAAAACATTTATGGAAATAACATTTATTACAGGCTTTGTTGGTCTGCTAGTCTTTAATTTACCCAGTGATTTTGAATCGATTACAATTGCAGATTCTATTACATTAGTTAAATTGAGCCCCAAGTTAGGAGGTCTAAGCATAGTATACTTACCTATTTTGAATAGCATAAGAATGTGCTGCTATTCTAAATAAATGAATATTGTTTGGTCTATTTTATTTGTCATTAATATGAGATTTTTGATGCTCAAAAATTAGTGAACTTTAGAGGAAACGTAACAAAAAAGGAAGAGACAGTCTTTCCCTAAATTTTACATTAGTTTTTTTTTTTTTAGCATATGGTAGTTTAGTAAATATACTATTGTATATAAGGGGACACTTATTTCAGTCAGTAGAGATTGCTGCCCAGATGGCCAGGGTTTGATCCCTGAAGAAGTTGAGATTTTTAAGCTGAATATCTGGTATGGCACCCCAGGTGCATTAATCCTGCTTTCGAGTAAGTACAGTGAAGGAACCTGCTTGAGGAGATAAATAGCCAATGTGGCTAGAACTCTTCCTCTATCAATCAGAAGCAGGTGGTTCGGTAGGGCCTGAATATTATATTTGCACCTTTTCTACCATTGTAAATTTTTTGAGATACCATCTCTTTTTACAAGCACAAACAGACTGATAATATTAGTATTTATTCCTTTTGTTTCAATGGCACTAATTTACAATGTTTTAAATGTATTAGTATTATATTCACGAGTTTCATTTGTATTTATTACTGAAACATAATTTTGTGACAAGTCTGTGCTAATAAAGTAATTTTGTAATAAGAATTGTATTGATTTGTAATCAAAAAAGTTTCTGATCCATTTTATTTTGGAGATAAAATATTGTTCCCCCCCCCCCTCCTGCCAATATTTACAGTGATGAGCCAAAACATTATTACAACCTACTTAATAGTGTGTTGGTCCACCTTTGGAATGCAATATAGCAGCAATTTGGCATGGCATGGGTTCGGCAAATCCGTTGTAGGTTTCCGGAGATATCTGGCACAAGATGTCTACTCACAGTTGTGAAATTTCTTGGAGACCTATAGCTTCCCAGATTTATTATATCAAGTTTAAATAATAATAAAAAATTGGTGGCCAAGTCATCAGCACAAGTTCACAATCATGCACCTCAAACCACTGCTGCAAAATTCTGATCTTGTACAGTTATCCTGTTTGAAGATGCCATCGACTTCATGTAAGACATGGCTCATGAAAGGATCCAATTGGTCTGCAGTAATTTTCATGTATTAATAGATTTTCAAAGTATGCTGTGTTGTTTATTTTATAATCTAAGCTTTTGGCTGCCATCCTACAGCCTTTGTCAGATATAGTGTTCATGTTGACATAGCAACGAGTGCCAAGCATCGCAGTGTAAAAGGCTGCTATCTTCATTGAGGTTGTTGGTATTCTTTAAAATTTCTGCTGCCTCTTTCATACGTCGAGGCCACCATTGGTCTTTTCTCCACAGCAGCCTCATGTCTTGAAATTTTAAGACCTAAAGGTCCACGGAAGACATCAACTTATCCCGTGATACCAATGTGCCAAGAAAATTCACCTGTCTCCCATACATACATCGTATCACTGACCAGATTGGGAAATTGTTAAATCGGATGGAGGTGCGAAAAGTAAATAAGGCTCACTGCAAACTTGGCCAGCCATTAACCAGGGTAAAAAGACAGATTACACCCCCACCAGCTTACGGGTGTTTATGAAGTCCTCTGCAGGTGTGGCGGTATTTACATCAGCAAGACTTAAGGAACATATCTGCCACTATAAATATAACAACAGCAACAAATCTGCCTTAATTCGCCATGCTATTAACACTGGGCACAAAATAAAATTTCAAGACATGAGGCTGCTGTGGAGAGTAAACCAGTCTGAAATAGGCAGCAGAAATTTTAAAGAATATCAACAACATCGAAGATAGCAGCCTTTTACTCTGTGATGCTTGGCACTCGTCGCTATCTCAGCATCAACAGTATCCCTGATGAAGGCTGTAGGATCACAATTGAAATAAACAATGAATAATACCCTGAAAAATCTATTAATTATGAAAAGTCGGTCGCAGAAGCCTTAGCAATCAATTTTCATGTAGTTCACAATTGTCATGTTGCATTCAATTTCTACCATAGGTCCCATGAAAGCCCATGCGTGTGTTACCCGAGCATAATATTGTGCCAACTGGACTACATTTGTGGTGTAGTACATTTGAAGTAGCCATTCGCCTGGAAGACAACATAGCCAGACACAACCATTGATCTGGTGTAACATGAACTGTTATTCATCTACCAGGTAAGAAATTTCAATTGATCCACGGTCCAGTCTCGATCTCCTGCCCAATGCAATTGTAATTGACAGTGTTGTTGGGTCAACATGGAAACACCTGGATCGGAGCCCCGTGTTCAATAATGTGTGCTCTAAAACAATTGGCCAAAACCAGCATTGCACTCTGCCACATATTACTCCCTATTGTGCTTTACATACAGGACACACTTCTGACTGACAGGTTCTGTAATGAGGCATGAAAAACCACCCCTTGTCACCTACTCTTGGTTTCACTGTCCTTCAACGACTTTCCATATATGCTCACCACATTCATGGCCTGTTTAAGGCTACCATAAAAACCGCAGTCACGGGGGGCCCCATCACGATGTAACAATTTAATAAGCTTGCGCACACTAGCCTTTGTGTTGGCGATAATAGGTATGGGGGATAGTTAGCTTGATTATTTAGGTTTGCAGGTTCAATTTTTCTACTAAGTCAAGTCACAGGTCGCTATTAAGTCGCATCTGATTTATTTACCAAGCACATACATCTATCCCAACCACCACCACTAATTATACTTATTCATCCTGACCGTGGATAAGGCTATACAGTACTTCATTTCCTCCGATTGCTTCCGAGTATCGAGTCTACACACTGTGTTAACACTTCTCACCACTGCTAGCTGGTAATTCGTCACGAAGTGCTTCCGTAACGTGATTAGTGGATGACATTTTATTTCTTTTAGGTCCACTATACAATTATACAAGGCCGCGCTGTAACCTTTACACTACTGTTGCGGCGGCCTGCTACAGACTGACTCAACAATTACAATTTTACACCTCGTGCCTCTGCACTTAACAATGCTTTGTGGTGACTTAAGCTTTAAAAATAATATACATGGCTTAATACTGTCTCGCCACAATGATCCCCTTCAAAATTTGTCCTTACTGAATAAACAATTTTCCTGCTAAAATAAATAATCTATAAATTTAGAACGTTACCAAGCTGCGTTCACAATATATGTTTCAGAGGCGTGGAGTCCCACGAGAAGTCCTTCATCAGATTCAGTTTTGAGAAAATCGTATCTGATATAATTGAAATAGGCCTATATATTTAAAGGCGTGTGTTACTCTGAACCTGTTTCAGCAATTTATGTAATTTCATTCAAATAAACTCATTCATCTTTTGACGTTTCATATAAAAAGTTATCGAATTAAAATGTGTATGTCAGCTCACATGTCTCCAGTCCCAAAAACCTATATATTCTAGCAAAGAAAAGCAAGAAAAGAAATGTCGTATACAAAAAGTGTATTATAAATATTGTCGCGTTGGCAACCGGGGCAGGTGTGAATTCGAAGGTTACTTGTCAATGAACACAGCACTTAAACTGAGAACAGGTTTATTGAGAACTCAAACATACACGCAGCACTGACTGCCTCTTGGGCAGAATGCTCTTCTATTTATACACAGATAGAACGTACTAGAGATTACAAGAGTAGTTAACAAATGAAATGTGTAGAAGTTACAAGTGACCTTAGGAAACATGTAGAATCTTCTGGAAATAATAAACAGAATTAAATAATTTTTGTCAGTGGGCGGGATTGAACCGGCGACCTTCGGTACCGCAATTCGTGACGCTACCCGCTGCGCCATGCTGGCAGACGGTACACTGGCGTTCATGCGGCATTGCTCCCTCTCCTGAGGAAAACAGCGTCCCGCTGTTAGATTTCTTTTGGGGCACGCTGAAGTGTCCTGGATCTTGATCTTGTCGTGGGTCCTCTGTATGGCAGTTCTGGAGGGCCCCTCCTGTTTGTACTATTATCTTCCTGTCCGACTTCCTCAGTATCCAAACCGTCCTCAGAGTCCTTGAACAAGAAGCTGGTTGTGCCTAGCTGCTCGTCAGGATTGTAGTAAGGCTTCATGCGGAGGACGTGAACAATGTCCCTTCGCTTTCGTCGTTTCGAAGACGGCTCATAATCCTCGACTTCGTATGTGACGTCTGACCGGCGGCGTATGACACGATACGGACCAAAGTACCGCTTCAGTAACTTTTCTGATAGCCCAACCTTCCGGACAGGGGTAAAAATCCATACGAGATCTCCTGGGTTGTACGCAACAGGTCGGTGCTTGCCGTCATACCGCTGACGGTCCCTCTCCTGGGTGGCCAGTGTTCGTATGCGAGCCAGCTGTCTTGCTTCTTCGACCCTGGTAATGAGCTGTTTTATATAGTCATCCTGAGTGTCGTCCGGCTGGAATGGGAACAGCGTATCCATTGTGGTCTCAGCTTCACGGCCATGGAGCAGAAAAAACGGAGTGAAGCCTGTCGTATCTTGCCTTGCTGTATTATAAGCAAATGTGACCACTGGCAGTATTGTATCCCAATCCTTCTGCTCAACATCCACATACATCGACAGCATATCGGCTAATGTCTTGTTGAAGCGTTCTGTGAGACCGTTTGTCTGAGGGTGGTATGCAGTTGTCATCCTGTGGACAACGTCGCATCTTGACATGACCTCTGATACTAGTCTTGACTGGAATACCTTTCCACGATCGGATATCATCACACGTGGTGCTCCATGCTTCAAAATAATGTCTTCTACTAGAAATTTTGCAACCTCTGGAGCTTCTGCAGTCGGCACAGGTTTGGTGACAGCGTAGCGCGTGAGGTAGTCGGTGCAGACTATTATCCATCGGTTACCGGTTGTCGACTTCGGGAACCTCCCCAAAAGGTCGATCCCAATTCGGTGGAATGGAACTGCTGCAGGTGGAATTGGTACTAGATGACCTGGAGGTAATTGCGGCACATGTTTCCGTCGCTGGCACTCTTTACAGTGACTCACATAATGCTTGACAGATCGGTAGAGACCCTTCCAGTAATACCTGCGTCTGATTCGGTCCAGGGTCTTCACAAATCCCAGATGACCGGATATTGGAGCGTCGTGGAAATACTTGAGAATAGCTGGCTGGAGATGAGCTGGAACGACCAGAAGCCACTTGGGGCCTAGTGGATCGTAGTTGTTCTTATACAATGTCCCATCTATCAATTGAAACCCTCCTTTGGCCGGTTCTCCTTTCTCCAAGGCGTCTATGGTTCTTAATAACTCTGAATCTTCCCTCTGTTCAGCTGCAACGTCACCTAATTCAGCGAGGGCTGAAATTCCATTCATGCTGTTGTGTTCTATTAAAGGATTCCTTGAAAGGCTGTCGGCATCCTTGTGTTTGCGTCCGTTTTTGAATACCACCGTGACGTCGTACTCTTGAAGTCTAAGTGCCCATCTTGCTAGTCGACCTGATGGATCCTTCAAGCTGGTTAGCCAACATAAAGAATGGTGGTCTGTTACGACGGTGAAAGGTTTGCCGAATAAATACGGACGAAACTTGTTGATAGCCCAGACAACTGCGAGGCATTCTTTCTCGGTTGTAGAGTAGTTTATCTCGGGCTTAGAGAATACTCTTGATGCATAGGCTATCACCTTCTCAGCACCTTCCTGAATTTGCACAAGCACTGCACCGATCCCATAACCGCTGGCGTCAGTGTGAAGTTCAGTTTCTGCATTCTCGTCGTATAAGGCTAGAACTGGTGCGGAAGTTAGAGCCTCCTTAAGTGCCTGGAAAGATCTTTCTTTAGTTTCATCCCAGTAAAACTTGGCGTCTCCCTGCAAAAGTTCTTGCAGTGGACGTGCCATGTTACAGAATCCTTTTATGAAACGCCGGAAGTATGAGCACAGCCCAAGAAAGCTTCTCACATCACGAATGTGCTGAGGAGTTGGAAATTCCATGACTGCCCTTACTTTATCTGGATCAGCGCGGACGCCATCTCCGTTGACCAGGTGCCCCAGGATTTTTATCTCTCTGGCGACGAAGAGGCACTTCTTCGGATTGAGGCGGAGTCCTGCAGTCTGAACACACTTCAGCACCGTTGACAGGCGACTCAGATGTTCTTCAAATGTTTTCGAGAAAACAACAATGTCATCTAAATAACAAAGACACGTCGTCCACTTAAGGTGTCGAAGTAAGTTGTCCATCATGCGTTCGAATGTGGCCGGAGCGTTGCATAATCCGAATGGCATTACTTTGAATTCATAGAGGCCATCAGGTGTAATAAAAGCCGTCTTTTCTCTGTCAGCTTCGTCAACCTCGATTTGCCAGTAGCCTGTCTGCATGTCCATGGTTGAGAAGTATGTAGCTCCTTTCAAGCAGTCTAAGGCGTCGTCGATGCGCGGCAGTGGGTAGACATCTTTCTTTGTGATTTTGTTCAGCCGCCGATAGTCGACACAGAATCGCCACGTACCATCCTTCTTCTTTACGAGGACCACCGGAGATGACCAAGGACTCTCCGAAGGTTGAATAATGTCATTATGCAACATCTTCTCCACTTCCTCTCGAATTATTCGCCTTTCGACTGGTGACAATCGGTACGAGCGCTGGCTAATGGGCGGATGATCCCCAGTATTGATACGATGCTTTATCGTGGGCCGTTTCGTCTGACCTTTTTTTTGCTGGGGTGTGAATACACCAGAGAATTGGCGTAGTATAGCTAACACCCGGTGGTGTTGTTCCTTGGTCAGGCCGGACCCTATTGGCAGTTCCATAGTTGTTTCCTCCAGCGTGTTGTCGGTACTAGTAACAGAGCATGGATCTTCGTTAATGACGTTGAGCTCGCCCTCCTGGACTGGTTCAGCTGTCCCTATGCACATTCCCTTGGGGATAATTTGTGACTGCTCGTGACAGTTGGTGATCCAAATGTCTCCTCGACCACCGATAATGCTTATGATAGCCGCTGGTATGTAGATTTCTTTCGTGAGCCTAATAAACTTTCTACTATCGACAAGCACTTCAAGGTTGCGGTCGTCCGTGTTTTTGACTGGGACTCTTCTCATTGCGAACGGCGGGATTGTCACGTTGTCAACGGCGAATAACTTCCCAGAAGATTCTGTGTTACGTGTACCCGTCGCAACGACTTCTTCAATTTGCAGCTCAGACGTTCCACAGTCAATGACAGCTTGGGATGCCTTAAGGAAGTCCCATCCAAGGATGACATTATGACTACATTCTGTTAAAATGACAAATTCAACTGGCTGGGTCCTGTTGTTGATGGTTATTCTCGCGACACAAGCTCCAGCTGGCTGGACGTACTTTCCATTTGCGACCTTTAGCACAGTTGCCCCCGTATCACGGAACATTGTCTTCTTTAGTGTGCGACGATAATTGTCCGACAATACGGAGAAAGAAGCTCCTGAATCAACCAGCGCCCGGACAGGTTGGCCGTCGATTATAACGTTGATGAGATTTCCCGACATCTTAGTGACTGTCATCCATGGAGGATTTTCATCTGCGGCGGCCTCACCTCCGTAGATGGTCGCCTTGCTTAGTTTTCCTGCGTGCGGCGGCTAGGGGAGCGGCTGGTAGCTCTGTCCGGCGACGATGAACGGCAGCGGCGCGTCGGGGATCGACCTCGTCTAGGGTACGGCGATGGGCTTCTTCCCGTAGGTCGACCGAACTCGTCAGCGGGTGGCTGCCTGGGGTAGAACTGTTCTGATGGCGGACGTCTTGCGGCAAAATAATCGTCAAATACTCGTCTTCTCTCTCTGCAGTATCGTACTGACATGTCCAGGGCGCCCACAGTGGAAACATACTGGCGCGTTGTCTTCTGTCCTCCAGACGTCCGTTCGTCTGCGGGACGTCATAGGTGCCGGAGGATTTGGTTGTGGCCGTGTCGGCCGGTTCCTAGGCTGCCGTTTGGCAGCTGCAGCATACGTCATATCAGGGCGAGGCCATTCTTCACGTCGAGTGCGATTGGCTCGGCAGACAGGAGCTATTGTCTGAAATACCTCTTTTTCCGCCGCGTCGGCTCCTTCATGACCCACTGGGCTTACATCCATGGCCATGATCTGATGCTCACTCGGTTCAAGAGTCCCAGCTGCCATGAACTGTTGTAATTCTTCTCTCACAATTTGTCGTATGAGAGACGCAAAGTCGTGCTGGTCTTCCACAACTGCCATAGGGACTACGTTGGGAAGTCTGTCATACTTCTTTCGCCCAACCCTCCTTTGTTGCATCTCCTCAATCCGCTGGCACCACTTGATGAACTCTTCCGTCGTAGCGACGTCTTTTATCAGAAGAGCTTGGTACATGTCTTCTGCAATACCTTTCATTAGGTGCGTGATTTTGTCGGCTTCAGTCATATTCGGGTTGACTACGTTGCATAGGGCCAAAACATCCTGTATGTAAGATTGCGTCGGCTCCCCATGTCGTTGGGCCCGGTTCTTCAGTTGTTCTTCCGCCGAGCGGATTTGTCGCTGGTGGTCCCCAAACGTTTTCTTAAGTTCCGTCTGGAACATTTCCCAGTTATTCAGTTTATCTTCGTTGTTCTCGAACCACTGCTGGGCGGTTCCGTCCAGATAGAAATAAACATTTGCCAAGCACATGGTATGATCCCACCTGTTGTACTTGGCGACTCGGTCGAACCCTTTTAGCCATTTGTTAGGATCCTGTCCAGCGTCTCCAGAGAACACCGATGGGTGTCGAATGTGCAGCTGGCTTGCCGCCATGGGTTTCCTAATGACGCGGACTTTCGGAAGGACGTACTGAGTATATCCTTTGTAGTCCGGTTCCAGTCCGTGTAGGCGGCGACTTTTACGTTGCCTAATCGGAGCCACGACGATGCAGCTGTTGCACAGGGTACCCGGCGTCTCCACCAAACTATGTCGCGTTGGCAACCGGGGCAGGTGTGAATTCGAAGGTTACTTGTCAATGAACACAGCACTTAAACTGAGAACAGGTTTATTGAGAACTCAAACATACACGCAGCACTGACTGCCTCTTGGGCAGAATGCTCTTCTATTTATACACAGATAGAACGTACTAGAGATTACAAGAGTAGTTAACAAATGAAATGTGTAGAAGTTACAAGTGACCTTAGGAAACATGTAGAATCTTCTGGAAATAATAAACAGAATTAAATAATTTTTGTCAGTGGGCGGGATTGAACCGGCGACCTTCGGTACCGCAATTCGTGACGCTACCCGCTGCGCCATGCTGGCAGACGGTACACTGGCGTTCATGCGGCAATATAATAGCTATAAAATTGAATACAAAAATAATTTCATTTGACACAATGGGCAGCAGGGCTTAGCCAGAAATGAAAGTGACAGTAGTTGGGAGATCCATATGAGATGCATTGATAAAACACCAAAGACTCGACGAAGTTGGTCCCGTTCAGCTATTACTCTATAAACTGTTGGCCCCTTTGTACACAGATTTAGAGAAACCTCAGTGCGTCTCTTTAATCGTCGTTTGTGCTCTACACACCTGCGTAAAGACACGAAAATTATCAAAAGTGTATGCAAAAGTACATCTAGAAAAGAAGTAGAGAGCCCCGAAATCAAATTTTGCAGGGGACCTGAAAATTCCTTAAGCCGGCTCTGACCACATTAGCATGCGAACAGCTGACCAGCTTCACCATTTCTGAGATGCTTGTTCACCGGTGCCAGTCCATAACAATTTGCATTTGGGAGGACGCGGGTTCGAATCTCCGTACGGGCATCCAGACTTGGGTTTTCCATGGTTTCCCCAAATCACTCCAGGCTAATGCCGGGATACTTCCTTCAAAAAGTCCATGGCCGAATTCCTTCCCGTTCCTTGTTCCCACTCCCATACTGCCTCTAATGACATTAGTTGTCGACGAGGTGTAAAGCAATAAGTAAAAAAAAAAAAAAAAAAAAAAAGGAATAACAATTTGCCCTTTATCAAAGTCAGTGGATTTTGCTATTTGGCATTGCTACAATGACTCTGCTTCAATTACATATTTTCCTTATTGCAAGACGTCGCCACAAGGAAGTCAGTCTCACTGGGCAGTGGCCATACTGTTTTTGCTCCTCAGTGGTACTCCTTTAAACACAAGACTTTACACATTATATTTTTTTTTTATAGTTAACTGGTTGGCTGCAAAAATTTTTGATCTTCAGTTTTAATTACTAAAACTGATTGATCAATTATTCAGGAAAACACTAGCCATTCAATCCTTACTTACCACTGGACAATTTAGAAAAATGGAGCTCTCTTCCTACCACTTTGTTACATACAAAATATTTTTAAAAGATTTGGACAACTGGAAGAATAAAGAGCTATGGAATTTACGGATTTATATCATTTTTGCAGATAAATATATCATTCTTCACATCCCTTCAAAATCTTGTATTTGGTACCCACTGTACCTGAATAAGGTTTCAAATGCCAGATCCATAAATTCTATGATACATTCCCTCATTTATCCTCCATAATGGATCACCTTACAAGTGTGTCCATCCAAATTGATCTTACCAAGATATTATCACCTTAATGCTTTCAATCAACAATTTCTTTCCCACTGTACTATCACACAAAGCTTTTTCATTCCTGTTTATCAACCCAGCTAGAAATATCTGATTATACCCCAATAATTTTAAACTTTTTCATCTCCATCCTGTGACTATTAAATTCCTTGAAGAAATCCAATGCCTCATTACGAACTATACCTACCGTGACTATTTTATTCAAAGTGAGAACAAAATAAAAAAATTTAAAAAAAATAAAATAAAAAATTACAATGGAAGGCAAACAAGTAAGAAAAATTAGCATGTTGTGGTTTTCACTATTACCCATATCTTTTGCACAATGTTTACATACTTGTATATAATATTTTCTGGGTTTATGGTTACAGGTCACTAGAAGCAAGAGAGAATGGGAAAGAATTCAGTTACTGACTTTTGAAGGAACCATCTCAGTATTCACCTGGAGTGATTTTGGGAAACCATGGAAAACCAAAATTAAGATGGCTGGACGGGTATGAAACTACGTCCTCCCGAATGCCGTGCCTGGATGTTACCTCTTGCCCTTGAGCACTAGTTGCAGGTTTAAACATAAATTAATATAACAGGACAAATCTGCAGAATTTATTCCAACTGTATTAGGAAGTTTATTCAATAAAGTGCTTTTAAGTACCTACTTCAAGTGGAAAACTGAAAAAAAACGAAGTTCCTTAAATAAAAGTTATGTAGGAAATGCAGTATCAAAAGAAGTGGCAGTAAAAATGCGAGTATTACAGGGTAGCGTACTGGGAACATTGCTCTTCATTATTCTAATAAATGATTGTGTTGATGGTTTACCATCAGAAATTAGGTTGTTTACAGATGACATAATGCCTCATAAAATGATCAAAATGGTAGAGGACTGTGAATAGCTGCAGGGTGATCTCGACAGTGTATCTAGCTGGGTTGGTAAACGTGGGATGAAGATAAATGCAAAGAAGAGTCAGCTTATCAGATACACATAAAAAAACTAAAAGTTTATTATGATTATAAGGGGGGGAATAATTGCTTGTTGAAGACTTGAAATGTAAATAGCTTGGCATCACATTTGATAACAAGGTCACATTGATAGGAAAAGTTTTCAAAATTCAGCACATGGAGAGAGTGATGAGTGGATGTACCAGAGAAGTACAGGAATTGGTTACAAAATTTTGGTCAGAGCATTGCTTGAAAATGGTGATACAGTATGGGACGCATATTTTGGATATCAAATGCAGGGAGTGTAAAGAATGGCTGCTAGCTTTATCTCTGGTAAGTATCGCAGAACACAATCAGTAACAGATATGATAAAAAGAGGAATAGGATTCATTGGAAGACAGCAACATGGTGAAGAGAATCATGAGAGTGTATATTGGTAATGAGGCATGGAAAAATATTGGTGTAAGAATTAAGAGTAATGCGTTGGAGGGAAAAGATGACCAAAAACTCAAGCTGACACACTATTTCAGACATATGGGTGTGGGATTTCCTTTCGTAGATAGGGATTGGAATAAGCTACACAGAGAATTGATGAATAATTAACTGAAAATGCCGACAGGATTTAACGTTGAAATCTGTAGAGAGCAAAAGTAGGTGGGTGCAGGAAAGGGGGGAAATGGGTATGTAGGGAAATTGCTACCGGGGCATGCGTTCCATTGCAGTTAAGTTTAACGACGTTCTTGACGTCACATGGTGTTAATAAAAACCGATCGGATGGCATGTAACAACTGGAATAAATAATATTCCTTAGGAAAAAACATAAGTCGATATTTCATTCGTCTCATCACAGTTGTGAATTATTTGTAATAGCATTTTTTTTATTCTCCCGGAACGCAAAAATGCTTTGAAACGCCAGTAATAAACTTCATAATTCTGGGTATCAATCGATGAGCAACTCTGACGCTTGAAATAACACATTAGCTGCTGAGTTCCGCTATAATTAAATGCATGCATACAGTAACACTCTAAATAATGCAATTCCTACTCTATAAATAGAAACAAACAATTGTCAACGCTGTCGTCACCATGGCAACGGGAGTGCCGAAACAAAACCGGTGTTTCCACATGTGCATACCGCTTTATCGCTGATAAAGTTATACCACCATCTGGTATGAGTACTTTCCAGACACTCGTTATTTGTTATGTAAAACATAAATAAGTCTATAATCTGAATTCTTACTTTTCTTCTGTTTCATTATGACAATATATTACTGTTCGTGAAAAGGCAACTTCCAGGGAATTCCAGCTTCTTTCACTAATTGAAGTACCAAGCTGAGAATTATTTCGTTACCTGTACATCTATTAGTGGCGGATCTAGGAATTTTCGGAGCAGGGACAAAAACTGTGAGATGCCGCCCCTCCGAAGGTCGCTGCAATACAATACAATACAATACATTCATTTTCCATTGATCCCAATATAAGAGACTGGCTCTGTGGGATGTGGAAAGTTGTCAAATTACAGATAAACAGTTGCATAACAAAATAATAAGTACACCACTAGATGTACAGTCATAGTATAAGGTACATTAAACACTTCCATTACAAAATAATACATACACTACAAGATGTACCGTCATAACATATATGGTACCGTAAATAATTATGTAACAAACTAAATACATACACCAGGAGATGTACAGTCATAGCATACATGGTAAATTAATTATGTGAACTAAATTTACACAAGATGCTGGCAGTTATTTTTTAGATACCTTAGAAATAAATTCCTCGACAGAGTAGAAGGAGTTGTCAATTAAAAATTCTTTCAATTTTTTCCTGAATTTATTCTTATCATCTACTAGACATTTAATATGTGTTGGGAGCATATTGAAGATATGTATCCCTGAATATCGGACCCCTTTTTGAACAAATGACAATGACTTGTAAGTCTTGTGAAGATCATTTTTACTTCTAGTGCCATAATTGTGTATTTTACTATTTGTTTCAAACAAAGTATAATTTGTGACTACAAAGGACATTAATGTGTATATATACTCAGATGCTAATGTTAAAATCCCTAACTTCTTGAACAGCTCTCTACATGAAGTTCTATTGCTAACCCCACACATAATTCTTATTACACGCTTTTGGGCTCTGAACACTTTGTCTCTATGGGTAGAATTGCCCCAGAATATTATTCCATATGACAATAAGGAGTGAAAATAAGCAAAATAAACTAGCTGTCTCATACGGAGATCACCTAAAGCTGAAATTGTACGAATTGCAAATGTGGCTGCTCCCAATCGCTTTAGTAAGTCAGAAACATGTACTTTCCAATTTAAATTATGATCAATATACAAACCTAGAAATTTCACACTATCTACCTCTTGAATGGACTGGCCTGCACATTTTATGTCTATGTCAGGTGTTAATCTGTGTGATGTACTGAATTGCATATACTGAGTTTTATCAAAGTTTAAAGACAAGCCATTAGCTGTAAACCATTTATTAATCAGTTCAAAGACATAATTTGAAATATATTCTGTAGATAAATCTGGAGTGTTTTTAATTCCTATGTTTGTGTCATCTGCAAATTGGACAAATTTTGAGTTTTTAGATGAAACACAGGGTAGATCATTTATATATATTAAAAACAATAGTGGCCCCAATATAGAACCCTGAGGTACTCCACATCTGATTAATTTCCACTCAGAAAACAGTGGACCTCTTAAGGCAGCCTTAAAATTCTCCATTGACACTTTCTGTTTTCTATTTAGAAGGTAAGAACTAAGCCATTTATTAACAATGCCATCTATACCATAATACTTAAGTTTCTGTATCAGAATTTTATGATCTACACAGTCAAATGCTTTAGATAAGTCACAAAAAATTCCCACAGGGATTAATTTATCATTTATTCCTTCTAAAATATTGTCAGTGAATGCAAATATAGCTTGTTCTGTTGAATGACCCTTTTGAAAACCAAATTGTGATTTAGGTTAGAATATTATTATTTTTTAGATGTTCATAAACTCTATTGTACATTGCTTTCTCAAAAACTTTGGAGAAGGCTGTTAGTAATGAAATTGGTCGGTAATTCGATACGACTGCCTTATCTCCCTTTTTATAGAGTGGTTTAACTACAGCATACTTAAGCCTTTCTGGAAAAGTACCCTCAAGTAAAGATATATTAAATAGATAACTTAGTATATTACTTAATTCTGTGGAGCACAATTTAATTAACCTGCTGGAAATCCCATCATAACCACTTGAGTATTTGCTCTTAAGGGATTTGATAATTTTTCTTATTTCTTCTGGAGTAGCTAATTTTATAGACATAGAGTTAAATTTTTCTTGGAAGCCTTTTTTGACAAAATCCATACTGTGTGTCACTGAGCTATTAGCAGACAACTTATCAGCAACAGATAAAAAATGTTTATTAAAATTATCAGCAATTGAGAAATTAGATTCTACTGAATTTTCTTTGACAAAAATATCATTACTTGTTTGATTACTCTTTCCTGTTTCCTTTTTTACAATGTCCCATATTGTTTTAATTTTATTTTCAGAATCATGAATTTTATGTTTGTAATACATACTTTTAGATTCTTTAATAACCTTTTTCAGTATTTTGCAGTACTGTTTGTAATGTGTTTTAACATTAGCATTCTCACTGTTCCTAGAGGCAATATACAACTTCCTTTTATTAACGCATGATGTTCTAATGCCAATAGTTATCCAAGGCTTTTGTTCTTTTTGAGAAGCACGACACTTTTTCAAGGGGAAGCAACTTTCAAAGAAATTTAATACAATGTTACTAAAAATGTTGTATTTTTCATCCATACCTTGAGCACTGTATACCTGTTCCCAGTTTGTGGTATTCAGGCACTTTCTAAAACAAGTAACTGACTCATCATTTATTACACGCTGAAGTTTAAAGACATTACTCTTAGTGCTAGTTCCTATTGAAGTGGTGATGGTTAATAACTGGGCATCGTGATCTGAAAGTCCATTGATGGATGGCTTGATGGTATAACTGAATTTTGAGGTATCTAGGAAAACATTGTCTATAGCTGAGTGACTATTATTCATTATTCTAGTTGGAAAATTAACTACCTGAGTTAAATTGAATGAACTGACTAATGATTCTAACATGACTTTACAGGGTAAGTTATTTAGAAAATCTACATTAAAATCACCACATACGACTATGTTGACTTCTTTTCTGCTTAAAAATGTTAATAAGAGTTCAAACTGATTCATAAAAACAGAAAAGTTTCCCGATGGTGCTCTATATACTAGTTACTATTATGAAAATTTCATTATTAAAACATAGCTGTGTAGCACAGGCTTCAAAATGTTGGTCAACACAATATTTGCTAATACTTATATCCTCAAAACTATAACTATTTCTAACATAAGTGACAACTCCTCCTTTCTCCAAGTTCGTTCTACAATAATGAGAAGCTAAATTAAAATCAGTTACATTTGACATACCTATTCCTGCAGTTATATGGTGTTCAGACAAGCATAAAACATCAATTCTATTGATATCATTTAATTCATTTATGTGGACTAGCAATTCATCCACTTTATTTGCTAACCCTCTGATATTCTGATGTAATAAATTAATTCCTACACAATCTTTAATTTTGGTATCTGAAAACTCATTATTGTTTAAACTAATTTCCTTCAAAACTCGCTGCCTAATACATGATCCTAATCTAAAAAAGGAGCTGCCCTAACACCATTAACAACAGGTATCTTTTCATGTGAATTTGTGGCCCCAATTAATTGTTTTGCTATGAGATCAGAAAGAACCCCGCTTTCCAAACAAGATTTTGTCGCCTGAAGTAAACGCTCGGGTTTGCTTCCTCCCCCCACCCCCCTCACAGATACGTTGATTATTGGGAAAATTCAGATTTACTGAGCAGGGCCGCATTTAAGCATAGGCTGTAGCCTAGCGTCCCTCACCACAAAGGGGGGGGGGCACCACAAAGAAGGGGCCCGCACAACACCGCGCCCTGCCTGGGCCAGTAGTAGAGCTAAAATAAAAAAAGGGCGGCCATAAATTTTTTGAGCCGAATTTCGAATTTAAGCATCGATAGCCGGAGGTAGTCCCCGGTCGGAGGGGCCACTGGAGACGGGGGTGCCCGCAGCACAAGTATAGTCTAGGGGCCCACAAAGCCTAAATGCGGCCCTGTTACTGAGAATTGACAGCATAATTACCTCCCTTTCTACAGTTCAGAAGCGTGTCTTATCCTTGGTCAAGTCCCTCTTAGGGAGCGTCCATAAACTACGTGGCTCGGTCTAGGGGGGGGGGGAAGGTGTTGCCTGCAAAGTTACGCTGGGCTACGTGGGGGGAGAGGGGTTTCCGAGCCAATCCACGTAGCTTCTCATTCATATTATTTGTCACAGTTAAAATAAGGTACAGAACACACAACAGAATTTGAATATTTATTTCCGTCATTTAATTATCTCCGTATGTTATTTACGATAGTGTGACAAGGGAAAACAATACAAAGTTTCTTCTGAAATCAATACGGAAAAAAGTTACGTGCCACGCAGGGGGGGGGCGGCTAGAGGCCAAAGTCACAACGGGCTACGTGGGAGACGGGGTTACACAGGAGGCCAAAATGGAGCTACGTGGTTTTTGGACGCTCCCTTACTTACAAATTAGTATATCTACTTGTTGGTACAAATAACCACTGTACCATTGTTCTGTTAATATATAATAAGATCTAGAAACGTGGCACATGATTTAAATACTTAAACTAATATGGTATAGTCTCCAGTATCCGTATTACTTAAAGCGCTTAAATTCAAAACTGCTCTTGACGTCTAGTAGATTTGGATCAGATTTTGACTACGAAGCGTTTTATTGGCTGAGCTTGTGTTTATTCCGTCTATGGTCAAAGATATTTAAAAACCATAGGTTCATGTAAATGCCAAGAGAGTGCAGCAGAGAACTGCTGAAGTTAGGGTGGTTGTTATATTGTCTGTCAGGTATGTGATACTGTATTTTCTGTTTCATTTGACCTGTTATTGTCTCCGTTGTGGTCAAGATACTGAAATAATATCTGTTCGGTTAATACGTGAAAGAGAATGTGTTTTACTATTCCTTATATGTTGCAAAATAATAATATATCTTAGAGAACTATCTCGCCATTTTCTCATGACATCATGCGGCAAATAGTTAAAGATTTTAATTTGTGTTTTATGTAAGGTTTACAGAGTGCAAAAAGTTTGCAATTTTTCCATTTTCATTTTATCACTTCAGCGTACGAAATTTCACTGTTCGTTTCAGAACATCCTGCAATGCTGAACTGATAGATGGACGGCAGTCCGTATGGTTTCGTCTGAAATAGTTATGGAAGATCGTGACGAGCAGTAAGTGTTATCATTTACATTATTACTATTACTCATTTTAATTGCTGACAGTTTCCAGTATAGGTTCGCCCCACATATCGCACTGCAGTAACCAAGATTGTCATTGGAAGAACAGATAGCGTAAAAGAAAAAAAAAATTGTATTTTAATCGCCACAGATCAATAAAGAAAGTTTTGTTTATCACAATATCTTCTCGTGTTTGAAATCTACATATTGATTGAAGAAAGGGTTGGGAAAATGAGAACAGTTCACACAGTTGTCAGAGATATGTTTGACAATGTAACAGCTGATAGAATGGTGTGATCACTCTAAACAAAACTACTGATATTTGTCACTTCAAAACGAAGATGAAAAAAAGCACAAATCAGTCATATTAATGAATTCAAGTTGAACAACATTTTATTTTTCTTGATTTATATTGTTCTGAAGAACAAATTGTTTTGTCTGTACCTTTTGCCTCATAATTGCATAATTTATGCAGATTCCTTTGTATACAAAACCTTCATAATTGTTTGTTGAAAAACATAACTGCAAACAAAATATCTCGAGTTCAGAGGAAAAAATCATTTTCAAAGAGCTTTATTGATAGAATTTGTATGAAATTATTATAACATCAGATATTTTAAAAGTTTGTTATTTATTGTTAATGTATGCATCAAGAGCGAATATTGTAGGTCTCAATTTTGATAGATAAATTTGAAAAACAGTATGTATTGGAGTGGAATGTGTTCGGACATAGTTAATACTAAAAATTTGGAATCCGTTTACTGTGTTCATTTCATGTCACAAGATAGGTTTTATGCTAAAAGTGTAAAGAAATTTATCTATGAAGAAAAATTACAGAGTAAGAAATTATGAATTGCCTATAGGATTTGTAGAATACCACACACTTTACCTTAAAATTAGAATTAGCAAGCTGGAGGCTAAAAAAGATTGTTATGAAATTTCGTCTGGTTTATGATGATCGTGTTAGGAGCGCTGATACCCTCCCTCCCCCTCCCCCCTCCACTGAGTGATGGGACTTTGATATCTTGCAGTAAGCTGTATGTGAAATGATTTCTTCTTGTAAAGTCCTGAAAATATTTTTAGTATGGAGAAAGTAAGTATAATAGTGAGCTATACGACACACAAAATACTTTCTTCTGTGTTACTTGTATTACACAAAGGTAATATATTCATTCCACATAAATTCTAGTCTTGTAGAAATAAGCTTACTGAGTTAAAGAGTAAATGTTTTTGGTTAAGGGATATTAACCTGTTCTGTTAGGTTTCATAGTGAAAGTTTTAGAGTAATAGTATTCACAGCTATAGCAGTCACTAAAGTGCAATAAAGTCGTACAGCCAATTTAAGTTCTTGAAATACCCAAAAGTAGAATTAGCAGCTTTTGACCTTGAAAGAACAGATGAATGCACATAGATGTTGTTCAGAATTTCCATAAATTAGTACTTGGTTAATAATGTTTAATTTGTAAATTGTAAAAGTTTTTGCAGGTGTAGAAATTTAAAAATCTGAATGTCATGATACTTCACATTTTGAAGTGAAGATAAAAACATTTGAACTGAATTAGATGTATAATCTTTTGGTTTATTATGGATCAATGTCAGTAGGTAGTATTTGGTATTAACACGTGACAGTTGGAGGTTGCTTATTATTTGTTGGCTTCAATTAGATTTGAAATCTGAACGAGAGAACATCATTGCTGATAACAGAAACATAATCATCAAAGACATCTCCTATTTTCTGTCATTGCAACGTTTTTACACTTTCACTTTTGATTGTTTATTGTTTTATGCATTGGACTACTGGTTGCTGACTCCAAAATCCCTTCTTCCCAAAATGAGTTCACTCCATCTTCTTAGATCGTTTCCTAGTAATGTAAATGGTCTTCCTAAGATAAATGTTACAGGAGAAAGAGGGGAGAAATCGGTGTTCTTCCATCTTAAGTAACTTAACTCTCAGATCTTCATGATTGTGTACTTTGCGTAGTTTTTCAGTAAATATTTTATATGAATTATGGTAAATTTCTGAGGTAAATGTGGTATGCAGCTGTTTTTCAATAAAAATTTGTTGAGGTAACCTGTGATGTGGGCCAACTTGGAGAAATCGAACAGTTTCAATGTTTGCATATTTTTACATCTGGATATTTTCTTAAATTTTAATTGCACTAACCTGAGCATATTTCATGTTGCAATTTGTAGTTAAAAGCCATATTTTTATAATAATAAACGACAATGTATGGCTTGACATATGAAAGAAAAAATAAGGTTGGTGGTACACTTGTTTTGGTTATTTCTTTTATATGTCATTTAGTGGATATAAGTGAATCTTCAACAGTATGCTGAATTTATATGCCATTTAAGATAAAGATTTGAAAATGGAACATCAGTGTGAGGGGCATCTCACATTAAGCAGCAGGCTGAGGAGGGTTAAGGATTAGTCTGGGAGGTGTAATGTTTGGGCCAGGCACTTAGTAGGATCCATCTTCAATTCATGGATTCATGTCTCTTAAGATTTTCAAAAGGAAATTCTGTGTGGATTTCTTCATTAAAGACATGGCCAATATTTTATCTGTTTGTTCCCCGCAATATTCTTCCAGCTCAAATGTCCTCATTATCAATGAGACTAGAACACCAAACAAACCTAAGAAAAGAGAGGGAGAAGAAAATGTGCTGCTGGATGTGTCTAGCACTGGTTGTTACTGAAGAAGGGTCCAGATTAACTTAGAGTGCGCAAATATGCTCCCGATAATAATGATTGGCTAGTGGATCAATGCCGAGTCCTGAGATTTATCATTCGTCAGATGTTTTCAAATATCTTGCCATAGTGGATTGAGGCTGAGAAGTTGAATGTACCTGACAAGCATCCAATTTAAAATTTCGGGTCTACTGGAGATCGTGATTCCGCTACAACAACATTCAGTAATATCGTTGGAAAACTGCTGTAGTCAGTTGCAAGACGTATTGTTTTCAAGCAGTAATTACGATATAATACAGCATGGACCATTATTTTGAAGCAGAAATTAGGTTGTAATACAGCTTGGACCAGCATGAAACCGTTAAATGTACTTTGGAAAGAATTTCTAGTGGAGTCTTGCGTTTGGCCACTGCAGTATTTTGTTGTAAACTCCTGGCGGAATCGCGATCTCCAGTAATCCCAAAATTTCTTAAATTTTTTTTTAAGGTCCAGCCTTATTAAAAACGGAGCCTAAAAATTTTCATCTTTTGTAGAAAGCAATAATTATTAAGGATTTAGATTTTGAACCACAAATGATGTTTTTGTATGAATGTTGGATTGGATTATGCTAAGAATGGTATTTGCATAATCCAGTCCTGGTTATTGAGTCTCGCCATGATTTAGAGAAGATCCTGGCACCAAACAAAACTTGATTTTTTTCCCAATCATCTAGTTAATTAGTTGCAGAACTCTTGGAAGGAGAACTCTTTTTGCACATTTTTTTTTATGCTTAAATAATTTTCTTTGTATTTAAATGATTTAAGTTGTATGTTTTGTTCTGCGTTATCTGTAGAATTTTGACCATACTTCAGTATTTTATTTTTTGGAAATCTACCATCATTTTGCATTCGGAAATTAGACATTGAAATTGTTTGAAAATGATTAGTGTGTGTTGGATTTCCTTTTGTTACTGATACTTTGTCCTGTAAGTTGAGGTTTATTTCTGGTGGAATTTATTAGTGTTATACGTGTTGCTGATATACCTACCATTGTAACTGTACTCATTAAGCCTGTGGTTACATTGAATGGATGAACTGGCATTCTGATGAACATGTCGGAACACAATAAACATTAAATTAAATTAAACAAGAATATCAAACAAACTGAAACCTGTCATTGTGGGAACAACATTGCACACATTCATTCATCAGAACTCGTATGAATTGGTCAGAATTCTTTAGTAGTTCAAATAAGCCTGATTTTTTTCAATATGAATTGAGTGAAATCTACTATGAAAAATTCATAAACTTCTTAGATATGTGAAACAAAATTGCATAGTAAATAACACCAATGCAACTTTGTGTTTAATACCATAAACATTTCACCTCTCATTGATGCAGTATAACTGATTAATTAATTACATTGGTATTGTTAAGAATGGTAACTGCTCATCTGTTTTTTCTGCAAACCATGTTCCAACTATCGCAGTCTGGAATATTAAAAATACTATCAATTTGTGTGTAAATAGTTTTTGTACAACTAAATTTTATTTACTTTTAATAATTTTATGACTATTTTTTTATTTTTAGCTGAAGCTTTCAAAAATAAAGTGGCATGGTCTTCATAACATGTTTTGTAAATAATTAAACGGGCAGTCAGAGAGTGTCTGGTCAAGGAGGAGGAGTGATCATCGAACCAATATGAACATATTTCAGAATGGTGTTTTCAGATCAGTTTTCATTAAATTGCAGAGCAGTTTACAGTGTGACTCCCAGTCTATAAATGACAAGAAATCTGAAGATGCTAAAGAATTTTCAACAGAAAAAAATACTCTCAACAGAAATATAAAATCGGAATGCAATAGAAAAACTTCTTGATACTGAGCAGAAAAAGTTTGAAGAATTTTGATGAAGTCTGATCCAGTGCCAGAAAACATGATGATTCTAATTATAATTTTACTACAATATGAGTGCTTAAAATAAAGTAATTGATGTACATATCCCCTTTTTCCCCACCAGACACAAGATTTTTAATAAATGGCTGTCTAAGAACATGTAGTCATCATTGCAGTTATCAGTATTATCTAGCTCGGACAGCTCCAACACAACTGAGTATGTCAGAATATGCAAGCTTGATTATGCTGATTTTCTAACAATTTGGACGTAATTGTCAGAACGTCAGTTCCTCAGAGCACACATCCATTGTAAAGCACTACTGTATTGGATCTACAAGGTACATTGAGCACAGGTTCAAATCATCGGCCCCATTTTCCAGCTCTCCTAACTGCGTTTTTTGTAGTTTCTCACAACTGCCTAGACGAATGAAGGGATTGTACCTATCTTCCACCTCATAAACTACATATTTAATTTTTTTTTTAAAAAAAAACCTTATACTGAGCTCACATTATTCTTTTTATCGACATGTGACACCACATTAGAACAGAATCACAAATCCATCATTGTAACAGCTGCGGTGATTCAAGCTTGACTTCCCTAAGAGTTACCGAGATTTTCGCAACTTTAAAGGGACTACATCATTGGCTAGTGCTGCTGAATATTTACCAAGTATACTTCCATTGAGTTATATAATGTTTAGGTTGTAAGTTATTTAAAAGCTTTTCTACATAAGAGGAAAGAAATTAGGCACATGATTACAAATGATTCAAAGTAAAGATCCATTACTTAGGTACTTGTATGCATATGGCATAACAAGTTCATAACACATTAGGGAGCGTCCATAAATCACGTAGCCCGATGTGGCTTTGGGCTCTATCCCCCCTCCCCTTTCCCATGTAGCACATAGCTTTTTCCCCTTTTGATTCCAGAAGACATTTTGTACTGTTTTCTCTTGTCAGACTATTGTAAATTACATAGTGAGATAATTAAATGAAGGAAATAAATATTCACATGCTGTTGTGTGTTCTGTAAACTCATTTTAACTGTGGAAAATGATATGAATGAAAGCTACGTGGCCTGACCCAGATCTTTCCCCCCCCCCCCCACGTAGCAAAGCGTAGCCTTCCAGCCAACCCCTCCCCACTGTAGACCAAGCCACGTAGTTTATGGACGCTCCCTTATTGAATCCATTGAAGTTTGACCATTGTTAAAATCAGCAGATTGTTATTGTATCTTGCATATTGATTTCTAAGAACTTGTATATCTGATTCAGACTGAGCCATCCTATGTAAATTTAATTTTAATCATGCACATCAGGAATCAACAAGTCTTAAGAGGATCTAGAAGTTGGACATATTTTGTGAAGTTGCTCCAAAAAGATTGTTCCTTTATGGCTTTAAATATATTACACTGCTTCAGATACTTTTCTAACATGTGGTATAGTTGCTGTAATCAGTTTTTCCTCCTGCCCCCAAGCAGATCATTACTCAAATTTTGTTTTATTACTGATTACAATTTACATTAATGCGACTTATTAAGATTATTTTGGCATAAGGTTGTTGGTGTATAAGAACATGTAATATGTCCTTAACCTTGCCTGAACTGTTCAGAAAGGGTGTCTATCGTGGATAAAGTTATTCCATTTTCAGCGTGAAAAAAATAAAATTTGTTATTTCTAATTAATGCAAAAAGCTACATCAGACCTTTCATCACAAGCTGTAGTTAGGCATCCACAAAAATGTCCCGAGCATAATTTTGACTATTTAGGTAGGTTATAAACAGAATTTTTTGGTACGGAAAGATAATTAAGATCTAGAATAAAGGAGATAAAAGAATGAAATTAGTTTCATGAGATAGACAAAATCAAGCTGATTAAAGTCATGTTATAAAAAAGTTAGAATTTCAGTAAGATAATAAGATTTTCGAAATGCATTATTGAAATCATTATTGAACTTCCTGCAAAGGCAGTGACAAACTAGAATTAGTGGAAGCCTCTCTGAGGGACAAGTACGGTTGGAATAATTAGAACAGGGTGCCCTAAGAAACATGGGTAATTTACAGTTCAAAGCATAAGGTAATTAATCAGATATTGAATGATTCTATTTTCTAATTTTGTAATTACAAGCTGATGTCAGAAGTCTGAATGAATCGATAAATAGAGGTCGACCATGCTGAATTTTGACCAGTCTTTCACCAGATATTAACGAGGCAAGTCCACGGTATTGTGTAGGCAGGCTTTAGTTCCACAGTTCGTGGAAGGTGGGGCAAGCGATGCCTCTTGGTAGGTCTTTAAAGATTTCGCACTAATCTGTCTGCAGTGGTGCTGGACATCAATGTTTTCTTAACGACTTCAGAACTTTTATAAAGCTCTCTCCAACTTGCGGTTGCGAGTGATATGCGTTCGAAAGAGTGTAGGCTTGTACTTAGTATTGTTTTTGTAGGATAACCTGCTTCTTCAAAAGTTATTTTTGGAGTTCGATACTGTCTTATAAATTTACAGTGTAATCTGATACCAGAATTAGCTTCAATAAACTTTGAGATTATACTTCAATTATGTATCTACAGCGACTTTATTTAATATCATTACTTAACCTGTTAGCTACCACAGGATAAATCGATAGCTTGGCCGACGTTTCTAAAGCACTATATGCATTTTCAGTAGAAAGGTATTGGATAATATAAAGGCAAGTTAATGTGCTAATGTTGCAGAAACCCAACCTCAAGTAACGTTACAAACACAGTTGTAAGCATCTCCTGAGGAAAGTATAAATACCTGCCCCACAAAGTTCAGTCATTAAAATCAAATTATTAAAAAATGCAATTTTATTTATTTATTGTATGACAAATGTACATTTTTTTTTTTTACAAAATATACAAAAGGTTTGGACAAATGTGCATTTCACAAAGGCACATAATCTTAAATCTCTAAATCTAGTGCTTTGACCGATGCATATTATTGTTCCTTTTGTAATCTTAACGGGTACAATCAGAAACGGTGTGGTAGATAGACTGCAAGATGGCTCCACATTCACAATATTTGCAGAATATTTGTGTGGTAAGTAACAAGACCTGCCTTGTCCTGTTTGAATCCAGTTGATTACTCTCTAGCGAGATTGAATCTTGTAACCGGACTGAAGGCTTTTCAACTAGATGTTTATTGACTACTGATGACTTGAGTTAAACCATAGCTTGTTGAGGTTGAAAGAGGATGCTGTAAGGTTGATTGCTTGTGTCACGGCAGTTCCCTTGATTTCAGGCATTGGGGTTTTGCTTGTAAAATATATCTCGATATGTGGTTAGCTGGGGGTTCCTCAGGATGTTTTCCCAGACCTTTAGAGCTAGGGGTGAAAATTGCAGAGAATAGGGAGCCATAGGGTGCTTGTGTTCCAAATTCATCCTGTAGTTATTTGCAAATAATGTAGCAATCTTCTGGGATAGTTAAACTTGTAGAGGTTAAAATATTCGGAGCTCAGAAGCCAGTATTAAGAATTGTGTGAGGTTAAAATTAGAATTTCTCCAGAGAGCTATTTAAAAAGTTAAGAATTATAACATTGGTGGCCAATAATACTCTATTTGATACAAATAGAAAAATATACAATTATTGCAATAGAGTTAAAATTATCTTTTCAAAGATTAAAAGTCATTGTGATTTGTTTAAAAAAAGGAGTCAGATACTCAGGAATACAGGTCTTCAACAATTTCCCAGCATATCTCAAATGCCTGGTATGGGACGACATTAAATTCAGAAAAAATAAAAGAAATTTTAATTGACAACACCAACTCCATTGAAGAGTTTCGTTTGAAGGTATATACAAAATAATTACCAGTATTTTGTGTAAATACAGTTGTACGTATTATTCTGTGACAGTGCAGCTTCTGGTGTATATGTATTCCGATTTTTTATGTAATGATTTTGTTGTAAATTAACGCCTTTCATCACGCTGTCTCCTATACTGGAATGCATGGAAAATTCTATTGCATTGTGTAGTGATAATATTGGTCAGCCAATTACTCAAGATTTTACTTCACTAGAAGAAATCATAGCGCTTCCACTCACAATATTCAGATTACAAATCTTTTGAACAGATATTTTATAATATGCCGTGGAAGTAAACAAAAGATATTGAAAGAATAGCTATAAGAATTCATAAAAGGTAGAAAGCAAAAAGTTGGGGTAGGAAATGCAGTATTAAAAGAAGTGGACGTGAAAATGGGAGTGTGTCAGGGTAGAATATTGGGACCATTTTTATTCGTTATTCAAACGAATGATTGCGTTGATGGTTTACTATCAGAAGTTAGGTTATTTGCAGATGACATAATGCTATATAATAGGATCAAGATGGAAGAAGACTGTAAGCAGCTGCAGAGTGATCTGGGCAGGATATCTAGCTGGGTATGTCAACATGGAATACAGATCAATGCAAAGAGGAGTCAGCTTATTAGATACATAAAAAACTAAAGGTTGATTATGATTATAAGGTGGGAAAGAATTGCTTGTTGGGTCTTGAAATGTAAATACCTTGGCATAACATGTGATAACAAACTCAACTGGCAGGAGACATTGGACAAGTAGTAGGAATCCTTTGCTTGTGTAATAGAGCAATGAAGGGAAGTACCAGAAAAGTAAGGGAATTGGGTTACAAAACTTTGGTCTTATTTGAATGTAGTGGCGTACTATGGAGCCCACATTTTGGGTATCAAATACAGGAGTTGGAGAGGGTGCAAAGAAGGCCTACTAGATTTGTCTCTGTAAATTATCGCAAAACAGTTGGTAACTGATATGATGGAGCTCGAATGGGATTCATTGGAAGTGTATACTCGTGACGGGGCGTGGAAAGATATTGGAAGGGGAAAGATGACCACAAGCTGGCACTCTATTTCAGGTATAAGAGTGTAGGAAAATATTCTTTCGCAGGTAAGGGTGTCAGGGTTTGAATAAATTACCGAGAGAAATGATTAATAATTTACCAAAAACTCTGAAAGAATTTAAAGTTGAAATTTGTAGAGGGCAAAAGGGGAAAAATGTGTGTATAGTGAAATGGCCAACGGAGTTTGCGCTCCGTCACAATTAAGTTAAAATATATATGAGCAGCAGTGGCGTAGCTAGGTCAACAAGGGCCCCGGTGCAAAAAATTTATTTTGGGCCCTCAGGCCAGGCGGGCGACGTTTTTTTTTTTTTTGCCTTGTGTGCTGGTAGGGGCCCCCTGAAATGAGGATGGGGGCCCTTGAATTGTTCTTTAGGGTCCCCTGAGCAGTGGTTGGGGCCCCCCCCCCTGAGCACAGCGAAGTCCCTTAGTGAGGGGCTCTTGTGTTCTCAGGGGCCCCTTACACGACGGTAGAGCTAAAAAGAAAAAAGAAAAAAAAAAAAAAAGGTCGCCAGTTTGCCGTGAAGGCTCGTGGGCCCTCTATACTGCGCTTGAGGGCCCCTAGAGGTGTGCTTAGGGGCCCCTTGAGGTATGCTTGGGGGCCCCCTGAGCGTGAGGGCCCCGATGCACTGCACCGCCTAGCCCCATAGTAGCTACGCCCCTGATAAGCAGCAGTCTTCTAGGAAATACCACACTCAAACCAGTTCTCTCAACTACCCATGGTTTTGTCGTCGTACCCACTTGTTTCTCAAGATTGAGGCGTCTCAGTGCTGGATATAGACGGACAAACCGGGATACTCTCCCCGCGCTAAAACTTAAGGAGGCGGCAGAATAGCGTTTGAAGGTTGAACTGTGGCAAATTTATGTCTGCAACATGTTTTTACTTGCTATTTTTTTTTTTTTCGATCGGATGGAGACAATCGACAGTGGGCGATAATGCAATAATGGGGGTGGCGGCGGGCGGCATAATAACGTTCGAAGGGGCGACACTGTTTTTGCCCCGGCTCGGAAAATTCCTAGATCGGCCACTGAGACGTTTGCGTGGGAAAACGTCATCTGGAATCTCAACTCGTTGCATGCCGTTAGTGGTGGATGTTCTCGCTTCGCAGCCCGTCACGCTCTCTGCAGGCGAGAGAGAGCAACGGCCGAACTAACACTTGGTACCTTCACATTATGCAGGATTTCATTGGCCATATCAGCTGAGTTTAACCAACAGCTCAGCTATAAACGCGATTCCATCTTTATTTTCAGTTTCCTGGATCTAAGAACAAAGACGTTGATGAATAGTGATAAACCTAAAAGTAATAGAGACAATTTCTCACATGCGCAACTGTCTTTCCTCCCTCCCCCTCCCCCCTTTCCTTTTCAGTAGTATGTGTCGTTAATTCCTTCTGCGAAATGAGTATTTCTATGCTTAAATAGAGATCGCAGATTTTTCAAATGTTGTACCAGATACAAAGAAATGTTTGATAGATAGTGTTGCATCCAGGTGGTTACCATAACTACGTACTTCATAGTGCGATGATTGTTCACCTGATTTCCAGTACTTTTCACTCATTCGAGTAGAAGTTCGTCGTCATCGTACAACAGTAAGCTTGAAGTATTTGAGGATGAAAATATTTCTGCTGCTGTGGCCATTTGGTTTAGCCCTTTTAAAGTACAGTAGAAGTCCGATTATCCGAGGTAAACGGGACCGGGACCACCTCGGATAACCGGAGGTCACGGAAAGAGGTTACAATGAATCAAAAAACGTATTGAAACTGAAATAATACAATTAATTTATAGTGTAAAACTAATATGTGAAGCAATAAAGTTGCGATACACGCGCAAGCGCTACAGTACCACGCTTAATATCGTACACAATATAGTTGGAAAAATATTCCGTATCTTCATAAAAGCTCCCTATCATATTTCAAAAATTTGCCTCGGTTAACCGGACTTTTACTGTATTACCGAAACAACGTACTGTTTACTATGCGACATTTTATTCAGTTCCAGAGAGAGAACACTCGACAATGTAGTTAGACGACGTCCGTTAATGACGTAAGTTAAAAATGGGGGGAGGGGGTCCGGCAAAATCTCATTCAGTCTAATTTAATAAAAAATATCACGTAAATGATTTTTCTCCTCTTATTCCTAAGAAAAAAATGTGTTACATAGAAGAAATCAGTATTAACGCTTAGATGTTTAGTGGCATTAAACAAAATACATGACTATATCAAATAAATTTAATTATTTAAAAATTAAAATTGGGGAGGCGGTGGTGCCACATCTTAGCAAATCTTACCAAGGAGGAGGGGAGGCGAAATTGAAGAAAAAATTCGTCACATAGTTAATGTACGTCCCCTTAGTACTTCGACTTGGCATGTGTCATCTTACATACTCAGTTTTACAATTTATATAAAATTGCTATGGACATAGTCTGTTTAACTTGTGTAACCTCTTTGTGTATTTTCTTATATGGCGACAAGTGTGGGCTGGCGGTTACGTCATTGTTTAGCGGTCCCCACTCCTTTTCCTGGCTGTCTCCTACAAGGCCGCGGCTCGCCAGTAGTTGCATTGTGATGGCTACAGGTGGGCTGTGCGCGCGGGTTGTCTGTCATGAAATCTTTGTTTCGGGTGACAATAATATCCTCTGGTAGTTGGTGATGCTACTTCAATATCATAACAGCGAGTCTGAAACAATACGACGTTCCGCCTACTCACAGTAACAAATCGACACTTCCCACGAGGTAGGTGGTACATACCTTTCTCAGCAGATTTCATTTAAGCTGATAGTTTTCAGTCTTGCTGCAGTTAGCCTCAGCGTGAAACGCACAGCCTTTTTCTTTAATTTAATTGCAATGCAGCGTACGCTTCGGTCATCTCTTTCTTGTACCCGCCTATGTTTGCTGTCTATGAATGTTTATTTTAAATTCATTCAGCGATTTTGATAAAAAAAAATTTTTTTCCTCCCGTGATCTACTCAAACTGGAAGTTTCGTGGCTAAACTGCTACCTTACACTGATATCTGATTGTCGTGCATGTAACTTGAAATATCTTTCTTTTTTGCTGAAGATTGGAAAGAAGCATTTTGTTTTGTTTGTAATTTTCTGTTTTCACTTGGTTCAGGGTTGAACTGCCGCAACATCATCTCAGTCATTTTAATTGATCTCTGAAACTAGCACATACGTTCTTGTTTATTGTGGAATGTGCGGGAGACGTGTCAATATTTTCAGTAATCATATTTGCTCGAAAACTTTTACAGGGCTCTTCGTTAGACAGAAATAACTTATACGCATAGAGCTGTCATCGATATTTGTAGTGTATAAATTGAGTGATGATGCAGTAATTTCATATCATGCAAGTTTATCGAGAAAATGAAATTCAAAATCGAATTTTCCTACTCGTGGATGACTTTGGGAACAAACTAGAGGTGGGCAAAGTGACTCACTAAAAAGAGCGGTGTTCATTTGATCACTCTACGAAAAGAACTAGTTCTTTTGAACGGTTCACTAGCTCAGTTATATTTGAGATCTTTTTTTTTAGGTCTCACCCCTCAGAATCCGGTAACACCCCCACGTTTCGATGAAAATACCCCCCTTAAATCGACTTTGATGCAATTAGTTGACCCTTTTTTACATTCATTTTTTTTTTTTTTTTAGCTCAAAAGTCCACAAAGCCCACGTGAACAAGCTCTTCTTGATCTTCAGAATTAGCCGACTGATGACCGACTCACCTAGAAGAACTACTGTTCACTTTTTAGTGAGCGACTGCTCACTGGCTCTTTTAAAAGAATTACTCTAAAGAACTGATTCACTCGCGAACGACCCATCTCTAGAACAAACTTTTTAAGTTGATCGAGTCAGACCTTTTTTGCTGTCATCATCAGTGTCTCGACTGGTTTGATGCAATCCTCCGTCTATTCCTGTCTTGCGCGTTCGTCCTCAATTATCTGCTTTATATATTCCAATCTTTGTCTACCTTCTTTCTTTCAACTGTCCCCGCGAATACCAAATTAATCAATCCTGCATGTATCAAAATGATTCAACAATATCCGGTCATCTTAACAATATGATTTTGTTGATATTCTATTATTTACTGTCCTACAAACTCATTAAACTGATAATTCTGAGCTAGACATCTTTAATGCCAAAACGAAAATACTGTAATACGCACTGCAGTACAAATATAGTCATTAAGATATGTGTTGTGACAGCATGAAGTAAAACATTAGTTACCGTTACTTTGGGACGGTGTTTGTCACCCATTCCTAGAGAATTATCTTGTTTTACCAGACCAGTTGAAGCAAACCGAACCAAGCGGCAGAAATAGAAAACGTCTTAAGGGACCGTGCACAAACTACGTGGCTCGGTCCAGGGGGGGGGGAGGGGTTAGCTGGAAGGCTACGTTAGGCTACGTGGGGGGAGGGGGGGTTCCGAGCCAGGCCACGTAGCTTTCCTTTCATAACATTTTTCACAATTAAAATGAGGAATAGAACTCACAACAGCATGTGAATATTTATTTCCCTCAGTTAATTATCTCCGTATGTAATTTACAACAATAGTCTGACAAGAGAAAATGTCTTCTGGAATCAAAAGGGGAAAAAGCAACGTGCCGCGAGGGGGGGGGGCGTAGAGGCAAAAGCCACGTAGGGCTACGTGGGGGGAGGGGGGGTTCACAGGAGGCCAAAATGGAGCTACGTGGTTTATGCACGCTCCCTAACGTGGGAAGATTAACAGCAAAATGTAATCCGCTGCATAGATTATTTCCGGGCTTGTGGATATTGTTTTGGTGTTGATTTCGCAGCTTCGTCATGTTATAGAAAATTGTAGGGAAGCATCTGGACCAGAGTACTTCGCAGTACCATAAGAAGAATTAATTTCATTGATGTCTAGAGAAATTTTGCACGATATCACTACTCCCCGCGTGACGGTACGTCAGTCTATCGTGGTGAAAGTAGTTCCCACTGTGACTCACTACGCGCCGAGTGAGCAGCAACAAGCGGCTGGTTAAAACCAGTGTCTACCGAAAATTAAACTGAATGGCCGCGCTGCATGTAATCTATACTAATAAAATGCTAATCTCTGTTTCTGTGTCTGTCACGCCGTGACGTTGTGCTCTGACGTCACTCAACCAGCCTGCGCTGCTGGTTTTACAGCGACCAGAGACTGCAAATAAGAGGTTATTTAATAATATTTCAATTTAGTTAAGCATAAAAATGAATTGCCGAAAAACTGTAAGAAAAACATGTATGTAAGAACTCGTGAAAGTTCTGCGTTAAGTGCCATCAACATGTGATACAGTGAATGTATTAATTCGTATGTGATTCGAGCTTTGATTTTCTAATGGCAATATTAGCTGAGTTTATGGTTAGGTTGAAATTCAACCAGGGTCAGAATGACAACTAAAACTTTTTGCTGTAGCTTAAAATACTTGGAACTGCATTGAGCTTTATTTTATAACAAATAGGCAACTGCGAATAAATGACGTGCCCAGCACAGCCCATTTAACCCATTATTTTTGACGGTGTTTGAGGTTAGTTGAGAGTAAGCAGGTAAAAACTTTCAGAAGTGTTGTCGGCATGCGATTTATTATTATTTTTTTTCGAGCGGTCGAGCCAAAGTTTTGCATTGTTTTGAAGATACTTGTCAATATTTGAGAGCAGCACGAGAGTTTTACTTGAGGACTAATAAATTAATATAAATTTAGTAGTACTTTAAATAAATTTAAGTAGTTTGGATTCGTTTCTCAGAATCTCATACGTGACAGTACACGGTTACAGTCAATTAATTTTTTCATTTCATGCTCAGGACTTCTTGACATGAACGTGTTCACTTTATTATAGCAAGAATTTATGGATCGATTAGATGTGTTAAGTATTTTAATCTGATAAGGCTATTGACAATCTGCGGTACTGTACAATGTTTAGAACTTTTCATGTACTACAACAGCTTTCTGAGAAAATTACAGACATGTTCAGAAAAAGACGAACGAAATTCTATAGCCACATTATAAGGATGAATAACAGACTAACCAAGAAAATTATCGAACTTGCCATCTCAGTGAAGAACAATTGGTTTCTTGAAGTCGAAAGGAACCTCCAGGAACTGATCAACTAGCAACATCGGAGGACAGATTGCGAACATACATGAATTTGCAACAAACAGTAAAAGAACCCTTGGACGGAAGAAGCTCGGCGAGAGGATGAAAAGATTTTGGAAATAGAAAAAAAACACCTCTGCTAAATAAGTTCAGTCGCGCTCTTCGGTTGGGCTTAGCGATGGAGGGAGAATGTTCTGAATGCTGGTCATTTACAGGTACTTAAGGAAGTTAGTCCTGTGGGAGTTGTTATCAAATCTTGGTAATACGACGCTGCCCCCTGTATTTTGGAAGAAGTGTTAGTTTCAAAATTAGATTTATGAAATGGGAGAATAGCTAAATCCAGTGTACAAAGCTGAGGAGTGAATACTTGGTTGAGTTTGTGACGGGGTTGCTTTTAAATCAGCGTCGGTGTTGCGCCGTGGGAATGCCAGCTGTGACTGACTCACCGCTGATCTCATCTACCACGCTGTCAGCTCGGGCCTGTTCAGCTGTCAGCAAATAACTGAGCTTTATTTTACAACTTAAATTGTTTCTAAACCACTTCAAAGCACTGATGACTCAACAACGCAGACTGACCAGGCACTTTGTCGTGGTGAAGGAGCCATGAATTTCTTTTTAGGTCAGAATGTTACGGTACGATCCAACTGAGAGCCCACCCTCTTCTGCACGTTTTCTGCCAGCCAGATCGCAATTTGCACGCACAAGAACAACATTGATCTTCTGGGCGCGAGTTTTATTAGTTGAGATGGAGGATCATCTTCAATTGATTGAAGACCACCTTCGAATCGGGTAAACTATTCGCAACATGCGTGTGACCTAGACTCTTCTAGAGCCTCGAATCCGTAAGCTTACTTCAGAGGCTGAAATGTTTCCGAGAAAGTTTTTGCATCGTTGTTCCCGTAAATCAGTCATAACAAAACTCTGCACCAAAACAGACACCTTGTACTTGAACAGCAATAACACGCGAACTAAAAGAGATATTAAAAAGTTTGAAGGGGGAAGGTAATGGCTAATGCAGTGTTGCCAACCACACGTCGCTAAGATTTTCTCTGTAGTTATTATTCTCGGAGAAAGGTTATCGAAGAATCTTGCCTCAGAAATTAGGAAGGCATTGATGAAGCTTTCCTACCTGTGGTAAGAGAGATGGTTAGATAAAATGTTTAATAAACTCTTTAATGGGGCCTGGTAGGGAACTTTTTGTGTTATTCTACGATATACGATCTGCCGCGTTCTGTTAAACTGGTAGGAAATTGTTGTACTTTGTGTATGCACAAGTGGTCGCTGTGTTGGACGTTGCAGGTGAGATTTGGCACTCGTGGGACTGCAACCTGAGCTGCGCGCACACCCGTGGGAGCTGAGGTCAGCTTCCGGCCACAAAGTCAAACTATAGACAGTGCTCTCTCGCCTGCTTCCTCTTGTCTCCCCAGTGTAGAAGCGTTGGCTAGTGTTACTGTCTTTTTGTACGTTTTTCGTTGACGGTTATGATGATGATTGACGAGGATGACGATTGACGAGGATGACGATTGACGAGGATGACGATTGACGAGGATGACGATTGACGAGGATGACGATTGACGAGGATGACGATTGACGAGGATGACGACTGACGAGGATGACGACTGACGAGGATGACGACTGACGAGGATGACGACTGACGAGGATGACGACTGACGAGGATGACGACTGACGAGGATGACGACTGACGAGGATGACGACTGACGAGGATGACGACTGACGAGGATGACGACTGACGAGGATGACGACTGACGAGGATGACGACTGACGAGGATGACGACTGACGAGGATGACGACTGACGAGGATGACGACTGACGAGGATGACGACTGACGAGGATGACGACTGACGAGGATGACGTGAATGATGGGTGAGGTTCAAACCCTGTGCGTTAAGGATTACTGAACCAAGGGTGTCATCGACTTTAACCCTCCTATGCGAAGGACCAATCGGTCCTCACTCCATACACACTGCAGAAAGGTTTGGTGATTACGGAATTATTCGACACCCTGCTATCCTTGTACCAGTTCTAACCAGCTAACCCCCTGTCCGTATCACGGAGAGGGTTGTGTAGTAGATATTCGAATTCTACTACAGTGAGTGAGTAACACGCTAATTCATTCTCTGCCAACAGCAGCTAACTCTCCCGAAAAGACTACGATTTTTTTGCAATTTCGAAAGATCCGTCAAAACTAAAGCGATTTAAGTGACGTCCCAAAGGGTTTTGTACGTGCAAATTTTTATATTTAACCAATCAGGGGCGGATCCAGGATTTTGTTTTGGGAGGGGGGGGGGCTTGAGCGGACTTTGGTTTGGGGGGAGGGGGCTTGGCTTGAGTGAATTTTGGTTCAGAGGGCTTGCGTTCAGTGGATTTTGGTTTTTTTGGGGGGGGGGGGGCTTGAGTCGGGAAAAAGGTAGTATTTATAGCCTCCTCGGGCCTCAAATCATTAGAGCTAAAAAAAAGGTCTCAAAACTACAATGTCAGGGGTGGACCTAGATACGTTTGGGGGGGGGCTAGATCCCCTAGGCCCCCCCCCCTGGATCCGCCCCTGTAACCAATGTAGGGTTTAACAGTTCCAGTTGGTTAAATATTTTTCTTTGCGTTTAGTTATTGACGGAAATTGTAAGAAACTTTTGTTTTACTCATTGCTCAGGTGAAAGTCGTCCCTAGAAGCTTAGTTACTTCGGTAAAATGACTTTGGGCTCGCTCACATTAAATTGTGCTGTAACAGAATCGACCTTAGATGAATATTTTGCACGCCTTCATTTTGGTGTAAGGAAAGGATCAAAATTACTT
The DNA here is from genome assembly GCA_031002005.1 of Vandiemenella viatica. Classification (NCBI taxonomy): domain Eukaryota; kingdom Metazoa; phylum Arthropoda; class Insecta; order Orthoptera; family Morabidae; genus Vandiemenella; species Vandiemenella viatica. Next base: position 122,694,209 of record CM061918.1, read on the forward strand.
GCATTCGGCTGGATGGACAGTGGTTCAGTTTTATTTGGCATAATAAACTCAGTTTACTGGATACGAGTTGACCTATAATGGATTGTACTTGAAACATGTAGGTAACTGCCCTGTGAGAATGCTGGATGATATACTGTTTAGCTATATGTAATGTTTCTACTGTTAGGTCAACTGTGGTATTACCACAGTCTGGGATTTCCTGGAGGCTTGCAGAAAACAGTTGCATCGCAGTTTTTGCAGTCGCGTGCTCTTCTGGAGTGTGCCTTCTCTTCCTTTGCTTTCTGAGCAGTTTTTTCTTCTTCGCGGTAGATGTCTCTTTACGACTGTCAAAACAAGTTGTCGAGACGAATCCCTCTCTCGAGAGAAGTTTGGAAGTGGCGTTGGCAGTGAGTGAGTCATAGCGCGCGGGGACCTTGGCGATGACCTTGACGGCAGCTGCTGCAACTTTCTGTAGTCCCATCACTTAAAAGTGTGCCGTGACTCTACATAGCCGGAAGCGGTACAAGTGTCGGTTAAAATAAATCTGTTTACTCGGGCTCGTGGGGAAATGCTAGCGTACTTAATCACCTTTGAATGTTGAAGGTTTCTTTGGTTATTTCGATGGCAGATAATAAAGATAGTTGCCCGGTGCTGCCGCAAGCTAATGATCACAGTGTGGAATGCTCTAACGAATGTGCGGTTTTGTTCGTCTGTTTTGACACCTCTTTTTTTTTTAACCATGTATTGGACAGACTTGATTCAAGCAACACTGGCGAGAGGTCATCTATGTTTGCTGGTGACGGCTCGAAAAACTGACGTGTTGCCTGGCTGGAGACTGACATTATTTCGAACTGTGTGGTAATGTTCCAAAGGGGAAGTCAGTCCTAGATTACTTCCCATGATTTTTTGATTATTGGACGCAACATAATTTATAAATAACTTTCTAACCTGGCCTGTAAGGAAACAATTTTTTATGGGTGGTCTATTCATGGTCAGACCACGATGGATTCACAATATACTTCAATTATCTTAGCAATCGGGAAGTAACGTGCGTCATCAGAAAATGTACGCCGTTCTGTCAACCCTGCTATGTTTATCATCAAATCTAAACTTCTGCTAAACGATTACAAAAGGAGCCGATTTTATTATAACAGCAGTTACGAATATCGTTACATAATGATACTGTACAAATTCATTTAAACGTGCCAGTTTTTCATAGATCATTGAAGTACTTGGTTTGTTTCAAATTTAATTGAAAAATTACTAACGTGTGTTTCCCATAATGTTTTATTTTTAAAGAATGCCTTCGTAAAATGTTCGTTGTGTGGGCTTGAAGTCTGCTTAAACGTTTAAGTTTGAATCGTTTTCTTGAAAATGAATCCACATTGAAATAGTTTCTGCCGTGGACCGTAGATATCCTAATCACAAATTACTCCCTCAACCGCAGTAGACTTCTTGAGCCGATTTTGACGTCATTGTAGTCGGAATTCGGCATGGCTGCCACATTCTTCACTCCAAATCCACTATGCATCATGCAATATTAGTAGTCATTCTGGTGTACGCTGCATTTCAACCTAACCACAAACTTAGTACAGTTCCTAGAAAATTAGCATTTTTTTAAAATTTTGATTTTTTGCAAATATTATGACACGCATATATGCGAACGGAGTTACGATGTGATAGCTGAGGTGTCTTAATATTTCATGCCCGCAACTGAAGACATCCTGTGAACTTACTGACAATACGAATTTAAAAACTTTTAAGGTTAAGTATGATTTGTATTTCGTTCACCGTAATTATTATTACAGGTCTTTAGATGCAAATGTGGTACAACGCGATATTTGTCGCCACTAAATCACCGAGCGTGGTGGGTGAACCATTAACGTTCTGGCCTCGCTTTCGGGAGGACGTGGGTTCGAATCCCCGTCCGGGCATCCTGATTTGGGTTTTCCATGGTTTCCCCAAATCACTCCAGGCGAATGCCGGGATGCTTCCTTCAAATCCCTAGTTCCATCCCGCCTCTAATGAACTTAGCTGTCGACGAGGCGTAAAGCCGTAAAAAAAAAAAAAAATGCCACCAAATTGGCGCTCATGAAAACAGCTTAAATGAGTAATAAAGTTTCAGTTGTGATTCTGGTCCAGGCTGCATTTCAATCAAGCCACAATCTCTACTATTGTCATAAAATCTTCTCGGGTGTCCAGCCGGATAGTGTTGTATAAACACGACGTTTCGACAGCTAGCTCTGCCGTCTTCATCAGGTGTCATGTTTCTTCTAGCTGTCGCAAGCTGACTGCCACCGCCTAGGGTGGACACCCGAGAGGATTCTATTGCATCAGTACGCATGGAAAGTCTCCAAACTCCACTATTGTCGCTAGAAACTCAAAGCTTTTATCACTTGCGCATTGATACATTCACTGTATTGAATGTTAGTGACTTAATAAATAGCGATATAAACTTGACCCACAATTTCAGATCGTGATACTAAAGCAACAGCTAAAAACCTGAATAATGACGCAGGCAAGATGGCCCTCGTAAAATCGAAGGAACTTAAACTACTGAATACATGTCGAACTACATATGGCCACATGAACTATGGCGTCAGCATCATGACAATTATTACATGAATGTAATTTAAAAATGAATACTAAAAAGCTCGTAACTTGCGCTGTAGAACGGAAAGTTAAAACTCTTTACAGAACTTGCGCCAATATTGGGGGTCAAGTTTACATCGCGATACAGTGACCGTGTTATTGCACGTGATTTACTCAACTTGTATTATTCGTACTGAAGGTGTATAATGAAATTAATTGTCTTTAATTTATGCTACGATAATTAGGAATTCTGATATATAAAATGTTGCCACTGCTCGAAATGTAGTTGCGATTTATTTAATGTGTCAAGGTGTGCCCGTATCGTTCGATTTTGTAGCGGCAATATTAGCGGAGATAGTGGTTAGGGTGAAATGCTGTCACCGAGATTGGTGGGTGAACGGTTAACGTTCTGACCTCGCATTCGCGAGGACGCGGGTTCGAATCCCCGTTCGGGCATCCACATTTGGGTTTTCTATGGTTTCCCCAGATTAATCCAGGCGAATGCCGGGATGCTTCCTTCAAAAAGGCCATGGCCGAATTCCTTCCCGTTCCTTGCCCCAGTCCCATCCCGCCTCTAATGACCTAGCCTTCGACGAGGCGTAAAGCAATAAGAAGAAGAAAAAAGAAATGCTGCCTGGACAAGAATGTTCTTGTTACAGCGTAAAACAGATGACGCCTCGGATTTTTTTCGCGGATGATGGTATTGATCAGTTCGTTAAAATGCGTAGTGAAATTGTTTGTTTCTTCCATTGTTTTACGGAAACAGCCTGGTTTGGGATTCCGAAATGTAAGTTGGCGAAGTTGGACGAAATGAACGCGTACTGGGAATGATGGGTAAGAAAAGAAGTTTGTGGAACATTGTAATATAAAGGAGAGAGAGGATTAGGGCTCACATTTGAACGAGAGCTGTTTGAATGTTGATTCATTGCGACCATAAATTTATTGATTGCGCATATGGTATGGTAGATGTGCTTGCCCAGATCTGTGAGAGTTCACCGGTATTTGTGGAGTCAAACGCAGCGGTAGCGAAACGACTTAGTCACGGGTTTCATGTTGCGAAATTCTTCAAAAGTTAAAAGCATCTTAGTAGGACAAGGCCATGCGCTTGGAGTTTTTTGCGCCGTTCTGAAGATAAAATGTTGGGCTAGGAGTGATTCAAAGCGCTGTGAAGACTAGTTACCAAGATACGGCAGTTGTTGCTTCAACTCTGTTACATTCTGCTGGGCGTGATACCGGTAGGTAGAAATTGATTTGATCTCTGTTTCATAGCAAAGATTCCACAGTAACAGAACGCAATGATTGGATCTCGTTTATTTTTGGTTTCATCAATAGTCCTAACTCGGGTATCTCGCGTTGAAAACCGGCCGTCTATTTTGGGTATCTTTGGAAGCTAAGGGATAAATTCAAGACAAAATTCTCTATTAAATGCAGAGCAGAACATATCCGGTACTACTTCGAAGGCATAGTACACCGCGTAACAGTTTCGTATCCTTGGTTGACTGCAGATCGTCACTGTTATTCGGGGTTTACATTCTGAAGTCAGATCTGGTGGAACAATAAAGCGTTCAATATTTTTGTGGAAATTAATCAGTAAAAAGTTTATAATTTGAAAATGTCACGTCATCTGTATAAAAACTCTACATAAAAACGCTATTCTTGGTAATGATGTACCGATCGATGTCTGTCACGCTGACGTCACGGTTCCCGCCTCCGTTGCCCAACCAACAACGACCGGAGATGTTCGAGGTTATACGCGATATTTAATAACAGTTCTATTTATCTACGCATCCATGGGTAAATGAGCTGCCAGCACAGTAAACGAAAAGTATGTATTTCGTAAAAATCGACATATCAGTTATTAGTTGCCTTTTTCTTAATTAAAATCTGATCGATGTAGATTTTTCTTGTACACTCTGTACAGTGATACCATTGTTATAGTAAGCTAAGAAATATCTATATTACATAATTTTCAAGATTATGAACGTTATTTGATGAAAATTCTACTTAGTGAAGAAACGAATTGCTAAAATACTGCCGCAAGTTGAACGGAACTTCCACTACCTTATTCAAACAGCTGTTGAACGATTTTCTAAAACTCCAGCGAACCTTTGCCCCATCGGTGTGGTGGTCTTCATCTTGGAATCTTTTCTCTCTCTCTCTCTTTACTTCAACGCCGATTTTTTCCATCTTTAATCCCTATTTCGAGCAACATAGCAGACCCACTGACATTTCAAGGTAGCTTCTTTCTCCAAGATACCTCTGACCTTTGCTACTGATCCGACGTTGTTTGCTCCTCTCTAGTGAAAGCCGTTATTGATTTTTCCATAGCTATAAGACCAGAAAATGTCAATAGATGCAACTGTCATAAATACAGCTGCTGTTGCCGAATCTACCTGGCGGAAAGAATGTGTGCCTACAGGAGAAGTTTTAAAAGGTGTAAAGGCGTAACAAAACATACCCTCAGCTCTGACTCATTTTTGCTGCTGAATGTTATTAGCTTCAGAAGTCTCCTTAGAATGCCAATTTATTCTTCCGTTCTGTGGAAGCAATATACTGAAAGGTGTATCATAGCCCGTTCAGTCAGCAGAGGCGGCTCAAGGCCGGTCTGCTCTACCCCCACTCCGCTGCCCTTACCCCTACATGAGAAGGGGAACTTCGCCACTCGCGTGCCTGGGCACAGGGGTCAGCTCAGACGGAGGAACGGGAGAGGTGGTGATGTGAGTAGCGGGAGTAGGGAAACATGACCTTCAGCCGCCAGTTGAGAGTGAACAGAGTATAGGCAGACGTGTTGCATCGGTCGCCAGTGTTCAGTTCGCTCACTTTATGAGTTAATTTGGCAAATCGGGAGAGCTGCTATAAGTTCATGAAACACCAGTATAGACTTCTGAATTCGCATGTAAATGTGTAACCACGTAGGCCTAATTCAGTGTGCACCGTTGGAAATGTTGTATATGGCAATGCTGAAAAAAGGGTAGTTCATTTGTTTTACGCAATTTTTTGCAGTTGATGTGGCAGTATGTACCGGTAGTACCATTTTCCATTCCCCAACGTCCCTTGATAATAATGGGAAAGAAAGTAACCCCCGGTTTCATACCTTCGTTTTTCGTGGCTTTGGCAAGGCTTGCCATATAGCAATAAGCCGCTAAGTGACAGTTCTTTGCAGTAAACTGGCACTAAGATTTGTGACGCGGTGGATAGCACTGACCATTAATAATCTATTATCTCACTGTGGCGGCCTGCTTTCTGCAAAAAAGCAACAATGATGATCTTTCTTGTGTTTGCGGAAATGTGCTACACTCTTCTTTCGAGTATTATTCCTTAATCTTGTTTGGTCCTGTTTTCTTTTATTAAATACTATATTTTGATGGTATTTGACACGTCTCGTTTCTCCAAGCTACGCTAGCGCTGCTTAATTTATCGAGTGAGGTCGCAGATCTTGGCACACAGTCAGTGTTGCTGCACTGGCCAACAGTTGTAGACTGGTGTCGGAAGTGCTAGTGTTGGCTGCACACTGGCGCCTGCTGTTGGCAGCCCTGCCTGCCCACTGCGGTATCGATTGCGGTGGCTGCACTGCCGCAGTCCCGCCAACTAGAGCCCTCCAGTCCCCCCTCCGCCGCCGACTTCTCACACCAACTATATTTTATGCTTCTTAGCACTTTGGTTATGTCTTGTACTTTCCGAAATTGAAAATTTAACTTCTGTAGAATCACGTACGTATTATGCACGATTTTTCAGTTTGTGCTCTTATTAGCTATTACCTGCGACATCGTACGCTTGGACATGTTTTTTCTGTACATAAAATTTGTGAACAGGTCTTAAATAAACTGACTGCGAGAGAAACAAAGCCTGAGAAACCGATACAACATTACAGAGAGCTGCACACGCTGTCATTGTTAGGTTGGTTTTCAAAATTTCACGACAAAATATGTTACTTATCCCGAAAATTTATCCTATGTCTTTCCTAATGTTACATAGTATTTCCTTTTATCAAGCTCGGTTTAGCCGTTTGGTAGTATAAAAACGTAACTGACAGAAGTTACTTTCGCATTTATGGTATTAGTGTAGATTAATAGATTAGCGCATGGGGAGACAATGTTACGGGAAGGAGCTACTGTCACCGCTTTAAAATATTCAGTAAGAACCACGCAAGGAGTCGTGAAGCTCACTCTGTCAAACGTTTTTAGGATTGGCTGCCAAATGTTTTTAGGAGGATAGTTCGCCATATTCCCATTAGTATTCTCAGTTTGTAGTCTCTTATAGCATGTGTACAGACAGTTTCTACTCGTTTCGACGGTGCTGTATTCTTATTTTTAAGAAACTTCTTATAGTTTGTCTATAGTGCGTGTTTTTTGCTTTGGCGATGTCGCAAAAAGGTATCGCAGGCCTCTCGTGGAATCCGAGAAAAAATTGTTCGTGTTCGACACTTATCTCATTCTATTTAATATAGCGCTTAAATGGAGGGACCTAGACCTAATGTCGTACAGTACTGCTTGGCACAAATATTTACTGTTTTTATATGTCCATCTCATTATCTTGACTGTACCGCTGTCTTGATGGGTTGGTGGCAGGCTCGCGCATGTCCTGACAGTAAAATTTATTGTCAAATTGAGATAACTCCATTGGGTTGATTTAATTGGTACATGCATAGAGAGCGGCCCACAAGAAATGTGATTACAGTGTTAATTCGTGGTGCGCTTGTGCTCTCTGGAGCGAGCGTTGCGCGATGCCGCCAGGAAGTAGGCTCCGGTGAGTCCGGGCCTCCGCCCAACACACCTGCTGCCTGCCCCCTGGCACCTCCACAGCGCCAGGACTGCAACAGTACCTTAGCTGCTAATATTACAACTGATTTTAGTTTGCCTGTAGTAGAGGTTTAGAACCGTCAATAAGGGAGCTATATTCCTGGTAGCATGATTGGCTGTGCCCCTAGAACAGGAGACGGCATACCGCGACTCTTCGGAAATAATAAGTGCGGCTGTTTGACAACATTTTTTGTAGTCATATATATATATCTTACCGACGATAGTAATTGAAAAAAATAAGACGATACTACCTTCAGTACTTGGAAATGTCTGCCGGATTCATAAAAAGAGTTGAAAAAGTTTGCATTTGGTGTTTTTACTATCTTTGGCAAGATACAAACGTTTTCGAATATGAATCTTACTCAAATTAAATTGAGAACCTAAATAATTCATGAGAACTTAGAGATTAATATTTTAAATTAAAAACAACAAGCTATGCACCTAACATCATAAGTCTTTCTAAGGAAATACAAGTGCACTGTTGTTACTAACTAAAATTCTTACTACTTATTTATGAATATATTATTTATACACACACACACACACACACACACACACACACATATATATATATATATATTATAACTAGGCTTTTGGTTCTTATAAATTTTTCCCGACGCTTTTAAGGGTGAAATTGGCTGTTTAGCCTGTCAAGTTTGCCGATCACTGTTCTACAATGCCAGTGAATACCTCGGATATATGTGCGACGAGGTATTGACGGAGCTCGATAGAAGGCGAATCGTTGGCCTTCTAGAGGGAGGATAGTCGTTCTGTCAGACTGTCATCTGGATCGCTCTCACTGTGCTGTGCCCCGGCGTTGGAAACAGTGGGAACATTAGGAACACTTTCACGGCGCTCTGCGATCCAGGGAAATCTCCAAAAGCGAGGATCGTTTCGTAGTCTTGTCTGTTCTCTATCCAGTGCCGTCTCTAGTTGCCCTTCATTCTACCCGCAGTATCCCCAGGTGATTAGGAGAAACATTCTCAGCGCGTCTTTAGTAATCTTCCATCCAATCCCAAACATTGCCGATTTCGTTTCCAGTTTTGTCTCTAACCGATGGCATCGACTACCCCGTGCGTGCCAATATATTTAATTAGGAACTAACAATAGGTTTCTCTGTACTCGAACGACAACGTACTCCAGTATGAAGAGATACGGGGGTGCGCATAATTTAAGACTTCATTGTTAATCTGTACACCATCAGAACAAGTGGCATCATGTTGACATCAGGGAACATTAAAGATACAGCGATACGTTCAACAGATTTTAAACCTCATTAGCTTCGCTTCATAGCGCGATTCCAACCACACACTTGTTGACAGGATAATATCCGCCTACACACATCGCGGATTTATCAGCGTCGTCTATTCACTCTCAACAAAGATGCCTTGGCCGGGCAGTCGCTTTTAGAACAGCTGGGACGGCGGCTTCAGTCATCAGTGGATCTACAGGGTGCGGCAGCATAACTTCCTTTTTTCAAAACTTAATAAAACCCATTGTATGAATCAGAACATTTTTATTTGTTTTTTTTTATATATATAATGTAGGCACATACATAAAGTTTTGTTTTACTTAGTTTTGAACAGTAAATCAGGTAGGTGATGTCCCCCATTCAGCACAAACTGAGTAAACCGATTTCTGGTGTTTGTCATGACTCCTGCCAGCATACCAAGCATTATGTTGGCAATTTCTTCCTGGATGTTGGTCTTCAAATCTTGTAGAGTCCTTGGACCGTGCACATAAACACGGGATTTCAAAAAAAAAAAAAAAAATCACAAGGGGTTAAATCGGGAGAGCGGACCGGCCACTCCAAATCGCCCCTAACTGAGATGAGGCGCTCTGGGAAGTGTTCCCTCAAAACAGTCATTGATGCTCTTGAAGTGTGTGCCGTTGCACCGTTTTGTTGGAATCAAGTGTCCCGTAAGTCCAACTCATCTAGCCGTGGGAAAAAATTCCTGTAACATGTTTACATACCGGTCCGAATTCACTGTCACTGTGATTTTCCTCAAAGAACCAGGGACCAATAATTCCACCTGGGGAAATTGCACATCACACTGTGACTTTAGGTGAATGCAAAGGCCTTTGACGCAATTGTCGAGGATTGGTGTCAGCCCAGTAGCGCATGTTTTGTTTGTTGACGGATCCACACGAATGAAAATGGGCTTCATCACTAAAAAAACAATAGCGTCCTCAGGAACATCTGCCAGAAGAACCTCACACGCGTTCCTCCGAGAATTGAAGTCATGTTCAGAAAGTTCCTGCACAATCGTCAACTTGTATGGATGGAAATAAAGATTATCATGAAGAATTCTCCTCACAGAACGATCGGAAATTCCAAGGGCAGACGCATGTTTGCGCGCAGAACGCCGTGGTGATCGCAACATTGAAGCTCTCACTGCCTCAATGTTCTCAGGTGATCTAATGGGCCCAGCGCCTCCAGTTCTTTGTCTTGTAGCTCTTGCAGTTTGTCTGAACGTAGTGACCCACGTAACAATTGATTTCCGGTCCGGTCCGGGACAGGGACCAACGGGGCTAAATTAAAGCGATTCCGAAAAGCGCGCTGAGTTGCGGTCACTGAACATCCGTTCGAAAAGTAGACCTCAACGGCAAACGCACGTTCCTCACTGTTCCAACGCATGATGGCGACCTGAACAGTGTCGGGACAAAACTTTATAGTCACGTCTCTCGAATGAGACCACTAGCGTTGCGCTACGATATCAATTGACTGATTGGCGCGTATTTTAAAAAAGGAAATTATGCTGCCGCACCCTGTACATTCTACAGAATCTGGAGCCTTATTTGCACGAATTGTAGGGTGGTTTCCACGAGGTAATATTAGACGACTGACTCCATTCCAGACTGTGTTCCCCCCCCCCCCCCTCTAACAAGTTAGGGGCGTGACTTGTGACTAAGTAAACGAATCATTTGGCTTGATAATGCACACTTTTGTTTGTATCACTCTTCACGTTGTTTGTACACATTTTCAACCCTTTTCGACGTTTCATGGGTGCTACCTTTTACGACAGTTATTGTAAATCTATGATCACGAAATATAAAACAACCAACCATAGCATGACAAGAAAGTAAGGTGCAACTTTAGTTGACATCAAGTCGAGGTTATAGCGTCCTCTACGACGAGCCTGTTGAGGCGGAATTGAATGCTATTGTTCGTGATTGCACCAACAAAAATTGTATCACAGTCGGTGGAGTTGTACCTTACAAAGAATGTGTATCTCTCAAGTACAATGAATTGGCAACTAAACTGAATCAGACGTTTGTCATCGCCATTGATTTGATTCCTAATGGAAGCAAGCGTTAAAAAATGATCGGGTCACCAAAGGTTTGATTGGGCATAAGGACGTAGTTTTTCTCTACGTTGAGAATTAATATAATGTTCTCGTATGACTAGCCGAGTAACGAAGTATTTTCACACGATGTTTGCGGGTAAAGGAAGCATTTTGGAGATAATGCTATTTTTTAATCGAGGCTTATAGCTGACTCAGACGAACATAGTGATGGTAAGAATACGTTGGACAGGTCGCGTTTATTTGATTTTGGCATTAGTGATGGGTAGGAATTGATCAATGCTCCTGTTTTCCTTCCCGATTATTTTATAAACTGACTTATAATATTCACCTTCAGTTTATTTTGGCTTACCGAGCACGGATCCCCGATGTAACTGTTATAATGTTCTCACATAATAATTCTTCACAGAGATTCTCAATTCCTTATGCTGATTATACGATGGTCGTCCTCTATTATAGAGGTACTTGGATTGAGGTCCAATTTTTCACTGTCCCATTGCTCTGATGACATTCCAGCGAGTTTATGCCGTCCACCTGAAAGGATTACTGAAAGGTGTCAAAAATGAGATGACAGATAAATTTGACTTAATCGTTGCCAGAGAGAAACTTTAAAAGGTATGGTGGATGTAGATGGTTGTCCGAAGAGGTGAGATCCGTGGTACCGACTGAAAACCATAAGCCATGGCGGTGAAGGACTTTCGACTGGGAGCATCGTCCTCGTGAAACCAGCTTGCTTAGTTTTTCTCCTTCGATGGCTGCTTCCAGTTGCTTCATAAGGTCAGCATAATATGCCCACCCTCATATTCAAAACCTTTTCAAGAAAATCCAGAAGCAGTTTCAAAATCTTGAATACCATTCATTTCTTTACACTTGCGGGAGAAACAACAGTCGCCCAGGGGCTTAGTGGTGGACGCTCACTTCATCCATACTCTCAAATCGTTCTGGATTGGCTTCAAAGAGGTCATATAAATTGCTCCTCACTTTTAATTTGTCCTCTCTTTACGAACTTCCCATGTAACCCACATACTTTGAATTCACATTGCTCCTTCTGCTTTTACCGTTTCTGTTGTCGGTTCGTCTCTTTGTACTGATTTCCTATTTGGTGATTCTGTCACTGTTGCATCTAGCTGCAGCATGTCATATTTCTCTTTCGTTCCCGAGATTTATTTCTGTCACTAACGATATCTGCCCAGTCTGTTGCATGCCTGAGAATTTTACATGTACTGTTGTACAGAGACAGTATACTATTACATGGTGTCACCATGTTGGTAGCGAAAGTTCTTTTTTAAAAAATATTTTTCTCCTTCTGCGTAAATGTCAACCAACTACTTAATGTTACCATGAGATTGTCTCATAACAACATCATAAATCTAGGGTAGAGTCAACACAGCATTATACACAGTACCTACCTGTTACCTGTTTATGTATGATTTTCATTAAACTTTAAAGAATAAACATAAAACCTGATTTTTGCTAATTTTAGCTCTGTAGCATATTTAAGTCTTAAAAAGGGCACCGTCGTCAAAAGAGGTTTGAGGGCCGCTGGTGTAAGATATAAATTATGAGCTAAATTGAATGAGATTTTATCTGACGAAAATGTAATATTTTGAATCTGAATTTTGCCAACCTTTGACTCCCCATCTTGTCTGTGATACTTGAATCATTCAGGCAGTTATGTAGACAGTGTATTATTAACAAGATTTGGATCATTAACTGAAGCACCGAGCGTTATGGCTGAGCGGTAACGCTCGGGCTTCGCAGTAGGGAGGACGCCGGTTCAAATCTCGGCCCGGCCATGTAGAGTTCGGTTTTTCAAGGTTCCACGAAATCACTCGCGGCGAATGTCGAGATGATTTCTTCAAAAGGCCATCACCGAATTGCTCCCCGTTCCTTGTCCCCCCCCCCAATATCTTCCTGCCTATAATGACTTCAACGAGCGTGAAGCCAGAGAGATAGAGGTGGAAGAAACTAATGGAAGGCAGCGGCACTAGCAGAATTGTCACTTTCATGCTGTTCTTTCTTTTTCTCTCGCTATACTGACTCCACGATTTTCTGTCGACTGTGGTTTTACTCTCTCTAAAAATTACCTCTACATTTTCACCCGATGATCTGTCAGTTTGAATGGCGCACACTGCCCGATACTTGTCAGGAAGAGCGATGGACTGTATCGGGACAGCGTTTACGGTAAAATCCGCAGAAGTTTCACGGATGGCTGTTTGCTCTGTAGGAGCGTGTGCGGCGCTTGTTTCTCTTGGGACGCCGCCTGTATCGATCGAGGCGGAGGCTGCCTCCAATTAACAGGTATGTCTCGATGAGCCGCGGTGCCAGTGCACCCGCACTCAGCTTCCAACAGCATGAGGCGGCGTGTGACGTGGAGTTGTGTCAAACCGTGTCTCGAACGGCAGTCCGTTGTATTGTATGACACGATGTTCCGATAAACCTGTAAAATACGAGAGTGTATTTATGAATGGGAGGCGGAGGAACAACATCCACAGACCAGCAAGTCAGTACTTAACGGATGATATTAGGAATCGATGCGGCACTAATAGTAGGTTTTTTGCGATAATAGTAATTATTAATTGTAACGGAAGTCATGCCTGATGGCAATTTGCCTACACATGTACTTTGCTTAAATTTTTCACTCCATGACTTGTTTATCGGCTACTTAGGTTTGGACGCCAGTGAATTACTTATACAAACACTCCACTCGCCTGATGTCTCCCAGCGACATACGCACGCCTTACACCGGTTACAGTCCAGTAGATGCAGAACTTTGAATCTTCTCACTGTCTCCGCTGTAAGGGGAGCGTCCATCAATTTCGTGAGGTGTTTTTTTCTTAAGTTTGGATCCCCGCTCCCCTTGGTGAGATTAGGTAAGGGGCCGTCAATTAATTACGTGAGGTGAAATTGGGGGGGGGGGACTGGCATAATCTCACCAAGTGGGAGGGGGTCAACGAAAATCTTACGTGAAGTTTTAAAATTCTTGTAGAATGGTATAGCTAAAAAAAAAAAAAGTCTGCAAATGACGAGAAAGTCGATTGTAGGGGGGGTAAAAACCGGATTTAGGTGGGTGTAACCGCCCTTGGAAGCATGAGACCTTAAAAAAGTGCTCAAAAAGTTGCGAGGTCCATTCGAAGGGGGGGTCGGATCCGAACAGATCTCACCAGAGAGGGGGGGGGGGAGTTCTGAAAAAACACCTCACGTAATTAATGGACGCCCCCCAAGATCTGGTGGGATCCCCTAAAGTGAGATTGACCTCGTAATTTTGAAGACGTTTTTTTTTTTAAAAGATTTACTGTTCTTTGAATGGCGGCAATCTGAAATCAAAAGTTGACGTGAAATTTTTATGGAATCCGACTGGCATTAAATGAGATTTTTGACACCCCTCCCCTATTTTTAACTCCCGTAATTAAGGAACGCTAAGCTTCGTGACATAACGTAACGTTGGATTAAACACATTCTAAATTTAAAATTTGAAAAAAATGTGCATTGGCGGAACAGAGAGGGAGGGAAGATGTCTTCAAAATGTGACAAGGCGGACGAGGGTAAAAAAAAAAAAAAACCACTACTGATTTTTTGGACACGTAATGTATGTATGGTTGGTTCGTAATATATTCTGCCCAAGTAAGTGATGTTACATGGTATTTAGACTTTGTCTTTTGACAAGCAATTTCCCACTGAAAATTTTGTTATGACGGCATACTTGTCCGGAGCATGGATCAACTGTCATAAGAGTCTGCATATTGTGGGCCATTTCCTCAATTGTGTTAGGATCAATTCTTATGAACAATTGTCACGCCAATGCAATTGAATTAGTTGTTTTATTTACCGAATGCGTTTCACTTCATTCTCAGAAGCATCTTCAGCGGTTCTGTCTGTTGGGAGTTTATACATGTAATTAAATTTATCCTATGTTACAATTTAAATATTAAAATTATGGTATATACAATATAAGCTTCCTTACATTTTTCATTGCTCACGTATTTCAGCATCAGTTATGTCAGTTGCAGCAGTTTGCATCACAGGTGTTGGTTACATCTTTATGAATAATTTCTTATCACTTTCACTGCACTATAATATATTGGGGGATTCTATCATTACCGTGGCGCCACAATATGATGATTGATTCTTATAGAACTCGACAAAACAAATCGAAAATAAAGAATAAATTTTTTTGATATCTAGCTTGGTTCTCGAGATATCGTATCTCAAAATTGACGTAGTTAGGTTGTAATACGGCCTGGACCAGAAGAAAAATTTCGCTATAGCCAAATTTGATGATGAATTCTTACGTAACTCGATGAGACAAATGGAAAATAAAGAATAATTTTTTTTGATATCTCGCTTAGTTCTCGAGATATTGTATCTCAAAAGTAATAAGGTTAGAGTGAGATCAAGCCTGGACCAAAAAATTTTTTCACCAAAACCACCATATCTACATGGTGGAAATGCACTATAGGTGTTTTATTTTCTTCCTAGTGATTGTTGTTAGGTTGAAATACGGCCTGGACCAGAAGAAAAAACATCAAAAGCAGAAGGAACTATACATATGGCAGATTTTTAACATGCTATATCTCGAAAACCAAGCGAAATATCAAAAAATTTTATTCTTTATTTTCGATTTATTTCGTCGAGTTCTGCAAGAATTCATCATCAGATTTTGGCGCCACGGTAATGATAGAACTGCCATATATTGATTTATGATGGCTTACATTTGTTTACTGTGTGGTGTGCATCGCTGAGCGGTTATATCCACTCAACATTCGCAGAACACCTACTAGTTCATAATCACCATCCCACAAACATAGACACAGACATGCAAATACTAGCCTTTAATAATATGAAACCATAACTACTAACATTTCAGGGAAACTATCACATTCACAAATCACTGGCAGAAGAAAAGAACATAATAAATGAATACAAGAACCTGACGTACCCAACACTATACACAGTATTTAAAAACGAAATAGGAATCACAACCATTTACCACAAAAAAGACACAGCCAATAATAATATTAATAACCAAATACACCGAACTAAGAACAAACACATATTTAAAAGCGTGCCACCCTCCGAATGAAACAGAAGACAAACGATAAACAAACCTGCCGCTCAGCGATGTACACCACACAGTAAACAAATGTAAGCCACCAGAAATCAATATATTATAGTGCAGTGAAAGTGACAATTATTCATAAAGATGTAACAAACACCTGTGATGCAAACAGACATAACTGATGCTGAAATACGTGAGCAATGAAAAATGTAAGTAAGCTTATATCTGTATATACCATAATTTTCATATTTAGATTGTAACATAGGATAAATTTAATTACATGTATAAACTCCCAACAGACAGAACCGCTGAAGATGCTTCAGAGAGTGAAATGAAACGCGTTAGGGAAATAAAACAACAAATTCAATTGCATCGGCGTAACAATTATTCATAAAAATTGTCATAAGAGTGTTTGCAACTGCAGCAATAGACTTATTATCTGTCAGCGATGGAAGAACAAAGATATTATTAAGTCGCTGTAGCGAAGAAAAAAAAATGAAAAAAAAAGAATGCAGCGTTGGTGTGTTAGGGTTTGTAAGTACTGCGTCGTCCAAGTTAGGAATGGGGTAAGTGATAAAACTGATGTGGATATTGTGAACGACGGT
Source organism: Vandiemenella viatica (assembly GCA_031002005.1). Lineage (NCBI taxonomy): Eukaryota > Metazoa > Arthropoda > Insecta > Orthoptera > Morabidae > Vandiemenella > Vandiemenella viatica. The sequence continues at coordinate 122,710,548 of CM061918.1, forward strand.
TGGAGAGTTCACGAAACAAATCTCCGTCGGAATAGCTGTAAAATATTTGGTGTAGACTTTGAATTAGCCTTGTTTGATATGAAGCACGAGATAAAACTTAGTCCGATGTTTATTTTTTTTTTTTTTCACACAGTTCCACCTATTCGTGCTGTTGGCCTTCCCAACGAGGCTGGTAAGTCTCCTGTATTCTCGACACTATTCACTGGGTTTCACCTCCCCCAAATATCTGAACAGTAGTTCACTCACTAAACAGAAGCCTCATTTTAAGCATATAGATGTCAACTTCGAAAGGAAAACTAAACACCAAGTTTTAAGACCTCTCAAAGCACTGTTTTAGTGCTCCACGATTAGAGCACAATGTGATATATTCAAAATACGCCACTACTCTCTTAGCGCCACCCACTGCAATATCTGCCGGGTATATAAGGCGACAACAAGCAAACGAAGAAGAAACACCATACATACCTTCCATAAAAAGCCAGATAGAAAAAAAATCTAGACGGATACAATGACCAGGTAGCTGATTCGGTAGTTAGCTCGGACTATGTAAATAGAACTTTACGGAACTAAGGAAATTCTTTAATTAGTGGTTTTGTGTGATTTACAGTATAGTCAACACTAACACATACTTCAAAGGGAAGAAGGCGAGGTTATATTATGGTCAGTCTGCACAACGCCATTTCGCCTCGAACGCCAACGGATGAGAGAATCAGTAGTATAAAAAAATAGTTGATTTCAATGTGATATAAAGTGCTAAAATTTTATTTGAAATAAATACTCCTGAGATATGTAAAAAACTGAGGGGTGGAACAAAACTTATAACTAACCTCCATACGTAATCGTCCGCGGGCGAAGCCGTGGCTAGGTTAACTTACTACTGTGTGAATATGCGACGACCAACTTAGCAGTCAGACCGATTGCTTGGATCATACAGTTTCAAACTCTCACTTTCCACCACAAAATGTACACCTTCCAAATATGACATCTATGAGTATCCCCAAGTTATTCTTAATTGATGCATGGCTGTACGGTTTCAGAATTCTCTTTTGCAAGCCATTGCTCGTTCCTTCCCGACAGCCGAACAATTCTGTAGTCCAGTATTTATCAATCTGTGTTCCGCGGACTACTAGTGGCTTGCAGGAAAACTATTAGAAATTTCGATACCGTACTCCTGCTGTATAAGGCTATAAGCACAACTATTAAAATCCACGAATATTTCAACGACAAGGAAAAATGCCGTATTTCCAGGTTATGAGCATAGGACAGCATTATTCCTGATATGTTTCCATTCGACCACGGGGAATGCTGTTCGTTTAACGATTATGTTAATCACCGTTTCCTGAGGGTCTTGTAGGTGTAAGGGAACGTGGTGGGGTTGGTAGCATAAGAGTAGTGAAGTAAACAAAAATAAAAGTTGTCAGGTATGTGCATGTAGGTCGGTGGTATGGTGTAACGACCATACTACGATAACATCATTCATTTGAATATTAGATATTAAGAGTCTGATCAATAACCAATTATCTTTAAATAGTTCAGTTCCAGTTTCATTACTGCGTTTTTGTAGGAATTCAGATAATTTTTTTTAGATTAATTATGTTATGACGGTACTATAAATTTGTCCCAGGTGTTATGGACATTGACATGGGTAAAAAAGTTACTGGTCCACAGCATTATTTTTGATCAGTTTACTGGTCGTCGGGATGAAGAACATTGAGAAACCAGCTCTAATGCATTCCAGCAGTTTGCATGGCTTCCTGCTTGCTCTAGCCCGGATTATGCCTTCAGTTTTATTCCGGTTTTAATAACTCCATTGAACACCATACTTATAGACGTGGATTCAGAAAAAAAATCCTTGCTGTTTTACATGGTTACCGCACGTAGGAAGTGAAACTTTTTGCTTTTGAGTGCTGCTTGTTCCTTACGGAACGGGCGATGGTGTCTTTTTTTTTAATTTTGATTTCAACTGGTTTGATGCAATCCTCCATCCCTTCCTATCTTGTGCTAACCTCTTCATGTCTACATATCCCTTATAACCCACGTCCTCAATTATCTGCTTCATATATTCTAATCTCTGTCTTCCTCTACAGTTCTTACCTTCGTCTGTTCCTTCCACTAACAAATTAACCAATCCAGCATGTCTCAAAATATGACCTACCAGCCTGTCTCTTCTTTCTGTAGGCTTCTTCCACAAACTTCTTTCCTCACCCATCATTTCCAAAACTCGTTCATTTCTTACTTTGTCCGTCCACTTCATTTTCAGCATTCTTCTCTAGCCCCACATTTCAAATGCTTCAATTTTCTTTCTTTCTGATATTCTTCAAGTCCATGGTTCGTTGCCGTAAAGTGCTGTGCTCCACACGTAGAGTTTTAAAAAGTTTTTCTAATTCCTAGATCAATATTTGAAACTAAAAGGTTTCTCTTTTTCATGAAGGCTGTTTTTGCTAGTGCTATTCTGCTTTTAACATCATTCCTGCTTCGGCCATCGGTTGTAATTTTGCTTCCCAAGTAACAGAATTCACTTACTTCTCCCTATTCGATCCGATCCTATTTTTATAATTAATCTACTGTAATTGGTATCATTTATGCTACATTCATAACTTTCGTCTTGCTATGATTGGTTTATATTCAGTCCAAAATCTTCCTTCAGTATCTTGTTCATGATATTCAGTTACTTCTCAGTATCCTCAGTCTGTTCTGCTATAACAAGACGAATGTCACCAGCAAATCGTAGCATACTGATTTTTTTTCTCCCTGATCACTCGTGCTCCATGAAAATTTTTCTTTTACTTCCTTTATTTCTTTTATAATTTACGCGTCACAGGCTTCGTTCACCCACAAGCTAATATAACAAACTGGGATCGCATACAAGGAAAAGGGTCGAAGCTTTATTTTCTACCTCAAGGTACAAGGTAAGATACCTTTTCTGGAAAATAACCGCATGAGCTGCCGTAAGTTATACAAATTTTGTTACCAGGTCTGTCTGAAAACGATATTGTCTTCTAACTTGAGATTTGTCATCAATATGGACCATGTTGTATACGTAAACAACAAATATTAACAATACTTGTATTGAATACACTTCGTAAGTTATGAGTAAATCAAGCTATTCGTTCCTTCATTGTTATTACCAATCCCTGACTAGCTGTTGCGTGGTGTACGTTATTCACGGCTGGATTGCGCATTACTTAGTTATTCCTCATAATCACAGTTTTGTTAGGGCGAGTTGGATGAGGTGAAGGACACTTGTTTGTACCTGTACCAGTATTTACGTCACTAACAGATACGATACCCGGAGACGCGGTTTGGCTAGTTAAAGGCACTATACTTCGTCTGTTCTACTCACATTTAAGTTTACCTCCCCCCTTCCACGTATTGTCCTGCTGTTGTTGTCCTGCTGTACCATTACTATGCTCTGTAATTGCCACCGGAGCGTTTGCTCCGTCGTATTTAAACTAATAATGTTGCTTCACTGAATCAGCCGCTGCTACGGCATCAAGTATAGGATCAATACAATAGGACAAGAAGTGGAAGAAGTAAACTTAAATGTGAGCAGAACAACAAGTTTAGGAAAGTGTAATATGTTGCTACAATTATTCCTAATGATTCAAAAGTAGTTTCGCTTCAAAATTCTTACTGATACGTTAGTGATAAGTGATAACTGACCCGTTTGTTTGATAACCTTTTTACCAGTAATATGTATAATAAGAAAAATGTTAAAATAGAGCAAAATCGAACGCTCGATTGTAGAATGACGGCGTACCTATTTTTCTGACGGGCCGGGCGATTGTAATCAGTGGCATGTGGAAGACTTGGCCGTTATTGATTTATTGGGTTTTGGATTAAAACCTGTGCAGGAGGGAGAGGGGGTGGCCCAGAACCGAAAAGGATTAACATTTCTCACGGTCGACTGATCGCTTGCAGCGGTACCAACATCCGAAATTACACAGAATTTGCAATAATACTAATAATGCTGCAGAGGCCTTGCTATAATTAAGAAAAGTCTGAGAAGTTGAAAATTAAAAAAAAAGGAGAAGATATTTAGAAAAATCTTTGCCTCCGTTAAAGAAAACTGAGAAAATGGAACAAACTACGCGAGAAATAATGACACACAAGATTCGGATAGTTTGACCTTTATGGTGAATACTGAATGGGCAAGTTACTGAGTGTCAAATAAAAGCAGAAGCCAAGAAAGGCAAGACGCGAACTGAAACAAGAAAGGAAGAAGACTTAAAGTGAATACTGGGTATAAGCTAAATTACAAGGAAGAAATTACTTTGCCCGTAATAATCACTGCGCTTAAAATTCAAGGATTCAATGTTTTGACAGAGTACATCACTAAATGTTTTCATCATCTACCAAGACAAATTACCAAGCGGCATGGACATAATATTTGCGACGAGAATTTGGACTAAATACGGGGATAGTCATAATGATCGCACTGATTTCAGAAAATTACTACAGATTTATTATTTGACATATACTTACAAGATTACACAGATATGTAAACAAACTGAAAGTTTTTTTGAGTGTCTACAGATGCTCAATATGTGCACCTTTAGTGACTCTGCACACATCAAGTCTATAATCGAGTTCTTCCCATACCCAACGCAGCATGTCTCCGTCAGTGAGAGCAAATACTTCGCGATGCGAACCCTCAGGTTTGGTCTTTGTTTGGGGTTCGTAAAAGACACAGTGTTCCTGCCACCAGTACCAGTTGATCTACCAGACCTGCGGGTTCGCATCACCAATGCATTTGCTATCATTGACAGAGACATCGGGTATGGGAAGAACTCGATTATAGACTTGATGTGTGCAGAGTCACTAAAGGTGCACATATTGAGCATCTGTAGATACTTAAAAAAACTTTCACAGTTTGTTTATATATCTGTGTAATTTTGTAATAAATCTGTAGTAATTTTATGAAATCACTGCAATCATTTTGACTAGCCCTGTATATATAATTCAAACCTAGTCAAAAGTGTAGGAGAATTCGAAATATGAAAATGGGGTCTGATGTACCACAAGAAATAGTAATCTGTTGTTGAGATTGTAATTGCAACTGATGAAGCAAGAAATATGTCAGTATCAGGACCGGATTTGGAAGGAGAACTTTTTCTTTATTCTCAAAGGAAAAGTAACACAAAATGTGTTAAGACTAAAAAATAATTTTTAACACAATCCGGCAGTACACCCGCGAAGAATTCATTGCTAGGAACTAACGTTCTAAAACTGGATCTATGTTGAAGCAATTGAAATGTGGTGCTATCGAAGAATGCTGAAA
>CM061918.1:122716828-122843543 GCA_031002005.1 Vandiemenella viatica
AATAAAACAACTAACCACGCCGGTCTCCAGAAGATCACAATCTTTAGCAGATTCGGCACAAGGCCCCTGAAGAAGACCGTAGACTAGGTTGAAACGTCGGGAAAGAAGAATTAAGAATATAGCAACGCACCGATAATCCCGTAAGCATTTATATTTTTAATATGACGCCTGCGAAAACAACAAAATCCTTAACACCGTAGTTGTCTTGCAGGTCCATGTTCTCAGATTTTTTAATCAAGAAGTTGTTCTTCATTTTTCCTCATGATGTGGCCAAGGTACTGAAGCTTCCGTGTTTTTACGGTGGTCAATATTTCCTTAACTAGCAAGTGGTTAAAATATCATATTTAAATAACGCCACTACAACACACGTACCGTCCATAACCATTGTACTGATATTACAAATAATTATAAAATTTATTTTTCGCCATTACATAAAGCATCATTCTGATCTCAGCTAAACCATCCTACAGTAAACAGGGCCGTTCGTCCCACCCCCCTTTAAAAAAAAATAAAAACACACACACACAAAATAAACAAAATCGTCTGTGGTGTCATTCCCCGTTCCCTATTTGATGATGAATTAACTGGCCTCTTCTTCGGTCAAACCCATCCATTCACGCTATTCCATCTTGTTTATCTCCAGACTTACCAGAGCGACAGTAAAGAGCTCTCGACAATTCATTCAAAGAGGTTCTCCTCTCGCTTTAGCGAAGTCAAGATTTCGCACACAAAACCGCCGGCAAAGCACTTTCACAAGCGACCAACAGACGCCGAAGAACAACGAATTTATGATTCTTCCTCCTCGGAAACCCCATTCAAGCTCGCTTCACATTATCAACTCATATCCCGTTTTCCTACAGATGAAATCAGCTGTAAATGGCAACAATATCTTTTACGTATCGATATTAACGATGGCACAGTGTAAGGACAAGGAGATTGAGTAGTTCATATTTCTATAAAACGCCTATTAAAGCACCAAATTTGAAGCTAATTTTTCACTTTCGCTTTTCCTACCTTCTGGACTGAATCCTCGACGGTGAAAACACTTTATTTTGTTTCGCAGTTTCCGAGAGACAAAGATGACGCCAGTCGTCTACGAGTGTATCGTACGCAGCAGATTGTAATGCGCGACTTTAAGTAACGTTTCATTGCGGTCGATAGCGGCATGATGCGGGAATGGCGTGCAGCTCCTGTCGATATTTCCAGACACCAAGCACGAAAACAACGCCGAACAGCAGAGCCAGCCAGCCTCGAAGCTACGTCCCAATTCAAACGTACTCACCGCAACCATTCAAAACTGAGCAAACGTCTAATTATGTTTTCACTATATATGGCGTGTACAAGTCAACTTTCTCAATATAGACTATAGATTCCCTGAGGAATAACTGCTTCTGTGTGAAATAGAGCAGAGTTAAAACGCGACAGTTAACTGAGCGAGTCATTAGCGGTTCTCTCGAAAGAAGCAACAGCTCATATTTCTAGGAATAATCTAAATACGTCCTACAATGAGTGTGACGACTGTTTCAACGGCAAAGTATCTACAAAGAACATGAGAGAACCAGTGTTTTTAGTATAGACGTAGGAGAATAGAAACAACGTTAAATTACAGCTATCAAACAGATTTTATCCATAATTCACTATACTGACGTGACTGTATTAATCAGACAAAAGGTAGAATGAGAAACAGCCTTCAGTCACTAGAATACAACTTTTATTGTATTACACAATTCATTTCGGACCCTGTGGATCCATCTTCAGGTGACTGGTATTTACATAAGGTTTCAAATTTTCCTTAATCGAGATTCGTGCCTAGTAATCTCGTCAAGTCTGGTAAGTTTTCCACAATGTTTTCACATTTAGTCTTTTCTCTCATAGTAAAAACTGTTCACGACACTTACTTGAAATCAGTTTTCAGCGCAGGAGCAAACTTTACTAGGCACGAATCTCGATTAAGGAAAATTTGAAACCAAATGTAAATACCATAGTCACCTGAAGATGGATCCACAGGGTCCGAAACGTATTGTGTAATACAATAACAGTTGTATTCTAGTGACTGAAGGCTGTTTCTCATTCTACCTTTTGTCTGTAAAAAGATAACACACAATGTTGCAGCTAATAAGAGTGATGTGTAATACTAATATATTTGCTTGTTTTATCCAAACTTTTCGTTCAATGTTCCGTGAAGTGGATGCGCATTTTCACAGTGTACGATTAAAGTATTGGCTGTATCCTGACGTCAGACCGAGGTTATAGCACAAAAAGAAGCCTTAGCAACGCTCCCACCTACTGAAACCCACTACACAGGGCGTCTGCGAAGGTTGCCAGTCAGAATCATCACTGCAACAAAAAGTGGAACATGACCAGTCACTTCGTAAAGTTCTGCGGACCCCGTGATTTAAACCCTATCACACAATATTGGGATGTGTGCAATAACTCAAATTTGCTGTTAGGTTGAGTCTTGTTAGTGTCCTTTCAATAAAAAGTTTAAATGCCTCTATAATCTGTTTTATTAATATTCCCAAAAGAAGTGTGAAGACCGTAAACGTATGACACGATCAGCACTTAATCAAGGCAAAGAGTAAGACGCCATCGTTAGGGAACGCGTATCAATGAATAAAGCATTTTGTTAGTGTCAGCTGCCGCTGCGGACCGATACGACGTAATAGAGTGCGTGGAAGACGGTGGAGACCCGCGTGCCAGTCCCGTTTTCGTTTCCCGACGACGCGACAGCTCAACTTGCCTGCTCCAAGACACTACACCACACACACCCGACCTCTCCCACCGTCGCTGGCAAACTGAGTGACTCATCGCGCCACTAGTTCCGCCATCCGCCGCCGGGGCGCGCGCGCGTCGACTACGGCGCCAATTAATCTCCTTTCTTACCTTATTACGCCGCGCGGTGAGCATGGCCCCTGCTGCACAAACACTGCATTTACAGATTGCAATGTAACATTTGCATCCGAAGGGTCACGATCGATAAAGTACACTGAATTTGCAATACGGTTTCCAAACTACATTTTATTTTTCCTGCCATCCATCCGTCTCTCGACTTATCTTGTGAAATTTTTCATCTCTTCCACTCTTTATCTCAATACACGCACCATAAACTGCGTCCTCAACTATCTACTTTGTACATTGCCTTCCTCCACACTTCTTACCTTCGACTGTTCACTAACAAACTAATCAACTGTTGTTGTTGTTGTTGTTGTTGTTGTTGTTGTTTTAGGGCGCGTCGACGTCTAGGTCATTAGCGCCCTAGCTAAAATACGGAATGACAATGTGGGATAAAAATTGGTGCCGTCTGCATGGCCGAATGTAAAAGGGTCGACCACACAGACAGCATAATAAAATACGAAAACACGGAATAGAATACTGCCCACATGGCCGACTGTAAAGAGGTCGGCCATGCAGACAGCAGATTTAGGTAAAACATTAAAACAATAACTATAAAAAGGACATAAATTTACAAACTTAATACACTGGCTGGTTGGCTGTAAACGGGCCAATCAGCTTACACAAACAATAAACGGACGATCTGGATGGCTGTTAAGGGGCCACCCAGAAGTAAAATTTCGATTTTAATAACAAAAAATAATTAAAACCGAACAAGGCAGTACAGGGATTGGTGGTTGTAAACAGACCACCAAACCATTCTAAAAACTAGGCCGATCTCCCCAAAATTTTTGGGTTAAGACCGGCCAGATTACAAAATTGTAAAACTTTCACCACATTGTCATTATTTAAAATAAGGGACAGATCATTGTCTAAGCCAATGTCTGCCCTTAAATCTAAAAACAACACACAATCAATTAAAATGTGGCGTACCGTCAAAGGTACGCCACAAGCATCACATTCCGGTGGGTCCTTCCGGCGGAGAAGAAAGCCGTGCGTCAGGGGACAGTGTCCTATACGGAGGCGAGTAAGGAGAACCTCATCCCTCCTCGCCCGCTGGAAGGAGCTGCTCCACGGCTGAACGGTCGACTAATCAACTGAAGTATCAAGTTTTTTTATTTATTGCTTTACGCTTCGTCGACGGCTAAGGTCATTAGAGGCGGGATGGGACTGGGAACAAGGAACGGGGAAGGAATTCGGCCATGGCCTTTTTGAAGGAAGCATGGAAAACACGCTCCGTGAGTCAAGATCATCCTCTTCTTTCTGTCAGACTACCAAATGCTTCTTTCCGCATCAGACCATAGATACAATTCTTTTAAAAAAAAAATTACGGTTTTTCCCTCTGTAACATGGACGAAATAAGGTACTAATGAATTAATTATTCGAGGGTGTACTGCCGGATTGTGTTGAAAATTATTTTTTAGTTTTAGGACATTTTGTGCTATTTTTCTTCGAAATCCGGTCCTGATACTGCCATAGTTCTTGCTTCATCAGTTTCAATTACAATCTCAACAGCAGTATCCTATTTCTTGTGCTGCTTCAGATCCCGTTTTCATATTTCGCATTCTGCTACACTTTTGACTAGGTTTGAATTCTCGTCGCAAATATTATGTCCATGCTGCTTGGTAATCTGTTTTGGTAGATGTTCAAAACATTTAGTGATGTACTCTGCCAAAACACTGAGATCCTTGAATTTTAAGCGCAGTGATTATTACGGGGAAGGTAATTTCTTCCTTGTAATTTAGCTTTTCCCCAGTATTCACTTTAGGTCTTCTTACTTTCTTGTTTCAGTTCGCGTCTTGCCTTTCTTGGCTTCTGCTTTTCTTTGACACTCAGAAACTTGCCCATTCAGTATTCACCATAAAGGTCAAACTATCCGAATATTGTGTGTCTCTTTTTTTCACGCATTGTTTGTTTCGTTTTCTCAGTTTTCTTTAGCGAAGGCAAAGATTTTTCTAAATATCTTCTCCTTTTTTTTTAACTTTCAACTTCTCAGACTTTTCTTAATTATAGCAAGGCCTCTGCGGCATTATTAGTATTATTGCAAATGTGTAATTTCGGATGTTGGTACCGCTGCAAGCGATCAGTCGACCGTGAGAAATGTTAATCCTTTTCGGTTCTGGGCCACCCCCTCTCCCTCCTGCACAGGTTTTAATCCAAAACCCAATAAATCAATAACGGCCAAGTCTTCCACATGCCACTGATTACAATCGCCCGGCCCGTCAGAAAAATAGGTACGCCGTCATTCTACAATCGAGCGTTCGATTTTGTTCCATTTTAACATTTTTCTTATCATACATATTACTGGTAAAAAGGTTATCAAACAAACGCGTCAGTTATCACTTACCACTAACGTATCAGTAAGAATTTTGAAGCGAAACTACTTTTGAATCATTAGGAATAATTGTAGCAACATATTACACTTTCCTAAACCTGTTGTTCTGCTCACATTTAAATTTACTTCTTCCATTTATTGTCCTCTTGTACTGATCCTATACTTGGTACCGTAGCAGCGGCTGATTCAGTGAAGCGACATTATTAGTTTAAATACGACGGAGAGAACGCTCCGGTGGCAATTACAGAGCATAGTAATGGTACAGCAGGACAATACGTAGATGGGGGGAGGTAAACTTAAATGTGAGTAGAACAGACGAAGTATAGTGCCTTTAACTAGCCAAACCGCGTCTCCGAGTATCGTATCTATTAGTGACGTAAATACTGGTACAGGTACAAACAAGTGTCCTTCACCTGATCCAACTCGCCCTAACAAAACTGTGATTATGAGGAATAACCAAGTAATGCGCAATCCAGCCGTGAATAACGTACACCACGTAACAGCTAGTCAGGGATTGGTAATAACTAAGCCCCGGATTCTTAGGTTCGAACCTATTTTGTTCCCAACCTAATATCCTCGAAATTTTAACTTTCTCTTACGTCTACTGTATAAACTAATAATATTCATAAATTTAATAGGACCTAAAATAACCTAATTTTTATGTTATGACCTAAAATGACCTAATTCGGTTTTTAGAACCTAAAATGACCTAATTCGATGTATTGATCCAGTTCGACTTTAATTTTGTTACTTAACCCTTTCGCGTCGGCTGCTCCTGGCTGCGAGGTAGCCGCGGGGACGGAAGCCCTGCCACGCCGCTCCCTCCCCTCAGCCGGCACTCCTCGCCCGGCATTTACGGCTCACCCCTCCCCGGTTTCGCGTCAATTTTGCGCTCATTTTCAGAGGCTTAATTTGTTTCAATTGACTCGCTTTATTTAATTATATATCAAACTATAATGAAACTCACTTATTGTTATTTTTTTTTATGAAAAGTGCTTGAAATTCTAGAAGAAACTTTTTTTCTTTTAACGATACTAAAACTTTACGATACTAAAATAACATTAAATTTTTAATTTATTATACTCGTGTTGTACTAGAATATTATAATTCAATAGAAGAAATGTTTCTGGAACTATTACAAATAATTCGATTAGTTGCCAAATTTTTTTCCAACGAAAGTTTTCCATCGCTTTTTTGTGATCGAGGTGATCGAACTTGATACTGGGAAGGGTTTTTATTTTATTTATTTCTTTATTTTTTTAAAGTGTCCCGTCACCATTTTTTTATCCAGGGCTTCGGACCTGACACTGGCAAGGGTAGAAACTTTTTATTTTTGGTTTTTTATTTTTTTATTATTATTATTTTTTTTTTTTACAACTCAAAATGAAAAAGTTTTTCCTCGTTTTTTCACAAAAATAATAAAAAGATATTTCTTCTTGCTAGAGGTTCCCCTAGTTCCCGCTAGGATGCGGTACGGGCGCTGATAATAAACTAGCTTCCCGTCCTGTGGGACAGAGAGGCGCTGGCAATATAGTGGCGTCCAGGCCGCTAGGCCCGCCCGCGCCTCTGGCAGTAAAGTGGCGTCCAGTCTTGGGAGCCCGCCCCGCCATTTGTCAATATAGTGGCGTCCAGACTTGAAAGGGTTAAACAAATGTCCAACCGGATTAGCTCAGGGCTACGGTCTGTGGAAGACGCCATGGGTTCGAACCCAACCATCAGCTCTTCTGACGTGGTATTCCGTGGTTTTCCTTTTCCCCTCCAGGCAATTGCGGGAACAGTGCCTTATGGACAGGTTACGGGTAGCAGCTTCCTTTTCCCCCTTCCTTCTCAAAAATTTCGTTTTCTTCTTCTACATCGATCCAAATTAATGTTACATGGCGATCCGGCCAGTCACCATCACCAGCTGTATCTATTATTACGTGAATCCTAAGATCTAAGACACTGCAAATGTGAGCAGTATGGGAATGATCCCTAACATAGTCCGAGGGGTAAAGTTGAACTTGGAGGGTAAACGAACTATGTTTACGTATAAAACGGAACAATTTATTTTAAAATTGGAATAACTATTCACCACAATATTAAATGATGTGTTTTAACCTAATTGTTGACAGTAACATTGAGAAAAGCTGTAACAATACGGTGTGGCATCTTCACATTATTACAAAGGTTTACATTCAGTAGAAACAAATCGACAAAGCAAGTTTTAAACATAGCACGTTAAACATTAACAATCTCAGGAACGCAAACCCTTTCTGAGAATTTAACAGTTGTATACCGTCATCGTTCAGTGGTAACACGGAAATTAAAATATTGTGTAGGCCTACATAAGTTTAGTTCCTTAATTAAAAGCAATAATGCCTCAAAAGAAATCCTCAAGAAGTAGTCACCTGCGAGAGTGGTTAGGAACGAATAAGAACTTTTCTAAAGATGAGAGAAAATTATATATTGTCAAGCATGTGTGAAACCAGTAAGTTTAATTTGTTTTATATACATATATCTTTTATAATTTTAAAAAATAAATTAGATTTTATTTGTTTTCATTTCTAAAGTAATGTAAAGTGACAGTCTAGACTGCTGGATGAAATTTCATAATATTAACTGGCTATTATCCGGGGTGTTATATTCAGGTGGAGTATTTTTATTTTTGATTTCTATATAAGTGACTGCAGAAAAATGATCCCACGTACTACAGCATCAGAATTCAGCAACTCATTTGGCAAATGTTACCAGCAGAAACGCTTCCGAACAGAAGCAGAGTTTCATTACAAGTTCAAAGCTGGGTGCAGAAGATTCGTTTCACCTGCGTCTGTGTGAAATTCTCACTGCCGCTAATATACCAGTTTCAACAGTCCAGAATGCAGTCCTGAAAACCATTTTGGAAGAATTTTGCTACAGAAAAATATGAGATGAATTCACTTTAAGAAAGAATTACTTGCCTCATCTGCAAGTGAAAACCATTGAAGAACTAGTGGACATTGCCGAAAACTTCATCTGGTTAAGTGTAGATAAGACGTCAGATGCCTGCGGCAGATATATAGCGTTGTTGTGGGCAAGCTCGCATGTGAGGGACGTAGTATACCCCAAGTTATTATGTGCAGAGAACCTCCAATGACTAAACAGTCTACTGTGGTAATTGCTGTAAGGGATGCATCAAAACTGTTGTGGCCAGGTCCAGAACACGAGAATAAATTGTCGTTGGTGACAGACAGTGCAGCTTATATGATAAAAGCAGGGGAGCGTTTGAAGGCATTCCATCTTCGAATGGTCCATGACACCTGTCTAGCTCATGGGCTGCACCAGGTAGCTGAAAAAAATTCGGGAACAGCACCCTGTAGTTAAAGAGATAATTCCTTCAGTGAAGAAAATATTCCTGAAAGCGCCAAGTAGAGTAGTTACTTTCATCGATACCCCTCCTTCCTGAGCCAGTAGTGACATGATGTGGGACCTGGCTCTCAGCAGCAGTATATTATGCAGAAAACTATGAGAGCATCACGGAGGTCATCGAATCATTAGATGAAAGCGAAGCTATTGCTATAGTAAATGCAAAGAAAGTGTTGCACTCAGTAGCAGCTGTACAGGAGTTGAAATATATAAAGGCAAATTTTTACAACCCAGAATTTTCAATCAAGAATTTGGAAGGAGGTACTCTACCGTTGACGAAAGCACTTCAAATCACCCAAGAAGTGAGGGCCAAAGTGGCTCCTGGACAAGTTGGGGTGTCTATAGCTCAGAAGCAGGAGTCTGTTTTAGCCCGCAGTCCAGATTTCAAGAGGATGGAATACATAGGCCGTGTCCACTGTGGTCTAAAGAAACAAGAATATTGCCTTGGAATCCTAAGGAAATCGCTGATACAAAGTTCTTTTTTTTTAACTGCTTTACGTCTCTCAACAGCTAGGTCTTTAGAGACGGGAAAGGATGGGGGCAAGGAATGGGAAGGAATTCGGCCATGGTCTTTTTAAGGAAGCATCCCGGCATTTGCCTGGAGTGATTTGGGAAACCATGGAAAACACAAATCTGGATGCCCGGACGGGGATTCGAACCGCCGTCCTCCCGAATGCGAGGCCAGAACGCTATCCGTTACACTACCACGCTCGGTGATACAAAGTTTACACCTCTGACCACATGTGACGTAAAGCGTAGTTTTTCCGCATTCAAGAGAATCTGAACGGAAAAAAGAGGAGGATTTACTCCTGAAAAGCTGTCAAAATATTTCATTGTTCAGTGTCATATTAGAAGTTTTAAATGAGTTGTTTACCATACACAATACAGACGAAGTATTTTGAACATAATAGTGGTTTATTTTGCATATTTTAATGTGATCGACCAATGACATGTTGGAAGTTTTTAAGGAGTACTTGACATTGTATTGTAAAGTCAACAATATTTTTAAGACTATGGCAGTATATATTGCGTGTTTTAAATTTTATTTCCCTTAAAAACGTGTAAGTTCCTATATCAGAATTTTAAAAACCTATAAAAGCCTAAAACGTGAGTTGAATAAACCTAAATTTGGTTTTTTAGAACCTAAAAATCCGGGGCTTAGTAATAACAATGAAGGAACGAATAGCTTCATTTACTCATAACTTACGAAGTGTATTCAATACAAGTATTGTTAATATTTGTTGTTTACGTATACAACATGGTCCATATTGATGACAAATCTCAAGTTAGAAGGCAATACCATTTTTAGACAGACCTGGTAACAAAATTTGTATAACTTACGGCAGCTCATGCGGTTATTTTCCAAAAAAAAAAGATACCTTGTACCTTGAGGTAGAAAATAAAGTTTCGACCCTTTTCCTTGTATGCGATCCCAGTTTATTATATTAGCTTGTGGGTGAACGAAGCCTGTGACGTGTAAATTACAAAAGCAATAAAGGAAGTAAAAGAAAAATTTCCATGTGGCATGAGTGTTCAGGGAGAAAAAAAATCAGTATGCTACGATTTGCTGATGACAATGTCTTGTTAGCGGAACAGACTGAGGATACTGAGAAGTTACTGAATATCATGAACAAGATACTGAAGGAGGATTTTGGACTGAATATAAAAGCAAGACGAAAGTTATGAAATGTAGCATAAATGATACCAATTACAGTAGATTAATTATAAAAATAGGATCGGATCGAATAGGGAGAAGTAAGTGAATTCTGTTACTTGGGAAGCAAAATTACAACCGATGGCCGAAGCAGGAATGATGTTAAAAGCAGAATAGCACTAGCAAAAAGAGCCTTCATGAAAAAGAGAAATCTTTTAGTTTCAAATATTGATCTACGAAATAGAAAGAACTTTTTAAAACTCTATGTGTGGAGCACAGCACTTTATGGTAGCGACACATGGACTTTAGGAATACCAGAAAAAAAAATTGAAGCATTTGAAATGTGGTGCTACAGAAGAATGCTGAAAATTAAGTGGACAGACAAAGTACGAAATGAACGAGATTTGGAAATTAATCCACGTCTGTAAGTATGGTGTTCCATGGAGTTATTAAAACCGGAATAAAACTGAAGGCATAATCCGGGCTAGAGCAAACGGGAAGCCACGCAAAATGCTAGGATGTATTAGAGCTGCGTTTCTCAATGTTTTTCATCCCGACGACCAGTAAACTGATCAAAATAATGCTGTGGCCCAGTACCCATGTCAATGTCCATAACATCTGGGACATATTTTATAGAACCGTCATAACATAATTAATCTAAAAAGATTTGAATTCCTACAAAAACGCAGTAATGAAACTGGAACTGAACTATTTAAAGATAATTGGTTATTATTGATCCGACTCTTAATATTTAATATTCAAATGAATGATGTTATCGTAGTATGGTTGTTACACCATACCACCGACCTACATGCACATACCTGACAACTTTTATTTTTGTTTACTTCACCACTCTTATGCTACCAACCCTACCACGTTCCCTTACACCTACAAGACCCTCAGGAACGGTGATTAACATAATCGTTTAAACGAACAGCATTCCCCGTGGTAGAATGGAAACATATCAGGAATAATGCTGTCCTATGCTCATAACCTGGAAATACGGCATTTTGCCTTGTTGAAATATTCGTGGATTTTAATAGTTGTGCTTTTGCTCTATACTCGCTTATAGCCTTCTACAGCAGGAGTACGGTATCGAAATTTCTAATATTTTTCCTGCAAGCCACTAGTAGTCCACGGAACACAGATTGATAAATACTGGACTACAGAATTGTTCGGCTGTCGGGAAAGAACGAGCAATGGCTTGCAAATGAGAATTCTGAAACCGTATAGCCATGCATCAATTAATAATAACTTGGAGATACTCATCGCTGTCATATTTCGAAGGTGTACAGTTTGTGGTGGAAAGTGAGAGTTTGAAACTGTACGATCCAAGCAATCGGTCTGACTGCTAAGTTGGCCGTCGAATATTCACACAGTAGTAAGTTAATCTAGCCACGGCTTCGCCCGCGGCCGATTACGTTTGAAGGTTAGTTATAAGTTTTGTTCCACCCCTCAGTTTTTTACGTATCTCAGGAGTATTTATTTCAAATAAAATTTTAGCACTTTATATCGAATTGAAATCAACTATTTTTTTTATACTACTAATTCTCTCGTCTGTTGGCGTTCAAGGCGAGGCGAAATGGCGTTTAGTTGTGTAGACTGCTCATAATATAACCTCGCCTTCTTCCCTTTGAAGTATGTGGTAGTGTTGACTATACTGTAAATCACACAAAACCACTAATTAAAGAATTTCCTTAGTTCCGTAAAGTTCTATTAACATAGTCCGAGCTAACTACCGAATCAGCTACCTGGTCATTGTATCCGTCTAGATTTTTCTTCTATCCGGCTTTTTATGGAAGGTATGGTGTTTCTTTCTTCGTTTGTTTGTTGTCGCCTTATATACCCGGCAGATATTGCAATGACTGGCGCTAAGAGAGTAGTGACGTATTTGAATATACTGTAAACAATGTGCATTAATCATGGAGCACGAAGATGCTGATCTTAAAAACAGTGCTTTGAGAGGTCTTAAAACTTGGTTTTAGTTTTCCTTTCGAAGATCTTTCAGTTTTGAAGTAGACATCTATATGCTTAAAATGAGGCTTCTAATTAGTGAGTGAACTACTGTACAGATATTTGGGGGAGGTGAAACCCAGTGAAGGGTGTCGAGAATAAAGGAGACTTACCAGCCTCGTTGGGAAGGCCAACAGCACGAATAGGTGGAACTGTGTGAAGAAAATAAACATCGGACTAAGTTTTATCTCGTGCTTCATATCAGACAAGGCTAATACAAAGTCTACACCACATATTTTACAGCTATTCTTACGGAGTTTTGTTTCGTGAACTCTCCAACCGTCGTTCACAATATCAACATCAGTTTTATCACTTACCCCATTCCTGACATGGACGACGCAGTACTTACAGACCCTAACACAACAACGCTGCCTTCATTTTTTTTTTTTCACTACTGCGACTTAACAATATCTTTGTTCTTCCATAGTTGACAGATAATAAGTCTAACGTTGCAGTCGCAAACACTCTTATGACAATTTTTATAAACAATTGTCACGCCAATGCAATTGAATTTGTTGCTATATTTCCCGAACGCGTTTCACTTCACTCTCTGAAGCATCTTCAGCGGTTCTGTCTGTTGGGTGTTTATACGTGTTTATTAAATTTGTCCTATGTTACAATTTAAATATGAAAATTATGGTATATACAGATATAAGCTTGCTTACATTTTTCATTGCTCACATTTGCTTTTAATTGTACAGTGGTTCAGCATCAGTTATGTCTGTAGCAGCAGTTTGCATTACAGTTGTTGGTTGCATCTTTTTGAATAGTTGGCACTTTCACTGCACTGTAATGTATTGATTCGTGATGGCTTACATTTGTTTGCTGTGTGGTGTACATCGCTGTGCGGCTGGTTTTGTTTATCGTTTGTCTTCTGTTTCATTCGGAGGGTGGCACGCTTTTAAATATGTGTTTGTGCTTAGTTCGATGTATTGTTATTATTATTATTATTGGCTGTGTCTTTTTGTGGTAAATGGTTGTGATTCCTATTTCGTTTTTAAGTACTGTGTATAGTGTTGGGTCCGTCAGGTTCTTGTATTCATTTATTATATTCTTTTCTTCTGCTAGTGATTTGTGAATGTGGTAGTTTCCCTTAAATGTTAGTAGTTGTGGTTTGATATTATTAATGGCTAGTATTTGCATGTCGGTCTCTATGTTTGTGGGCTGATGATTATGAACTAGTAGGAGTTCTGCGAATGGCGAATGTTGAGTGGATATAACCGCTCAGAGATGCACACCACTCAGTAAACAAATGTAAGCCATCATAAATCAATATATTATAGTGTAGTGAAAGTGATAAATTATTCATAAAGAAGTAACAAACACCTGCTGCTACAGACATAACTGATGCTGAAATACGTGAGCAATGAAAAAATGTAAGCAAGCTTATATTGTATATACCATAATTTTAATATTTAAATTGTAACATAGGAAAAATTTAATTACATGTATAAACTCCCAACAGAAAGAACCGCTGAAGATGCTTCTGAGAATGAAGTGAAACGCATTCGGTAAATAAAACAAATTCAGTTGCATCGGCGTGACAATTGTTCATAAGAATTGATACTAACACAATTGAGGAAATGGCCCACAATATGCAGACTCTTATGACAGTTGATCCCTGATCCGGATAAGTAAGCAGTCATAACAAAATATTCGGTGGGAAACTGCTTGCCAAAAGACAAAATCTTAATATCATGTAACATCACTTACTTGGGCAGAATACATTAGGAACCATCCATACATACATTACGTGTCAAAAAAATCATAGTGTTTTTTTTGTTTTTTTTTTGTTCACCCTCGTCCGCCCTGTTCCGCCAACGCACATTTTTTTCAAATTTTAAATTTAGAATGTGTTTAATCCAACGTTACGTTACGTCACGAAACTTAGCGTTCTTTAATTACGTGAGTTAAAAATAGGGGAGGGGGTGTCAAAAATCTCATTTAATGCCAGAGGGATTCCATAAAAATTTCACGTCAACTTTTGATTTCAGATTGCCGGCAGTCAAGGAACAGTAGATCTAAAAAAAAAAGTCTTCAAAATTACGAGATCAATCTCACGTTAGGGGATCCCACCAGATCTTAGGGGGCGTCCATTAATTACGTGAGGTGTTTTTCCGGACCCCCCCCCCCCCCCTCTGGTGAGATCTGTTCGGACCCGACCCACCCTACGAATGGACCTCGCAACTTTTAGAGCCCTTTATTTTTAAGGTCTCATGCTCCCAAGGGCGGTTACACCCACCTAAAATCAGTTGTTACCCCCCTACAATTTAGTTTCTCGTCATTTGTAGACCCTTTTTTTAGCTCTACCATTCTACAAGAATTTCAAAACATCACGTGAGATTTCCGTTGACCCCCCTCCCCCTTGGTGAGATTTCGTCGGACCCCCCCCCCATTTCACCTCACGTAATTAATGAACGCCCCCTTACCTAATCTCATCAAGTGGGATCCAAACTTGAGAAAAAAAGCACCTCACGAAATTGATGGACGCTCCCCATACAGTGGAGACAGAAGTTCTGCATCTACTGGACTGTAACTGGTGTAAAGCGTGTGTATGTAGCTGGGAGACATCAGGCGAGTGAGGAGTGTTTGCATAAGCAATTCACTGGCGACCAAACCTGGGTAGCCGATAAACAAGTTACATCATAGAGAGAAAGTACATGTGTAGGCAATTTGCCATCAGGCATGAGTTCCGTTACAATTAATAATTACTGTTATCGCAAAAACACCGCATCGTTTCCTAGTATCATCCATTAAGTACTGACTTGGTCTGTGGATGTTGTTCCTCCGCCTCCCGTTCATAAATACCACTCTCGTATTTTACAGGTTTATACGGACATTGTGTCATACAATACAACGGACTCGAGGCACGGTTTGACACAAGTAGGGATTGCAATCCACCAAAGTGGGATCCCGCAATCCCGCGATCCCGCGGGATCCCGCATCATTAGACAGTCTCGCGGATCCCGCACAAAATTAAGCGGATCCGCAATCCGCAAAATCCGGCAGAAACGCGTGTCAGTCTGCGTGACTCGCTGCCCCACTCGGTCTCTGTCGAATATTTTGCACTGTTTGCTGTACCCTTGCAGTTGGCATTTGACTCATGTGAAAAAGAGTTTGTTTTGGTCTACTTTCGTCATTCGTAAGTAAATAAATACACTTTTACGTATTCATCAAAACTTACGTTTGTTTCGAGTACACATTTCTGTAAATTGAGTTATGGTGCGTATTTAGTACGATTTTCTAACTATATAATAAGTATTTCTTATGTGTCACACACGTTATCTCAACTACACGGTTACAGCTTTTTATTCACGGTTTCATTATTCCCATTTTCTGTATTTGCAGATACAGTAATTGTGACAGTTTCCTAATTTGCGGCTGAAAATTTGATTATTCGTTGATATGAAACTAATGTTATCGTAATTTTAACGATCGCGTACCTATTTATTTAACAGTTATCAGAAGGAAATTGTATATTCTTTCACTTGTTGTTTTGGCCGCTGCCTCAATGCGTTTCTTTGACGAAAGCCACCTGCTTACATGTGCCGCTCAGGCTTTCGATTAATCCCTCTTCTTGTTATTATTTCGACTAAAGGTAAAAAAAGTTATAATGAAATTTTCATGGGTGTTTCGACGAATTGTGTTGCAGGAACACCATACTTCGACGGCTGCCTCCGCCGTCTTCCTCACGTGTGTAATTTCGCGTGTTTGCAATGCAATCCGGAGATACAACCTATGAGGACTTCACTGCAATCATTCGCCGAGAAAGTCTCCTTTGTTACCAAAAAATAATAATTTCCACTCTAAAAACGTCGTCACGCCACATAAGTAAATCTGAAATACTTGACAGTTTGTGTGTTGGTGAGTAGTTTCTTTTAATAACATTGAATCAACTGTAATATCAATCAAGGAGTCAGGAGAAATAATAATGAATCACTCAAAAAAAAGGGCAAGTCTCGTGCTCGTGCAGTGACAAAAAGTTATGAGATCTTGTTCTGAGCCAAGTCTACACTTTACAGAGTATATTCACTTCACTTTGTGAAAAGGAATGCTTTTCTCGGTGTTATTGAAAGTTTATTTAGAATTAAAAAAAAAAAACTCTGGTAACTTGGCCATAAATCAAACCATATATTTAAACTTATGTGATGTATTGTAAGGCACATAATATGACCTAAGACGCAATATTTTCATTTTTATTATTTATTTAAAAATTGGTTTAGATTAAAAAACAAAAATGTAAAACCTCAAAATACACTTAAGACACGCTAAAAAGTTTTAATGTAATTTTGCCAATCAAAATATCGTTAACTGTTAATTTTTATCATTTAAAATTGAAAATTATTTATTAATTTAATTATTATTTAATTTATTAAGTTTTTAACTAACTATGTTTTAACTATATGCGTTAAAAAACTGTTTGTACGAATCCCGCGGGATTGGCGCAAATCCTGCGCGGATCCCGCGGGATTGAAAACACTGCGGGATTGCAATCCTTAGACACAATAAGCCACGACCGCCTCACACGCCGCCTGATGCTGTTGGAAGCTGAGTGCGGGTGCACTGGCACCGCGCCTCATCGAGACATACCTGTTAATTGGAGGCAGCCTCCGCCTCGATCGATACAGGCGGCGTCCCAAGAGAAACAAGCGCCGCACACGCTCCTACCGAGCAAACAGCCATCCGTGAAACATTTTACCGTAAAACGCAAAGACATTTTACGCTGTCCCAGTTCAGCTCATCGATCTTCTCGACAAGTATCGGGCAGTGTGCGCCATTCAAACTGATAGATCACAGGATGAAAATGTAGAGATAATTTTTAGAGAGAGTAAAACCGCAGTCGACAGAAAATCGTGGAGTCAGTATAGCGGGAGAAAAAACAAAAATATCACGAAAGTGATGATTCTGCTAGTGCCGTTGCCTTCCATCAGTTCCTTACACCTCTCTCTCTCTCTGGCTTCATGCTCGTTGAAGTCATTATAGGCAGGAAGAGATTGGGAGGCAAGGAACGGGATGGAATTCGATGATGGCATTTTGAAGAAATCATCTCGGCATTCGCTGCGAGTGATTTCGTGGAACCATGGAAAACCGAAATCTGGATGGCCGGGCGGAGATTTGAACCGGCGTTCTCCCGACTGCGAGGCCCGAGCGTTACCGCTCAGCAATAAGGCTCGCTGCTTCAAATCTGGTTAATCCAGTTATATACTAATACATTGAACACCTGTGTAAATAACTGCCTGAATGATTCAAGTATCACAGACAAGAGGGGGAGTCAGAGGATAGCAAAATTCAGATTCCAAATATTACATTTTCGTTAAATAAAATCTCATTCAATTTAGCTCATAATTTATATCTTACACCAGCGGCCCTTTAACCTCTTTTGACGACGGTGCCCTTTTTAAGAATTAAATATTCTACAGAGTTCTAATAAGCAAAAATCAGGTTTTATGTTTATTCTTTAAAGTTTAATGAAAATCATACATAAACAGGTAACAGGTAGGTACTTTATATAATGCTGTGTTGATTCTACCCTAAATTTATGATGTTTTGAGGAAATCTCATAGTAACATGAAGTAGTTGCTTGACGTTTACGTGGAAGGAGAAAAATATTTAAAAAAAAGAACTTTCGCTACCAACATGGTGACACCATGTAATAGTATACTGTCTCTGCCACAACAATACATGTAAAATTCTCAGACATGCAACAGACTGGGCAGATATCTTTAGAGTCAGAAATAAATATCAGGCAAGAGAAAAATGACATCCTGGAGCTAGAGGCAACAGTGACAGAATTATCAAATAGGTAATCAGTACAAAGAGACGAACTGACAGCAGAAACCGTAAAAGCAGCAGGAGCAATGTGAATTCGAAGGATGTAGGGTTATACGGGAATTTCGTAAAGAAGGGAAAAATTGAAAGACAGTAAGGAGGAATTTTATGCCCTCTTTGAAGCCAATCCAGAACGATTTGAGAGTATGGATGAAATGAGCGTCCATCACTAAGCCCCAGAATGAAATCAACAATACATACGATGGAACAGCTTCGAGTGGGCAATTGTTGTTTCTCCTGCAAAGAAACGAATGGTATTGAAGATTGTGAAACTGCTTCTGGATTTGTTGGTAAGGTTTTCAATATGAGGGTGAGCATATTATGCTGACCTTATGAAGCAACTGGAAGCAGCCACCGAAGGAGAAAAACTAAGCAAGCTGGTTTCACGAGGACGATGCTCCCAGTCGAAAGTCTTTCACCGCCATGGCTATAATTCACGAGTAGGCATATGGTTTTCAGTCGGTACCACGGATCTCGCCTCTTCGGACAACCATCTACATCCACCATACCTTTTAAAGTTTCTCTCTGGCAACGATTAAGTCAAATTTATCTGAAATCCTTTTAGGTGGACGGCATAAACTCACTGGAATGTCATCAGAGCAATGGGACAGTGAAAAATCGGACCTCAATCCAAGTACCTCTATAATAGGTATGAAAAATCAAGGGACGAACCTCGTAAAAATGAGCATAAGGAAATGAGAATCTCTGTGAAGAATTATTTTGTGAGAGCATTATAATAGTTACACCGGGGATCCGTGCTTGGTAAGTCAAAATAAACTGAAGATGAATATTATAAGTCAGTTTAAGATAATCGGGAAGAAAAACAGGAGCATTGATCAAATTCTATCCGTCGCAAATGCCAAAATCAAATAAACGCGACCTGTCCAACGTATTCTTACCATCACTATTTTCGTGTCTGAGTCAGCTATAAGCCTCGATTAAAAAACAACATTATCTCCCAAATGCTTCCCTTACTTCATCAACTCGGCTAGTCACACGAGAACATTATATTAATTCTCAACGTCGAGAAAAACTACGTTCTTATGCCCAATCAAACCATTGGTGACCCGATCATTTTTTCACGCAGGCTTTTATTGGGAATCGAATCAATCGCAACTAAGATTCTGATGACAAACATCTGATCCAGTGCAGTTGCCAACTTAGTGTAATTGAGAGATTTTTAAAATTCTTCGGTATGCATTCTTTGTAAGGTACAACACCAGCGACTCTGATACAATTTTTGTTGGTGCAATCACGAACAATAGCATTCAATTCCGCCTTAACAGGCTCGTTGTGGAGGACGCTATAACCTCGACTTGATGTCAACTAAAGTTGCACCTTACTTTCTTGTCATGCTATGGTTGGTTGTTTTATATTTCGTGATCATAGATTTACAATAACTGTCGTAAAATGTAGCACCCAGGAAACGTCGAAAAGGGTTGAAAATGTGTACAAACAACATGAATAGTGACACAAATAAAAGAGTACATTATCAAGCCAAATGATTCGTTTACTCAGTCACAAGTCACGCCCGTAACAGTCTGGAATGGAGTCAGTCGTCTAATATTACCTCGTGCAATTAAGGCTCCAGATTCTGTAGAATGTAGATCCACTTATGACTGAAGCCGTCGTCCCAGCTGTTATAAAAGCGACTGCCCGGCCAAGGCCTCTTTGTTGAGAGTGAATAGACGACGCTGATAAATCCGCGATGTGTGTAGGCGGGTATTATCCTGTCAACAAGTGTGTGGTTGGAATCGCGCTATGAAGCGAAGCTAATGAGGTTTAAAATCTGTTGAACGTATCGCTGTATCTTCAATGTTCCCTGATGTCAACATGATGACACTTGTTCTGATGGTGTACAGATTAACAATGAAGTCTTAAATTATGCGCACCCCCGTATCTCTTCATACTGGAGTACGTTGTCGTTCGAGTACAGACAAACCTATTGTTAGTTCCTAATTAAATATATTGGCACGCACGGGGTAGTCGATGCCATCGGTTAGAGACAAAACTGGAAACGAAATCGGCAATGTTTGGGATTGAATGGAAGAACACTAAAGACGCGCTGACAATGCTTCTCCTAATCACCTGGGGATACTGCGGGTAGAAAGAAGGGCAACTAGAGACGCCACTGGATGGAGAACAGACAAGACTACGAAACGATCCTCGCTTTTGGAGATTTTCCTGGATCGCAGAGTGCCGTGAAAGTGTTCCTAATGTTCCCACTCTTCCCACTGTTTCCATCGCCGGGGCACAGCACAGTGAGAGCGATCCAGATGATAGTTTGACAGAACGACTATCCTCCCTCTAGAAGGCCAACAATTCGCCTTCTATCGAGCTTCGTCAATACCTCGTCCTACATAACGGGTGTTTCAAAAATGACCGGTATATTTGAAAAATCAATAGAAACTGAACGGGCAGCGATAGAAATACACCATTTGTTGCAACATGCTTCGGAAAACAGTAAATTTTCAGGCAGACAAACTTTCGAAATTATTTACAATTTTCAACAACAGATGGCTCTGCAGGCGATTTGAAAGATATAGAAGTAAACGCAGTCTGTGAGTTCGCCATTCTGTAAGCTGTCTTTCTGCTGTAAGCGTGTGCTGTTCACAGATTGCAAGTTTGCTGTGAAAAAATGATTCATTCCTTAGAACTTTAGATTTTTCCAGACTGCAGCGCCATCTGTTGTTGAAAATTGTAACTAATTTCGAAAGTTTGTCTGCCTGAAAATTTACTTTTTTCCCAAGCATATTGCAACAAACGGTGTATTTCTATCGCTGCCCGTTTAGTTTCTATTGATTTTTCAAATATACCGGTCATTTTTTGAAACACCCTGTATATCCGAGGTATTCACTGACACTGTAGAACAGTGGTCGGCAAACTTTACAGGCTAAACAGCAAATTTCAACCTTAAAAGCGTCGGGAAAAATTTATAAGAGCCATAAGCCTAGTTATATTTTAATAAGTAATTTTTTATGAAATTATTATATATATATATATATATATATAGTGTGTGTGTGTGTGTGTGTGTAAATAATATATTCATAAATAAGTAGTAAGAATTTTAATTAGTAACAACAGTGCACTTGTATTTCCTTAGAAAGACTTATGATGTTAGGTGCATAGCTTGTTTTTAATTTCAAACATGAATCTCTAAGTTCTCATGAATTATTTGGGTTCTCAATTTATTTTTAGTAAGATTCATATTGGTAAACTTTTGTATCTTGCCAAAGATAGTAAAAACACCAAATGCAAACTTTTTCAACTCTTTTTATGAATCAGGCAAACATTTCCAAGTACTGAAGGTAGTATCGTCTTATTTTTATTTTTTTCAATTACTATCGTCGGTAAGATATATATATATGACTACAAAAAATGTTGTCAAACAGCCGCACTTATTATTTTCGAAGAGTCGCGGTTTGCCGTCTCGAATATAGCTCCCTTATTGACGGTTCTAAACCTCTACTACAGTCAAAGTAAAATCAGTTGTAATATTAGCAGCTAAGGTACTGTTGCAGTCCTGGCGCTGTGGAGGTGCCAGGGGGCAGGTAGCAGGTGTGTTGGGCGGAGGCCTGCAGTCACCGGAGCCTACTTCCTGGCGGCATCGCGCAACGCTCGCTCCAGAGAGCACGAGCGCACCACGAATTAACACCGTAATCACATTTCTTGTGGGCCGCTCTCTATGCATGTACCAATTACATCAATCCTATGGAGTTATCGCAATGTGACAATAAATTTTACTGTCAGGAATGCGCGCGCCTGCCACCACCCCATCAAGACAGCGGAACAGTCAAGATAATGAGACGGACATATAAAAACAGTAAATATTTGTGCCAAAGCGGTACTGTACATTATGTCTAGGTCCCTCCAATTAAGCACTTCATTAATTAGGATGAGATAACAAGTGTCGAACACGAAAAATTGGTTCTCGTATTCCACTGGAGGCCTGCGACACCTCATAAGGAGACTTTTTGCGACATCGCCAAAGCAAAAAACACGCACTATAGACAAACTATAAGTAGTTTCTTAAAAATAGAATACAGCTCCGTCGAAACGAGTAGAAGTTGTCTGTACACATGCTATAAGAGGCTACAAACTGAGAATACTAATGGGAATATGGCGAACAATTCTCCTAAAAACATTTGACAGCCAGAGTGAGCCGACTATTTTAAACCGGTGACAGAAGCTCCTTCTCCTAACATTGTTTCCCAATGCGCTAATCTAGTAATCTACACTAATACTATAAATGCGAAAGTAACTATCGGTTACGTTTTTTTACTAACAAACGGCTAAACAGACTTTGATAAAAGGAAATACTATGTATCATTAGAGGGTCTCCATAAATTACGTGAGGTGAAATAAAAAGGGGGGGGGGGTCCCGCGAAATCTCACCAAATCGAAAATTTTGGTTGGACTGTATATTTTAAAGAAAAAAAAAAGTCTACAAATGACGCGAAAGTCGGTTTTAGGGGGGTATTTCGTCGAAAAGTGGGGGTGAGACATAAAAAGGTCTAAAAAATTTGAGTTTTCTAGGTTGGGGGGTCTCTCGGACCAGATCTAACCAGAGGGGGGGTGGGGAGGGGAGGTTGGACCAGATCTCACGAAGTCTTACCAGAGGGGAGGGGGCTCCGGAAATCCGGAAAACACCTCACGTAATTTATGGATGCCCCCTTAGGGAAAGGGCACAGGATACATTGTTCGGGAAAAGTAACATATATTGTCGTGAAATTTTGAAAACCAACCTAACAATGACAGCGTGTGCAGCTCTCTGTAATGTTGTATCGGTTGCTCAGGCTTTGTTTCTCTCGCAGTCAGTTTGTATAAGACCTGTTCACAAATTTCATGTACAGAAACAACGTATTATTATAGTATACATAGATGTTCAAACGTAGGATGTCGCAGGTAATAGCTAATAAGAGCATAAACTGACAAATCGTGCATAGTACGTACGTGATTCTACAGAAGTTAAATTTTCAATTTCGGAAAGTGCAAGACAAAACCAAAGTGCTAAGAAGCGTAAAAAATAGTTGGTGTGAGAAGTCGGCGGCGGAGGGGGGACTGGAGGGCTCTAGTTGGCGGGACTGCGGCAGTGCAGCCACCGCAATCGATACCGCAGTGGGCAGGCAGGGCTGCCAACAGCAGGCGCCAGTGTGCAGCCAACACCAGCACTTCCGACACCAGTCTCCAACTGTTGGCCAGTGCAGCAACACTGACTGTGTGCCAAGATCTGCTACCTCACTTAATAAATTAGGCAGCGCTAGCGCAGCTTTGTCAAATACCCTCAAAATACAATATCAAACAGCCTGCTACAATTTAATAAAAGAAAACAGGACCAAACAAGATTAAGGAATAATACACGAAAGAAGTGTGTAGCACATTTCCGCAAACACAGGAAAGATCATCACTGTTGCTTTTTTTGCCGAATGCAGACCACAATGAGCTAATAGATGATTAATGGTCAGTGCTATCCACAGTCACAAATCTTGAAAGTCACCAACAAATCTCAGTGCAAGTTTACTGCAAAGAACTGTCACCTATCACAGTTTCGCAGAATGCGAAATAGCGGCTTACTGATATGGCACGCCTTGTCAAAGCAGCGAAAAACGATGGTATGAAATCACTGATTACTTTGTTTCCGATTATTAAGGGACGTTGGGGAATGGAAAATAGTACTACATACTGTCACATCAACTGCGTCCACAACGGAAAAAAAAAATAAAAAAAAGAGAAAATGTGTAAAACGAATGAACTACCCTTTTTCAGCATAGCCATATACATTTCCAACGGTGCACATTGAATTAAATGGTTATACATTTACATAAGAATTCAGTAGTCTATACTGGTGTTTCATGAACTTATAGCAGCTCTCCTCAGAAAGTGAGTGAACACTGGCCAAGAACAGTTCACGCGACCGATGCAACACGTCTGCCTATACTCTGTTCACTCTCAACTGGCGGCTCAAGGTCATGTTTCCCTACTCCCGCTACTCACATCACCACCCCTCCCGTTCCTCCGTCTGAGCTGACCCCTGTGCCCAGGCACGCGGAGGCGAAGTTCCCTTTCGCATGCAGGGATAAGGGCAGCGGAGTGGGGGTAGAGCACACTGACCTTGAGCCGCCTCTGTTGACTTAACGTGCTATGACACACCTTTCAGTATATTGCTTTCACAGACTATCCCGCGCAAAACTTTGCGCGAGGGCACGGAAGAATAAATTGGCATTCTAAGGAGACTTCTGAAGCGAATAACATTCAGCACCAAAAATTAGTCAGAGCTGAGGGTATGTTTTGTTACGCCTTTACACCTTTTAAAACTTCTCCTGTAGGCACACATTCTTTCCGCCAGGTAGATTCGGCAACAGCAGGTGTATTTATGATAGTTGCATCTATTGAAATTTTCTGGTCTTATAGCTATGGAAAAATCAATAACGGCTTTCACTATAAAGGAGCAAACAACGTCAGATCAGTAGCAAAGGTCAGAGGTATCTTGGAGAAAGAAGCTACCTTGAAATGTCAGTGGGTCTGCTATGTTGCTCGAAATAAGGATTAAAGATGGAAAAAATCGGCGATGAAGTAAAAAAAAAAAAAACCAAGATGAAGACCACCACACCGATGGGGCAAAGGTTCGCTGGAGTTTTAGAAAATCGTTCAACAGCTGTTTGAATAAGGTAGCGGAAGTTCCGTTCGACTAGCGGCAGTATTTTAGCAATTCGTTTCTTCACTAAGTAGAATTTTCATCAAATAACGTTCATAATCTTGAAAATTATGTAATATAGATATTTCTTAGCTTACTATAACAATGGTATCACTGTACAGAGAGTACAAGAAAAATCTACATTGATCAGATTTTAATTAAGAAAAAGGCAACTAATAACTGATATGTCGATTTTTTACGAAATACATACTTTTCGTTTACTTTGCTGGCAGCTAATTTACCCATGGATGCGTAGATAAATATGTCTGTTATTAAATATCGCGTATAACCTCGAACATCTCCGGTCGTTGTTGGTTGGGCAACGGAGGCGGGAACCGTGACGTCAGCGTGACAGACTTCGATCGGTACATCATTACCAAGAATGGCGTTTTTATGTAGAGTTTTTATATAGATAGATAGTTGACGTGACATTTTCAAATTATAAACTTTTTACTGATTAATTTCCACAAAAATATTGAACGCTTAATTGTCCACCAGATCTGACTTCAGAATGTAAACCCCGAATAAAAGCGACGATTTGCAGTCAACCAAGGATACGAAACTGTTACGTGGTGTACTATGCCTTCGACGAGGTACGGGATATGTTCTGCTCTACATTTAATAGTGCCTTTTATCTTGAATTTATCCCTTAGCTTTCAAAGATACCCAAGATAGACGGCCGGTTTTCAACGCGAGATACCCGAGTTAGGACTGTTGATGAAACAACACAAAAAATAAACGAGATCCAATCATTGCGTTCTGTTACTGTGGAATCTTTGCTATGAAACAGAGATCAAATCAATTTCTACCTACCGGTATGACGCCCAGCAGAATGTAACAGAGTGGAAGCAACAACTGCCTTATCTTTGTCACTAGTCTTCGGATCGCTTTGAATCACTCCTAGCCCAACATTTTATCTTCCTAACAGCGCAAAAAACTCCAAGCGCATGGCCTTGTCCCACTAAGATGCTTTTAACTTTTGAAGAATTTCGCAACATGAAACCCGTGACTAAGTCGTTTCGCTACCGCTGCGTTTGACTCCAAAAATACCGGTGAACTCACACAGATCAGGGCAAGCACATCTACCGTATCATATGCGCAATCAATAAAATTATGGTCGCAATGAATCAACATTCAAACAGCTCTCGTTCAAATGTGAGCCCTAATCCTCTCTCTCCTTTATATTACAATGTTCCACAAACTTCTTTTCTTACCCATCATTCCCAGTACGCGTTCATTTCGTCTAACTTCGCCGACTTACATTTCGGAATCCTATACCAGGCTGTATCCGTAAAACTATGGAAGAAACAAACAATTTCACTACGCATTTTAACGAACTGATCAATACCATCATCCTCGAAAAAAATCCGAGGCGTCATCTGTTTTACGCTGTAACAAGAACATTCTTGTCCAGGCAGCATTTCTTTTTTTTTTTTCTTCTTATTGCTTTACGCCTCGTCGACGGCTAAGGTCATTAGAGGCGGTATGGGACTGGGGCAAGGAACGGGAAGGAATTCGGCCATGGCCTTTTTGAAGGAAGCATCCCGGCATTCGCCTGGATTGATCTGGGGAAACCATAGAAAACCCAAATGTGGATGCCCGAACGGGGATTCGAACCCGCGTCCTCCCGAATGCGAGGTCAGAACGTTAACCGTTCACCCACCACTCTCGGTGATAGCATTTCACCCTAACCACTATCTTCGCTAATATTGCCGCTACAAAATCGAACGATACGGGCACACCTTGACACATTAAATTAATCGCATCTACATTTCTAGCAGTGGCAACATTTTATATATCAGAATTCCTAATTATCGTAGCATAAATTAAGACAATTAATTTCATTATACACCTTCAGTACGAATACTACAAGTTGAGTAAATCACGTGCAATAACACGGTCACTGTATCGCGATGTAAACTTGACCCCCAATATTGGCGTAAGTTCTGTTAGGAGTTGTAACTTTCCGTTCTACAGCGCAAGTTACGAGCTTTTTAGTATTCATTTTTAAATTACATTCATGTAATAATTGTCATGATGCTGACGCCATAGTTCATGTGGCTAAATGTAGTTCGACATGTATTCAGTAGTCTAATTTACTGCGGTTTTACTAGGGCCATATTGCCAGCGTCATTATTCAGGTTTTTAGTGGTTGCTTCACTATCACGATCTGAAATTGTGGGTCAAGTTTATATCGCCATTCATTAAGTCACTAAAATTCAATACAGTGAATGTATCAATGCGCAAAAGATAAAAGCTTTGAGTTTCTAGCGACAATAGTAGAGCGTGAGTGGTGACTTTCCCGGAGTACTGACGCAATAGAAAGAATCCTCTCGGGTGACCAGCCTAGGAGGTGACTGAGCTTGCGACACCTGATGAGGACAGCAGAGCTGGCTGTCGAAAACGTCGTGTTTATAGAACACCATCCTGCTGGACACCCGACAGGCTTTTATGACAACAGTGGAGTTTGTGGCTTGATTAAAATGCAGCCTGGACCAGAATGACAACAATTTTCTATTAGTAATTTAAGCTGCTTTCATGAGCGCCAATTTAATTACGTCATATATCGCGTTGTACCTCTATAATAATAATTCCGGTGAAAGAAATACAAATCGTACTTAGCCTTAAAAGTAATGTCGGTAAGTTCACAAGACGTCTTCAGTTGCGGGAATTAAATATTATGACACCTCAGATATCCCATCGTAATTCCGTTAGTAATATACGAGGGTCAGTCAAAAAGTAATGCCTCCTATTTTTTTTTCTACGTTTAATTGTCAGGAAATTTAAATGCAATTACATAGGTTGAAAACCACAACATTGAGGATCATTTTGTCATTTTTCAATGTAATCTCCGCCCATCTCTACAGTTTTGGTCCATCTTTGAACAAGGGCATGTATCCCAGCACGGTAAAAATCACAGCTCTGCTTCGTAAGCCATTGACGCACGGATGTTTTGACGGCCTCCTCATCTTCAAAATGAATCCCACGATGAGCTTCTTTTAGTGGCCCGAACAGATGGAAGTCTGATGGTGCCAGGTCAGGGCTGTATGGGGGATGAAGCAAAATTTCCCATCCAATTTTGACAATCTCGTCAGAGGTGTGACGACTGGTGTGTGGTCTTGCATTGTCATGCAAAAGAAGAACATCTGCCATTGATTTTGTTGGGCGAACTCGCTGAAGACGTGCTTTAAGTTTTTTGAGGGTTGTGTTGAACAGAATTTATTGTGCATCCCTGCTCCAAAAAATCAACCAGAATCACACCCTCTGTATCCCAGAAAACTGTTGCCATAACTTTCCCTGCCGATCGCACAGTTTTGAATTTTTTCTTCCTCGGCGAGCTTGTGTGACGCCACTCCATTGACTGCCTCTTTGATTTGGGTTCAAAAAAATGCACCCATGTTTCGTCCCCGGTCACAATTTTTTTCAGAAACTCATCTCCCTCCAAACGGAAGCGCTGCAAGTGTTGGGAGGCTATTGTTTTCCTTGCCTCTTTATTCTGATCGGTTAACATTCTTGGAACCCACCGTGCACAAACTTTTGAGTACCCCAATTGTTTAATAATCGTGATCACACTGCCTTTACTAAGAGAAATAATGCGACACACTTCATCTGCAGTCACCCGACGGTCACCACGAATGATGTCATCAACTTGCTGAATGTTGTGTGGAGTCACTGCACTCACCGGCCTGCCGCTCCGCTTTTCGTCAGTCAACGGTGTTTGCCCTTCAGCTTCCTTACAACGACGAACCCATCGTCTAACAGTGCTGACATCCACTGTCACAACACCATACACCTTCTTCAGTCTTTCATGAATGCGTATGGGCGTTTCACCTTCTGCATTCAAGAATTCAATCACACAACGCTGTCTCAAACGAGCATCGATGTCGGCCATCTTACAAACTTCTGCTGTGCTGCCACCTGTTGACACAGAAAGTTACTACGGCAGTGGATTGCAGAAGAAGGTTTGAGGAATGGCGCCAAATTCAAATTTTTCACTTAACTTAATTTTTTTAAGTAGAAAAAAAATAGGAGGCATTACTTTTTGACTGACCCTCGTATATGTTACATAATATAAGCGAAAAATAAAATTTGATTTTCAAGGAGCTGTACTAAGTGTGTGGTTAAGTTGAAATGCAGCCTACTCCAGAATTATTACTAAAATGCATGGTACATAGTGGATTTGGAGTAACGGCAGCCATGCCGAATTCTGACTACAATGACGTCAAAATCGACTGAGTGAGTAATGTGCGATTAGGATATCTACGGACCACTATTTCAATGTCGATTCATTTTCAAGAAAACAATTCAAACTTAAACATTTAAGCAGGCTTCTAGCCTACCCAACGAAGAGTTTACGAAGGCTTAAACTTAATCAAAACTTAAAAATAAAACATTATGGAAAACAGACTTAAGTAATTTTTCAAAAAGTCGCCAATTTTTCAATTAAATTTCAAACAAACCAAGTATTTCAATGATTTATGAAAAACTGACACGTTAAATGGATTTTTACAGTATCATTACGTAACGATATTTGTCACTGCTGTTATTAATAAAATCGGCTCCTTTTGAGGTCGTTTGGATGATAAATATAGCAAGGTGGAGAGAACGGCTTACATTTACCCATTTGACCCTGATGACGCACGTTACTTCCTATTGCTAAGACAGGAAACATAGTTGTATATAATGTTGCCAGCCGGCCTCGGTAGCGTAGGGGCTAGAGTGCTAGCTCCACGCGCCGATGGTCGCCGGTTCGAGTCCGGCCGAGGGAATGAGTGTTTAAGTGTTGTGTCTGTGAATGTCGTGTTCGTATTGTAGTGTCCTTGTGATTACACTTGAAAATATGTACACTGGAGAAACTAATACACTGATAGAATCACATTGAGCTGGCTGTGTGGCCTCAGTAGCCAAATGCCATTAAAATTTAAAAAAATAATAATGTTGCCATCGTGGTCTGACCATGAATCGACCACCCATAAAAAGTTATTTCCTTACAGGTTAATTTAGAAAGTTATTCATAAATATGTTGTGTCCAATAATTAAAAAAAAAAAAAAAAAAAAAAAAAAAAAAAAAAAAAAAAAAAAACGGGAAGGAAATCTAAGACCGACTTCCTCTACGGAACATTACCACACAGCCACCTTGAAGATTTTTCAGTTTTAAATGGGATTTAACTTACAACCCCATTTGAAATTATTACATTCACGAACGGAGCCATGTTAGAACGAATTGCTTCCGATATAAGGGAAGGGACTCCAGACCAAAGCGCAAACGATAATTGCTGCTATTATGTGGCGTTCTTTTGTATCCCACCACGATCCGTTTAAAGACACTTTGGAAAGAAACCACGTTATGATCGACATAGAACGACACTAACGCGTAAAACCGATGAAAACATTAGTAGCTCCACTCAGATCAGATGTCTGCGTCACTAAGCAGCGTGCAGGCAATGCGCTCCACAGTTCGAAGTAATGTTAGCCTCCAGCTGGCAACAGGTCAGTTCTTCGAGCCGTCACCAGCAAACATTATAGATGACCTCACGCCAGTGTTGTCAAAATTATATGTTTCTCAAGAGGTGTCAAAACAGACGAACAAAACCGCACATCCGTTTCCAATTAAAGCATTCCACACTGTGCTCATTAAGTTGCGGCAGCACCGGAACTATATTATCTGCCACCGAAATAACCAAAGAAACCTTCAACATTCAAAGGCGATTAAGTACGCTAGCAATTCCCCACGAGCCCGAGTAAACAGATTTATTTTAACCGACACTTGAACCGCTTCCGGCTATGTAGAGTCACGGCACGCTTTTAAGTGATGGGACTACAGAAAGTTGCAGCAGCTGCCGTCAAGGTCATCGCCAAGGTCCCCGCGCGCTATGACTCACTCACTGCCAACGCCACTTCCAAACTTCTCTCTCCAGAGGGATTCGTCTCGACAGCTTGTTTTGACAGTCGTAAAGAGACATCTACCGCGAAGAAGAAAAACTGCTGAGAAAGCAAAGGAAGAGAAGGCACGCTCCACAACAGCACGCGACTTCAAAACCTGCTCTGAGAACAGATCGAGCAAAAACTGCGATGCAAGTGTCTTCTGCAAGCCTCCAGGAAATCCCAGACTGTGGTAATACCACAGTTGACCTAACAGCATAAACATTATATGTAGCTAAACAGTATATCATCCAGCATTCTCACAGGGCAGCTACCTACATGTTTCAAGTACAATCCATTATACGTCAACTCGTATCCAGAAAACAGAGCATATTATGCAAAATAAAACTGAACGACTTTTAACTGTCCATCCTACCGAATGCAAGTAATTTTGATCCTTAAACCAAAATGAAGGCGTACGAAATATACATCTCAGGTCGATTCTGTTACAGCACAATTCAATGTGAGCGAAACAAAATAACTAAGCTTCAAGGGACGACTTTCAAGAAGCACCTGAGCAATGAGTAAAACAAAAGTTTCTTACAATTTCCGTCAATAACTAAACGCAAAGAAAAATATTTAACCAACTGGAACTGTTAAACCCTACATTGGTTACAGGGGCGGATCCAGGGGGGGGGGGGCTAGGGGATCTAGCCCCCCCCAAACGTATCTAGGTCCACCCCTGACATTGTAGTTTTGAGACCTTTTTTTTTGCTCTAATGATTTGAGGCCCGAGGAGGCTATAAATACTACCTTTTTCCCGACTCAAGCCCCCCCCCCCAAAACCAAAATCCACTGAACGCAAGCCCTCTGAACCAAAATTCACTCAAGCCAAGCCAAGCCAAGCCCCCCCCCCCCCTCCCAAAACAAAATCCTGGATCCGCCCCTGATTGGTTAAATATAAAAATGTGCACGTACAAAACCCTTTGTGACATCACTTAAATCGCTTTAGTTTTGACGGATCTTACGAAATTGCAAAAAAAACGTAGTCTTTTCGGGAGAGTTAGCTTCTATTGGCAGAGAATGAATTAGCGTGTTACTCACTCACTGTAGTAGAATTCGAATATCTACAACACAACCCCTCGGTGATACGGACAGGGGGTTAGCTGGTTATAACTGGTACAAGGATAGCAGGGTGTCGAATAATTCCGTAATCACCAAACCTTTCTGCAGTGTGTATGGAGTGAGGACCGATTGGTCCTTCGCATAGGAGGGTTAAAGTCGATGACACCCTTGGTTCAGTAATCCTTAACGCACAGGGTTTGAACCTCATCCATCATTCACGTCATCATCCATCATCTTCAATTATCCTCATCAATCATCATCCTCCTCAACCATCCTCCTCAACCATCCTCATCAATCATCATCATAACCGTCAACGAAAAACAACAAAAAGACAGTAACACTAGCCAACGCTTCTACACTGGGGAGACAAAGAGGAGGCAGGCGAGAGAGCACTGTCTATAGTTTGACTTTGTGGCCGGAAGCTGACCTCAGCTCCCACGGGTGTGCGCGCAGCTCAGGTTGCAGTCCCACGAGTGCCAAATCTCACCTGCAACGACCAGCACAGCGACCACTTGTGCATACACAAAGTACAACAATTTGCTATCAGTTTAACAGAACGCGGCAGATCGTATATGGTAGAATAACACAAAAAGTGCCGTACCAGGCCCTATTAAAGAGTTTATTAAGTAAGAGAAACACTTTAACTAACCATCTGTCTTACCACAGGTAGGAAAGCTTCATCAATGCCTTTCTGATTTCTGCGGCAAGATTCTCCGATAACCTTTCTCCGAGAATAATAACTACAGAGAAAATCTTAGCGACGTGTGGTTGGCAACACTGCATTAGCCATTACCTTCCCCCTTCAAACTTTTTAATATTTCCTTTAGTTCGCGTGTTATTGCTGTTCAAGTACAAGGAATCTCAGTTTTGGTGCAGAGTTTTGTTATGACTGATTTACGGGAACAACGATGCAACGTGGGAGTTTAGCGAGAAACTGGGCAAAAACATTCTCGGAAACATATCAGCCTCTGAAGTAAGCTTACGGATCCGAGGCTCTAGAAGAGTCTAGGTCACACGCATGTTGCGAATAGTTTACCCGATTCGAAGGTGGTCTTCAATCAATTGAATTTGATCCTCGATCTCAACTAATAAAACTCGCGCCCAGAAGATCAAGGCTCTTCTTGTGCGTGCAAATTGCGATCTGGCTGGCAGAAAACGTGCAGAAGAGGGTGGGATCTAAGTTGGATCGTGCCGTAACATTCTGACCTAAAAAGAAATTCATGGCTCCTTCACCAAGACAATGTGCCTGGTCAGTCTGCGTTGGGGGGGGCATCCATAAATCACGTGAGGTGAAATTTGGGGGGGGGGGGTCCGGCGAAATCTCACCAAGGGGGAGGGAGGGGTCTACGCAAATCTCACGTAAGATTTTGCGAAAAATTTGGGGACAGTAGGGCAAAAAAAAGTCTCAAATTTGCGGCAAAGTCGATTTTAGGAGGGTATTTCGTCAAAAAAGTTAGGGTGTGACCTAAAGAAAAGAAGTTTCCAGGGCGATTTCTAGGGGGGGGTTCTCACGGACCAGATCTCACCAGAGAGGGGGGGGGGGTCCGGCCAGATCTCACAAATCTCACCAGGGGGAGGGGGGTCCAGAAATCCGGAAAAACACCTCACGTAATTTGTGGATGCCCCTTGTTGAGTCATCAGTGCTTTGAAGTGGTTTAGAAACAATCTAAGTTGTAAAATAAAGCTCAGTTATTTGCTGACAGCTGAACAGGCCAGAGCTGACAGCGTGGTAGATGAGATCAGCGGTGAGTCAGTCACAGCTGGCATTCCCACGGCACAACACCGACGCTGATTTAAATGCAACCCAGTCACAAAATCAACCAAGTATTCACTCCTCAACTTTGTACACTGGATTTAGCTATTCCCCCATTTCATAAATCTATTTTGAAACTAACACTTCTTCCAAAACATACAGGGGACAGCGTCGTATTACCAAGATTTGATAACAGCTCCCACAGGACTAACTTCCGTAAGTACCTGTAAATGACCAGTATTCAGAACATTCTTCCACCACCGCTAAGCCCAACCGAAGAGTGCGAGTGAAATTATTTAGCAGAGGTGTTTCTCTTCTATTTCCAAAATCTTTTCATCCTCTCGCCGAGCTTCCTAGCTTCCTCCGTCCAAGCGTTCTTTCTTTTACTGTTTGTTAGCAATTTCATGGTTGTTCGCAATCTGTCCTCCGATGTTGCTAGTTGATTCCAATTTCCTGGAGGTTCCTTTCGATTTCAAGTTACCAATTGTTCTTCACTTTCACTGAGATGGTAAGTTCGATAATTTTCTTGGTTAGTCTGTTATTTATCCTGATAATGCAGCTGTAGGATTTCGTTCGTCTTTTCTGAACGTGTCTGTAATTTTTTCAGAAAGCTGTTGTAGTACATGAAAAGTTCTAAACATTGTACAGTACCGCAGATTGTCAATAGCCTAATCGGATCAAAACACGTAACACATCTAGGCGATCCATAAATTCTTGCTATAATAAAGGGAACACGTTCAGGTCAAGAAGTCCTGAGCAAGAAATGAAAAAATTAATTGAAACCGTGTACTGTTACGTGTGAGATTCTGAGAAACGAATCCGAACTACTTAAATTTATTTAAAGTACTACTAAATTTATATTAAGTTTAGTAGCCCTCAAGCAAAACTCTCGTGCTGCTCTCAAATATTGACAAGTATCTTTAAAACAATGCGAAACTTTGGCTCGACATAGTTACCGCTCGAAAATAATAATAATAATAAATCGCATGCCGACAACACTTCTGACAGTTTTTACCTGCATTATTCTCAACTAACCTCAAACACCGTCAAAAATAATGGGTCAAATGGGCTGTGCTGGGCACGTCATTTATTCGCAGTTGCTTATTTGTTATAAAATAAAGCTCAATGCCGCTCCAAGTATTTTAAGCTACAGCAAAAAGTTTTAGTTGTCATTCTGACCCTGGTTGAATTTCAACCTAACCATAAACTCAGCTAATATTGCCATTAGAAAATCAAAGCTTGAATCACATACGAATTAATACATTCACTGTATCACATGTTGATGACACTTAACTCAGAACTTTCACGAGTTCTTACATACATGTTTTTCTTTCAGTTTTTTCGGCAATTCATTTTTACGCGGATGCTTAACTAAATTGAAATATTATATAATAACCTCTTATTTGCAGTCTCTGGTCGCTGTAAAACCAGCAGCGCAGGCTGGTGAGTGACGTCAGAGCACAACGTCACGGCGTGACAGAGACAGAAATTAGCATTTTATTAGTATAGATTACATGCAGCGCGGCCATTCAGTTTTATTTTCGGTAGACACTGGTTTTTACCAGACGCTTGTTGCTGTTCACTCGGCGCGTAGTGAGTCACAGTGGGAACTACTTTCACCACGATAGACTGACGTACCGTCACACGGGGAGTAGTGATATCGTGCAAAATTTCTCTAGACATCAATGAAATTAATTCTTCTTATGGTACCGCGAAGTACTTTGGTCGAAATGCTTCCCTACAATTTTCTATAACATGACGAAGCTGCGAGATCAACATCAAAACGATATCCACAAGCCCAGAAATAATCTATGCAGCGGATTACATTTTCCTGTTAATCTTTCCACGTTAAGACGTTTTCTACCGCTGCCGCTTGGTTCGGTTTACTTCAACTTGCCTGGTAAAACAAGATAATTCTCTAGGAATGGGTGACAAACAATATGTGACGAACACCATCCCAAAGTAACGGTAACTAATGTTATGCTTTATGCTGTCACAACACATGTATTAATGACTATATTTGTACTGCAGAGCGTATTACAGTATTTTCGTTTTGGCATTAAAGATGTCTAGCTCAGAATTATCAGTTTAAAGAATTTGTAGGACAGTAAATAATAGAATATCAACAAAATCATATTGTTAAGATGACCGGATATTGTTGAATCATTTTGATACATGCAGGATTGATTAATTTGGTATTCGCGGGGACAGTTGAAAGAAAGAAGGTAGACAAAGATTGGAATATATAAAGCAGATAATTGAGGACGAACGCGCAAGACAGGAATAGACGGAGGATTGCATCAAACCAGTCGACACACTGATGATGACAGCAAAAAAGGTCTGACTCGAGCACCTTAAAAAGTTTGTTCCCAAAGTCATCCACGAGTAGGAAAATTCGATTTTGAATTTCATTTTCTCGATAAACTTGCATGATATGAAATTACTGCATCATCACTCAATTTATACACTACAAATATCGATGACTGCACTATGCGTATAAGTTATTTCTGTCTAACGAAGAGCCCTGTAAGTTTTCGAGCAAATATGATTACTGAAAATATTGACACGTCTCCCGCACATTCCACAACAAACAAGAACGTATGTGCTAGTTTCTGAGATCAATTAAAATGACTGAGCTGATGGTGCAGCAGTTCAACCCTGAACCAAGTGAAAACAGAAAATTACAAACAAAACAAAATGCTTCTATTCCAATCTTCAGCAGAAAAGAAAGATATTTTAAGTTACATGCAGGAAAATCAGATATCATTGTACGTGGGCAGTTTGGCCACGAAACTTCCAGTTTGAGTGGATCACGGGAGAGAAAAAAAATTAATAAGTTACCAAAATCGCTGAATGAATTTAAAATAAACATTCGTTGACAGCAAACATAGGCGGGTACAAGAAAGAGATGGCTTCGTAGGGACATTGCCACCGAAGCGTACGCTGCATTGCAATTAAATTAAAGAAAAGGGCTTTGCGTTTCACGCTGAGCCTAACTGCAGCAAGACTGAAAACTATCAGCTTAAATGAAATCTGCTGAGAAAGGTATGTACCACCTACCTCGTGGGAAGTGTCGATTTGTTACTGTGAGTAGGCGGAACGTCGTATTGTTTCAGACTCGCTGTGATGATATTGAAGTAGCATCACCAACTACCAGAGGAAATTATTGTCACCCGAAACGAAGATTTCATGACAGACAACCCGCGCACACAGCCCACCTGTAGCCATCACAATGCAACTACTGGCGAGCCGCGGCCTTGTAGGAGACAGCCAGGAAAAGGAGTGGGGGCCGCTAAACAATGACGTAACCGCCAGCCCACACTTCTCGCCATATAAGAAAATACACAAAGTCAAACAGACTATGTCCATAGCAATTTCATATAAATTGTAAAACTGAGTATGTAAGATGACACATGCCAAGTGGAAGTACTAAGGGGACGTACATTAACTGTGTGACGAATTTTTTCTTCAATTTCGCCTCCCCTCCTCCTTGGTGAGATTTGGCACCACCACCTCCCCAATTTTAATTTTTAAATAATTAAATTTATTTGATATAGTCATGTATTTTGTTTAATGCCACTAAACATCTAAGCGTTAATACTGATTTCTTCTATGTAACACATTTTTTTTCTGAGGAATAAGAGGAGAAAAATGATTTACGTGATATTTTTTATTAAATTAGACTGAATGAGATTTTGCCGGACCCCCTCCCCCCATTTTTAACTTACGTAATTAACGGACGTCCTCTAACTACATTGTCGAGTGTTCTCTCTCTGGAACTGAATAAAATGGCGCATAGTAAACAGTACGTTGTTTCGGTAATACAGTCAAAGTCCGGTTAACCGAGGCAAATTTTTGAAAAATGATAGGGAGCTTTTATGAAGATATGGAATATCTTTCCAACTATAGTGTGTACGATATTAAGCGTGGTACTGTAGCGCTTGCGTGTGTATCGCAACTTTATTGCTTCACACATTAGTTTTACACTATAAATTAATTGTATTATTTCAGTTTCAATACGTTTTTTGATTCATTTCCGTGACCTCCGGTTATCCGAGTTTTTCGTTATTCGAGGTGGTCCCGGTCCCGTTTATCTCGGATAATCGGACTTCTACTGTACTTTAAAAGGGCTAAACCAAATGGCCACAGCAGCAGAAATATTTTCTTCCTCAAATACTTCAAGCTTACTGTTGTACGATGACGACGAACTTCTACCCCAATGAGTGAAAAGTACTGGAAATCAGGTGAACAATCATCGCACTGTTAAGTACGTAGTTATGGTAACCACCTGGATGCAACACTATCAAACATTTCTTTGTATCTGGTACAACATTCGAAAAATCTGCGATCTCTATTTAAGTATCGAAATACTCATTTCGCAGAAGGAATTAACGACACATACTACTGAAAAGGAAAGGGGGGAGGAAAGACAGTTGCGCATGTGAGAAATTGTCTCTATTACTTTTAGGTTTTTACTATTCATCAACGTCTTTGTTCTTAGATCCGGGAAACTGAAAATAAAGATGGAATCGCATTTATAGCTGAGCTGTTGGTTAAACGCAGCTGATATGGCCTATGAAATCCTGCATAATGTGAAGGTACCAAGTGTTAGTTCGGCCGTTGCTCTCTCTCGCCTGCAGAGAGCGTGACGGGCTGCGAAGCGAGAACATCCACCGCTAACGGGATGCAGAGAGTTGAGATTCCAGATGACGTTTTCCCACGCAAACGTCTCAGTGGCTGATCTAGGAATTTTCCGAGCCGGGGCAAAAACAGTGTCGCCCTTCGAACGTTATTTTGCCGCCCTCTGCCGCCCCCATTATTGCATTATCGCCCACTGTCGATTGTCGCCATCCGATCGAAAAAAAAAAAAAATAGCAAGTAAAAAAATGTCGCAGACACAAATTTGGCACAGTTCAACCTTCGCAACAGTTTTCGCCCGGGGGCGAGTATCCCTGTTTGCCCCCCCCCCCCCCCTCTATTATACATCTAGCAATGAAACGTCTCAATTTTGGGAAACAAGTGGTGGATACGACGACCAGGGCCGGCGCAAGGAATTTCGGGCCCGGGGTAAAATGGGCGACCTTTTTTTTTTTTAGCTCTACAAAATGACCAGGCGACAATGGGCGTAATCTTGGCTTCATGGCCTGAGGGCCCCTATAGTCGGTGATCGGGCCCCCCA
This sequence comes from Vandiemenella viatica, assembly GCA_031002005.1. Taxonomy (NCBI): domain Eukaryota; kingdom Metazoa; phylum Arthropoda; class Insecta; order Orthoptera; family Morabidae; genus Vandiemenella; species Vandiemenella viatica. The sequence goes on from CM061918.1 coordinate 122,755,546, forward strand.
TCAGCCCGCGTACTTTTGCCCCCCCCCCCTAACGCCGGCCCTGACGACGACAAAACCATGGGTAGTTGAGAGAAGTGGTTTGAGTGTGGTATTTCCTCGAAGACTGCTGCTCATATATATTTTAACTTAATTGTGACGGAGCGCAAACTCCGTTGGCCATTTCACTATATACACATTTTTCCCCTTTTGCCCTCTACAAATTTCAACTTTAAATTCGTTCAGAGTTTTTGGTAAATTATTAATATAGCCGGCCTCGGTAGCGTAGGGGCTAGTGTGCTAGCTCCACGTGCCGAAGGTCGCCGGTTCGAATCCGGCCGCGGGCATGGATGTTAAGTGTTGTGTGTCTGTGTGAATGTCCTGTCTGTCCTGTGGTGTCCATACATAGAAAGATACGATGTACACTGGATGACTAATTGTTCACTGGAAGCTAAAATATGATCACATTGAGCTGGCTGAATGGCCTTAGCCGCCGAAAGCCAATTAAAAAAAAATAATTATTAATCATTTCTCTCGGTAATTTATTCAAACCCTGACACTCTTACCTGCGAAAGAATATTTTCCTACACTCTTATACCTGAAATAGAGTGCCAACTGGTGGTCATCTTTCCCCTTCCAATATCTTTCCACGCCCCGTCACCAATATACACTTCCAATGAATCCCATTCGAGCTCCATCATATCAGTTACCGACTGTTTTGCGATAATTTCCAGAGACAAATCTAGTAGGCCTTCTTTGCACCCTCTCCAACTCCTGTATTTGATACCCAAAATGTGGATTCCATAGTACGCCACTACATTCAAATAAGCCCAAAGTTTTGTAACCCAATTCCATTACTTTTCTGGAACTTTCCTTCATTACTCTATTACACAAGCAAAGGATTTTGAAACCTATTCCTACTACTTGTCCAATGTGTCCTGCCAGTTGAGTTTGTTATCACACGTTATGCCAAGGTATTATTTACATTTTAAGACCCAACCAGCAATTCTTTCCCCACCATATAATCATTATCAACCTTTAGTTTTTTGTGTATCTTCTTTGCATTGATGTGTATTCCATGTTGATATACCCAGCTAGATATCCTGCCCAGATCACTCTGCAGCTGTTTACAGTCTTCTACCGTTTTGATCTTACTATATAGCATTATGTCATCTGCAAATAACTTCTGATAGTAAACCATCAACACAATCAGTCGTTAGAATAATGAATAAAAATGGCCCCAATATTCTACCCTGTGACACTCCCATTTCCACTTCTTTTAATACTGCATTTCCTACCCTAACTTTTTGCTTTCTACCTTTTATGAATTCTTATAGCTATTCTTTCAATATCTTTTGATTACTTCCATGGCATATTATAAAATATCTGTTCAAAAGATTTGTAATCTGAATATTGTGAATGGAAACACTAGGATTTCATCTAGTGAAATAAAATCTTGAGTAATCGGCTGACCAATATTATCACTACACAATGCAATAGAATTTTCCATGTATTCCAGTATATGAGACAGCGTGATAAAAGGAGTCAATTTACAACAAAATCATTACATAAAAAATCAGAATACATATACACCAGTACCTGCACTGTCACAGAATAATATGTACAACTGTATTTACACAAAATACTGGTAATTATTTTGTATATACCTTCAAACGAAACTCTTCAATGGAGTTGGTGTTGTCAATTAAAATTTCTTTTATTTTTTTCTGAATTTAATGTCGTCCCATACCAGGCACTTGAGATATGCTGGGAAATTGTTGAAGACCTGTATTCCTGAGTGTCTGACTCCTATTTTTAAACAAATGACAATGACTTTTAATCTTTGTAAAGATAATTTTAACTCTATTGCAATAATTGTATATTTTTCTATTTGTATCAAATAGAGTATAATTGGCCACCAATGTTATAATTCTTAACTTTTTAAATAGCTCTCTGCAGAAATTCTAATGTTAACCTCACACGATTCTTAATACTGGCTTCTGAACTCCGAATATTTTACCTCTACAAGTTTAACTATCCCAGAAGACTGCTACATTATTTGTAAATAATTACAGGATGAATTTGGAACACAAGCACCCTATGGCTCATTATTCTCTGCAATTTTCACCCCTAGCTCTAAAGGTCTGGGAAGACATCCTGAGGAACCCCCAGCTAACCACATATCGAGATATATTTTACAAGCAAAACCCCAATGCCTGAAATCAAGGAAACTGCCGCGACACAAGCAATCAACCTTACAGCATCCTCTTTCAACCTCAACAAGCTATGGTTTAACTCAAGTCATCAGTAGTCAATAAACATCTAGTTGAAAAGCCTTCACTCCAGTTACAAGATTCAATCTCGCTAGAGAGTAATCAACTGGATTCAAACAGGACAAGACAGGTCTTGTTACGTACCACACAAATATTCTGCAAATTGTGACTGCGGAGCCATCTTGCAGTCTATCTACCACACCGTTTCTGACTGTACCCGTTAAGATTACAAAAGGAACAATAATATGCATACACCACGCATCGGTCAAAGCACTAGATTTAGAGATTTAAGATTATGTGCATTTGTCCAAACCTTTTGTACATTTTGTATTTTTTTTAAAAAAAATGTTCATTTGATTTTAATGATTGAACTTTGTGGGGCAGGTATTTACACTTTCCTCAGGAGTCACTTCCAACTGTGTTTGTAACGTTACTTGAGGTTGGGTTTCTGCAACATTAGCACATTAACTTGCCTTTATATTATCCAATACATTTCTATTGAAGATGCATATAGTGCTTTAGAAACGGCGGCCAAGCTATCGATTTATCCTGTGACAGCTAACAGGTTAAGTAATGATATTAAATAAAGTCACTGTAGATACATAATTGAAGTATAATCTCAAAGTTTATTGAAGCTAATTCTGGCATCAAATTACACTGTAAATTTATAAGACAGTATTGAACTCCAAAAATAACTTTTGAAGAAGCAGGTTATCCTACAAAAACAATACTAAGTACAAGCATACACTCTTTCGAACGCATATCACACGCAACCCCAAGTTTGAGAGAGCTTTATAAAAGTTCTGAAGTTGTTAAGAAAACATTGATGTCCAGCACCACTGCAGACAGACTAGTGCGAAATCTTTAAAGACCTACCAAGAGGCATCGCTTGCCCCACCTTCCACGAACTGTTCCTGACATGAGCTGACTAAAGCCTGGCGTACACAATACCGTGGACTTGCCTCATTAATATCTGGTGAAAGACTCGTCAAAATTCAGCATGGCCAACCTCTATTTATCGATTCATTCACAAACTTCTGACATCAGCTCGTAATTACAAAATTTATTATCTGATTAATTACCTTATGCTTTGAACCATAAATAATCCACGTTTCTTACGGCACCCTGTTCTAATTATTCCAACCGTACTTGTCCCTCAGAGAGGGTTCCACTAAGCTCAATAATGATTTCAATAATGCATTTCGAAAATCTTATTATCTTACTGAAATTCTAACTTTTTTATAACATGACTTTAATCGGCTTGATTTTGTCTATATCCTGAAACTAATTTCATTCTTTTATCTCCTTTATTCTAGATCTTAATTTTCTTTCCATACTAAAAAATCCTGTTTATAACCTACCTAACTATTCAAAATTATGCTCGGGACATTTTTGTGGATGCCTAACTACAGCTTGTGATGAAAGGTCTAATGTAGCTATCTGCATTAATTAGAAATAACAAATTTTATTTTTTTCATGCTGAAAACGGAATAACTTTATCCATGTGAGACACCCTTTCTGAACAGTTCAGGCAAGGTTAAGGACATATTACATGTTCTTATACACCAACAACCTCATGCCAAAATAATCTTAATAAGTCGCATTAAAGTAAATTGTAATCAGTAATAAAACAAAATTTGAGTAATGATCTGCTTGGGGGCAGGAGGAAAAACTGATTACAGCAACTGTACCACATGCTAGAAAAGTATCTGAAGCAGTGTAATATATTTAAAGCCACAAAGGAACAATCTTTTTGGAGCAACTTCACAAAACATGTCTAACTTCTAGATCCTCTTAAGACTTGTTGATTCCTGATGTGCATGGTTAAAATTAAATTTACATAGGATGGCTCAGTCTGAATCAGATATACAAGTTCTTAGAAATCAATATGCAAGATACAATAACAATCTGCTGATTTTAACAATGGTCAAACTTCAATGGATTCAATAAGGGAGCGTCCATAAACTACGTGCCTCGGTATAGAGGGGGGAGGGGGATCTGAGTCAGGCCACGTAGCTTTCATTCATATCATTTTACACAGTTAAAATGAGTTTACAGAACACACAACAGCATGTGAATATTTATTTCCTTCATTTAATTATCTCAGTATGTAATTTACAATAGTCTGACAAGAGAAAACAGTACAAAATGTCTTCTGGAATCAAAAGGGGAAAAAGCTATGTGCTACATGGGAAAGGGGAGGGGGTAGAGCCCAAAGCCACATCAGGCTACGTGGAGGGAGGGGGTTCACAGATTGCCAAAATGGAGCTACGTGATTTATGGACGCTCCCTAATGTGTTATGAACTTGTTATGCCATATGCATACAAGTACCTAAGTAATGGATCTTTACTTTGAATCATTTCTAATCATGTGCCTAATTTCTTTCCTCTTGTGTAGAAAAGCTTTTAAATAACTTACAACCTAAACATTGTATAACTCAATGGAAGTATACTTGGTAAATATTCAGCAGCACTAGCCCTTTAAAGTTGCGAAAATCTCGGTAACTCTTAGGGAAGTCAAGCTTGAATCACCGCAGCTGTTACAATGATGGATTTGCGATTCTGTTCTAATGTGGTGTCACATGTCGATAAAAAGAATAAGGTGAGCTCAGTATAAGGATTTTTAAAAAAAAAAAAAAAAATATGTAGTTTATGAGGTGGAAGATAGGTACAATCCCTTCATTCGTCTAGGCAGTTGTGAGAAACTACAAAAAAAAACGCAGTTAGGAGAGCTGGAAAATGGGGCCGATGATTTGAACCTGTGCTCAATGTACCTCGTAGATCCAGTACAGTAGTGCTTTACAATGGATGTGTGCTCCGAGGAACTGACGTTCTGACAATTACGTCCAAATTGTTAGAAAATCAGCATAATCTAGCTTACATATTCTGACATACTCAGTTGTGTTGGAGCTGTCCGGGCTAGATAATACTGATAACTGCAATGATGACTACATGTTCTTAGACAGCCATTTATTAAAAATCTTGTATCTGGTGGGGGGAAAGGGAATATGTACATCAATTACTTTATTTTAAGCACTCATATTGTAGTAAAATTATAGGGAAACTATAATTAGGATGATCATGTTTTCTGGCACTGGATCAGACTTCATCAAAATTCTTCAAACTTTTTCTGCTCAGTATCAAGAAGTTTTTCTATTGCATTCCGATTTTATATTTCTGTTGAGAGTATTTTTTTCTGTTGAAAATTCTTTAGCATCTTCAGATTTCTTGTCATTTATAGACTGGGAGTCACACTGTAAACTGCTTTGTAATTTAATGAAAACTGATCTGAAAACACCATTCTGAAATATGTTCATATTGGTTCGATGATCACTCCTCCTCCTTGACCAGACACTCTCTGACTGCCCGTTTAATCATTTACAAAACATGTTATGAAGACCATGCCACTTTATTTTTGAAAGCTTCAGCTAAAAATAAAAAATAGTCATAAAATTATTAAAAGTAAATAAAATTTAGTTGTACAAAAACTATCTACACACAAATTGATAGTATTTTTAATATTCCAGACTGCTATAGTCAGAACATGATTTGCAGAAAAAACAGATGAGCAGTTACCATTCTTAACAATACCAATGTAATTAATTAATCAGTTATACTGCATCAATGAGAGGTGAAATGTTTATGGTATTAAACAAATAAAAAAGTTGCATTGGTGTTATTTACTATGCAATTTTGTTTCACATATCTAAGAAGTTTATGAATTTTTCATAGTAGATTTCACTCAATTCATATTGAAAAAAAAATCAGGCTTATTTGAACTACTAAAGAATTCTGACCAATTCATATGAGTTCTGATGAATGAATGTGTGCAATGTTGTTCCCACAATTACAGGTTTCAGTTTGTTTGATATTCTTGTTTAATTTAATTTAATGTTTATTGTGTTCCGACATGTTCATCAGAATGCCAGTTCATCCATTCAATGTAACCACAGACTTAATGAGTACAGTTACAATGGTAGGTATATCAGCAACACGTATAACACTAATAAATTCCACCAGAAATAAACCTCAACTTACAGGACAAAGTATCGGTAACAAAAGGAAAACCAACACACACGAATCATTTTCAAACAATTTTAATTTCTAATTTCTGAATGCAAAATGATGATAGATTTCCAAAAAATAAAATACTGAAGTATGGTCAAAATTCTACAGATAACGCAGAACAAAACATACAACATAAATCATTTAAATACAAAGAATATTATTTAAGTATAAAAAAAAATGTGCAAAAAGAGTTCTCCTTCCAAGAGTTCTGTAACTAATTAACTAGATGATTGGAAAAATCAAGTTTTGTTTGGTGCCAGGATCTTCTCTAAATCATGGCGAGACTCAATAACCAAGACTGGATTATGCAAATACCATTCTTAGCATAATCCAATCCAATATTCATACAAAAACATCATTTGTAGTTCAAAATCTAAATCCTTAATAATTATTGCTTTCTACAAAAGATGAAAATTTTTAGGCTCCGTTTTTAATAAGGCTGGACCTAAAAAAAAATCTAAGAAATTTTGGGATTATTGGAGATCGCGATTCCGCCAGGAGTTTACAAGAAAATACTGCAGTGGTCAAACGCAAGACTCAAATAGAAATTCTTTCCAAAGTACATTTAACGGTTTCATGCTGGTCCAAGCTGTATTACAACCTAATTTCTGCTTCAAAATAATGGTCCAGGCTGTATTATATCGTAATTACTGCTTGAAAACAATACGTCTTGCGACTGACTACAGCAGTTTTCCAACGATATTACTGAATGTTGTTGTAGCGGAATCGCGATCTCCAGTAGACCCGAAATTTTAAATTGGATGCTAGTCAGGTACATTCAACTTCTCCGCCTCAATCCACTCTGGCAAGATATTTGAAAACATCTGACGAATGATAAATCTCAGGACTCGGCATTGATCCACTAGCCAATCATTATTATCGGGAGCATGTTTGCGCACTCTAAGTTAATCTGGACCCTTCTTCAGTAACAACCAGTGCTAGACACATCCAGCAGCACATTTTCTTCTCCCTCTATTTTCTTAGGTTTGTTTGGTGTTCTAGTCTCATTGATAATGAGGACATTTGAGCTGGAAGAGTATTGCGGGGAACAAACAGATAAAATACTGGCTATGTCTTTAATGAAGAAATCCACCCAGAATTTCCTTTTGAAAATCTTAAGAGACATGAATCCATGAATTGAAGATGGATCCTACTAAGTGCCTGGCCCAAACATTACACCTCCCAGACTAATTCTTAACCCTCCTCAGCATGCTGCTTAATGTGAGGTGCCCCTCACACTGATGTTCCATTTTCAAATCTTTATCTTAAATGGCATATAAATTCAGCATACTGTTGAAGATTCACTCATATCCACTAAAAAATTGTGTGAAATGAACTTTGAAATGCTTAGTTCTGAGATAAAAGTGTATTGATACTTGTAATACATATAAAAGAAATAACCAAAACAAGTGTACCACCATCCTTATTTTTTCTTTTCTCTCGTTTTTTTTTTTTTTTTTTTTTTTTTTGTAACTGCTTTACGTCTCTTTTTAACATCGAGGTCTTAGAGACGGGAAAGGATGGGGGGCAAGGATGGGGGCAAGGAATCGGAAGGAATTCGTTCATGGCCTTTTGAAGGAAGCATCCCGGCATTTGCCTGGAGTGATTTGGGGAAACCATGGAAAACCCAAATCTGGATGCCCGGACGGGGATTCGAACCGCCGTCCTCCCGAATGCGAGGCGGGAACGCTAGCCGTTACACCGCCCCGCTCGGTCTTATTTTTTCTTTCATATGTCAAGCCATACATTGTCGTTTATTATTATAACAATATGGCTTTTAACTACAAATTGCAACATGAAATATGCTCAGGTTAGTGCAATTAAAATTTAAGAAAATATCCAGATGTAAAAATATGCAAACATTGAAACTGTTCGATTTCTCCAAGTTGGCCCGCATCACAGGTTACCTCAACAAATTTTTATTGAACAACAGCTGCATACCACATTTACCTCAGAAATTTACCATAATTCATATAAAATATTTACTGAAAAACTACGCAAAGTACACAATCATGAAGATCTGAGAGTTAAGTTACTTAAGATGGAAGAACACAGACTTCTCCCCTCTTTCTCCTGTAACATTTATCTTAGGAAGACCATTTACATCACTAGGAAATGATCTAAGAAGATGGAGTGAACTCATTTTGGGAAGAAGGGATTTTGGAGTCAGCAACCAGTGGTCCAATGCATAAGGGAAAACAATCAAAAGTGAAAGTGTAAAAACGTTGCAATGACAGAAAATAGGAGATGTCTTTGATGATTATGTTTCTATTATCAGCAATGATGTTCTCTCGTTCAGATTTCAAATCTAATTGAAGCCAACAAATAATAAGCAACCTCCAACTGTCACGTGTTAATACCAAATACTACCTACTGACATTGATCCATAATAAACCAAAAGATTATACATCTAATTCAGTTCAAATGTTTTTATCTTCACTTCAAAATGTGAAGTATCATGACATTCAGATTTTTAAATTTCTACACCTGCAAAAACTTTTACAATTTACAAATTAAACATTATTAACCAAGTACTAATTTATGGAAATTCTGAACAACATCTATGTGCATTCATCTGTTCTTTTAAGGTCAACAGCTGCTAATTCTACTTTTGGGTATTTCAAGAACTTAAATTGGCTGTACGACTTTATTGCACTTTAGTGACTGCTATAGCTGTGAATACTATTACTCTAAAACTTTCACTATGAAACCTAATAGAACAGGTTGATATCCCTTAACCAAAAACATTTACTCTTTAACTCAGTAAGCTTATTTCTACAAGACTGGAATTTATGTTTAATGAATATATTACCTTTGTCTAATACAAGTAACACAGAAGAAAGTAGTTTGTGTGTCGTATAGCTCACTATTATACTTACTTTCTCCATACTAAAAAAATTTACAGGACTTTACAAGAAGAAATCATTTCACATACAGCTTACTGCAAGATATCAAAGTCCCATCACTCAGTGGAGGGGGGAGGGGGAGGGAGGGTATCAGCGCTCCTAACACGATCATCATAAACCAGACGAAATTTTATAACAATCTTTTTTAGCCTCCAGCTTGCTAATTCTAATTCTACAAATCCTATAGGCAATTCATAATTTCTTACTCTGTAATTTTTCTTCATAGATAAATTTCTTTACACTTTTAGCATAAAACCTATCTTGTGACATCAAATGAACACAGTAAACGGATTCCAAATTTTTAGTATTAACTATGTCCGAATACATTCCACTCCAAACATACTGTTTTTCAAATTTATCTATCAAAATTGAGACCTACAATATTCGCTCTTGAAGCATATATTAACAATAAATAACAAACTTTTAAAATATCTGATGTTATAATAATTTCATACAAATTCTATCAATAAAGCTCTTTGAAAATGATTTTTTCCTCTGAACTCGAGATATTTTGTTTGTAGTTATGTTTTTCATCAAACAATTAATGAAGGTTTTGTATACAAAGGAATCTGCATAAATTATGCAATTATGAGGCAAAAGGTACAGACAAAACAATTTGTTCTTCAGAACAATATAAATCAAGTTTGTTCAGCTTGAATTCATTAATATGACTGATTTGTGCTTTTCTTCATCTTCGTTTTGAAGTGACAAATATCAGTAGTTTTGTTTAGAGTGATCACACCATTCTATCAGCTGTTACATTGTCAAACCTATCTCTGACAACCGTGTGAACTGTTCTCATTTTCCCAACCCTTTCTTCAATCAATATGTAGATTTCAAACACGAGAAGATATTGTGATAAACAAAACTTTCTTTATTGATCTGTGGTGATTAAAATACAATTATTTTTTTTCTTTTACGCTATCTGTTCTTCCAATGACAATCTTGGTTACTGCAGTGCGATATGTGGGGCGAACCTATACTGGAAACTGTCAGCAATTTAAATGAGTAATAATGTAAATGATAACACTTACTGCTCGTCACGATCTTCCATAACTATTTCAGACGAAACCATACGGACTGCCGTCCATCTATCAGTTCAGCATTGCAGGATGTTCTGAAACGAACAGTGAAATTTCGTACGCTGAAGTGATAAAATGAAAATGGGAAAATTACAAACTTTTTGCACTCTGTAAACCTTACATAAAATACAAATTAAAATCTTTAACTATTTGCCGCATGATGTCATGAGAAAATGGCGAGATAGTTCTCTAAGATATATTATTATTTTGCAACATATAAGGAATAGTAAAACACATTCTCTTTCACGTATTAACCGAACAGATATTATTTCAGTATCTTGACCACAACGGAGACAATAACAGGTCAAATGAAACAGAAAATACAGTATCACATACCTGACAGACAATATAACAACCACCCTAACTTCAGCAGTTCTCTGCTGCACTCTCTTGGCATTTACATGAACCTATGGTATTTAAATATCTTTGACCATAGACGGAATAAACACAAGCTCAGCCAATAAAACGCTTCGTAGTCAAAATCTGATCCTAATCTACTAGACGTCAAGAGCAGTTTTGAATTTAAGCGCTTTAAGTAATACGGATACTGGAGACTATACCATATTAGTTTAAGTATTTAAATCATGTGCCACGTTTCTAGATCTTATTATATATTAACAGAACAATGGTACAGTGGTTATTTGTACCAACAAGTAGATATACTAATTTGTAAGTAAGGGAGCGTCCAAAAACCTCGTAGCTCCATTTTGGCCTCCTGTGTAACCCCGTCTCCCACGTAGCCCGTTGTGACTTTGGCCTCTAGCCCCCCCCCCCCCCCCCACTGCGTGGCACGTAACTTTTTTCCCTATTGATTTCAGAAGAAACTGTATTGTTTTCCCTTGTCACACTATCGTAAATAACATACGGAGATAATTAAATGACGGAAATAAATATTCACATTCTGTTGTGTGTTCTGTACCTTATTTTAACTGTGACAAATAATATGAATGAGAAGCTACTTGGATTGGCTCGGAAACCCCTCTCCCCCCACGTAGCCCAGCGTAACTTTGCAGGCAACACCTTCCCCCCCCCCCCTCTTAGACCGAGCCACGTAGTTTATGGACGCTCCCTAAGAGGGACTTGACCAAGGATAAGACACGCTTCTGAACTGTAGAAAGGGAGGTAATTATGCTGTCAATTCTCAGTAACAGGGCCGCATTTAGGCTTTGTGGGCCCCTAGACTATACTTGTGTTGCGGGCACCCCTGTCTCCAGTGGCCCCCTCCGACCGGGGACTACCTCCGGCTATCGATGCTTAAATTCCAAATTCGGCTCAAAAAATTTATGGCCGCCCTTTTTTTATTTTAGCTCTACTACTGGCCCAGGCAGGGCGCGGTGTTGAGCGGGCCCCTTCTTTGTGTTGCGCCCCCCCCTTTGTGGTGAGGGACGCTAGGCTACAGCCTATGCTTAAATGCGGTCCTGCTCAGTAAATCTGAATTTTCCCAATAATCAACGTATCTGTGAGGGGGGGTGGTGGGAGGAAGCAAACCCGAGCGTTTACTTCAGGCGACAAAATCTTGTTTGGAAAGCGGGAAATTTATTTCGAAGCGACCTTTTTTTTAACTTCACTACTGCTTCGGGCAAAAAAATAATTTTCGAAGGGGCGGCATCTCACAGTTTTTGTCCCTGCTCCGAAAATTCCTAGATCCGCCACTAATAGATGTACAGGTAACGAAATAATTCTCAGCTTGGTACTTCAATTAGTGAAAGAAGCTGGAATTCCCTGGAAGTTGCCTTTTCACGAACAGTAACATACTGTCATAATGAAACAGAAGAAAAGTAAGAATTCAGATTATAGACTTATTTATGTTTTACATAACAAATAACGAGTGTCTGGAAAGTACTAATACCAGATGGTGATATAACTTTATCAGCGATAAAGCGGTATGCACATGTGGAAACACCGGTTTTGTTTCGGCACTCCCGTTGCCGTGGTGACGACAGCGTTGACAATTGTTTGTTTCTATTTATAGAGTAGGAATTGCATTATTTAGAGTGTTACTGTATGAATGCGTTTAATTATAGCGGAACTCAGCAGCTAATGTGTTATTTCAAGCGTCAGAGTTGCTCATCGCTTGATACCCAGAATTATGAAGTTCATTACTGGCGTTTCAAAGCTTTTTTGCGTTCCGGGAGAATAAAAAAAATGCTATTACAAATAATTCACAACTGTGATGAGACGAATGAAATATCGACTTATGTTTTTTCCTAAGGAATATTATTTATTCCAGTTGTTACATGCCATCCGATCGGTTTTTATTAACACCATGTGACGTCAAGAACGTTGTTAAACTTAACTGCAATGGAACGCATGCCCCGGTAGCAATTTCCCTACATACCCATTTCCCCCCCTTTCCTGCACCCACCTACTTTTGCTCTCTACAGATTTCAACGTTAAATCCTGTCGGCATTTTCATTTAATTATTCATCAATTCTCTGTGTAGCTTTTTCCAATCCCTATCTACGAAAGGAAATCCCACACCCATATGTCTGAAATAGTGTGTTAGCTTGAGTTTTTGGGTATCTTTTCCCTCCAACGCATTACTGTTAATTCTTACACCAATATTTTTCCATGCCTCATTACCAATATACACTCTCATGATTCTCTTCACCATGTTCCTGTCTTCCAATGAATCCCATTCCTCTTTTTATCATATCTGTTACTGATTGTGTTCTGCGATACTTACCAGAGATAAAGCTAGCAGCCCTTCTTTACACTCCCTGCATTTGATATCCAAAATATGCGTCCCATACTGTATCCCCATTTTCAAGCAATGCTCTGACCAAAATTTTGTAACCAATTCCTGTACTTCTCTGGTACATCCACTCATCTCTCTCTCCATGTGCTGAATTTTGAAAACTTTTCCTATCAATGTGACCTTGTTATCAAATGTGATGCCAAGCTATTTACATTTCAAGTCTTCAACAAGCAATTATTTCCCCCCTTATAATCATAATGAACGTTTAGTTTTTTATCTGTGTATCTGATAAGCTGACTCTTCTTTGCATTTATCTTCATCCCACGTTTACCAACCCAGCTAGATACACTGTCGAGATCACCCTGCAGCTATTCACAGTTCTCTACCATTTTGATCATTTTATGAGGCATTATGTCATCTGCAAACAACCTAATTTCTGATGGTAAACCATCAACACAATCATTTATTAGAATAATGAAGAGCAATGGTCCCAGTACGCTACCCTGTAATACTCGCATTTTTACTTCCACTTCTTTTGATACTGCATTTCCTACATAACTTTTATTTAAGGAACTTTTTTTTCAGTTTTCCACTTGAAGTAGGTACTTAAAAGCACTTTACTGAATAAACTTCCTAATACAGTTGGAATAAATGCTGCAGATTTGTCCTGTTATATTAATTTATGTTTAAACCTGCAACTAGTGCTCAAGGGCAAGAGGTAACATCCAGGCACGGCATTCGGAAGGATGTAGTTTCATATCCGTCCAGCCATCTAAATTTTGGTTTTCCATGGTTTCCCAAAATCACTCCAGGTGAATACCGAGATGATTCCTTCAAAAGTCAGTAACCGAATTCTTTCCCATTCTCTCTTGCTTCTAGTGACCTGTAACCATAAATCCAGAAAATATTATATACAAGTTCAAAAGGTATGGGTAATAGTGAAAACCACAACATGCTAATTTTTCTTACTTCCCTTCCTTCCCTTCCATTGTAATTATTATTATTTTTTTACATTTTTTGATTTTGTTCTCACTTTGGATAAAATAGTCAAGGGAGGTATAGTTCGTAATGAGGCATTGGATTTCTTCAAGGAATTTAATAGTCACAGGATGGAGATGAAAAAGTTTAAAATTGTTGGGGTATAATCAGATATTTCTAGCTGGGTTGATAAACAGGAATGAAAAAGCTTTGTGTGATAGTACAGTGGGAAAGGAATTGTTGATTGAAAGCATTAAGGTGATAATATCTTGGTAAGATCAATTTGGATGGACACACTTGTAAGGTGATCCATTATGGAGGATAAATGAGGGAATGTATCATAGAATTTATGGATCTAGCATCTGAAACCTTATTCAGGTGCAGTGGATACCAAATACAAGATTTTGAGGGGATGTGAAGAATGATATATTTATCTGCAAAAATGATATAAATCCGTAAATTCCATAGCTCTTTATTCTTCCAGTTGTCTAAATTATTTAATAAATTTTCACTTCAAATCTTTTAAAAAATATTTTGTATGTAACAAAGTGGTAGGAAGAGAGCTCCATTTTTCTAAATTGTCCAGTGGTAAGTAAGGATTGAATGGCTAGTGTTTTCCTGAATAATTGATCAATCAGTTTTAGTAATTAAAATTGAAGATCAAAAATTACTGCAGCCAGTTAACTATAAAAAAAATATAATGTGTAAAGTCATGTGTTTAAAGGAGTACCACTGAGGAGCAAAAACAGTATGGCCACTGCCCAGTGAGACTGACTTCCTTGTGGCAACGTCTTGCAATAAGGAAAATATGTAATTGAAGCAGAGTCATTGTAGCAATGCCAAATAGCAAAATCCACTGACTTTGATAAAGGGCAAATTGTTATTACGTTTTTTTTTTTTTTTTACTTATTGCTTTACACCTCGTCGACAACTAATGTCATTAGAGGCAGTATGGGAGTGGGAACAAGGAACGGGAAGGAATTCGGCCATGGACTTTTTGAAAGAAGTATCCCGGCATTCGCCTGGAGTGATTTGGGGAAACCATGGAAAACCCAAGTCTGGATGCCCGTACGGAGATTCGAACCCGCGTTCTCCCAAATACAAATTGTTATGGACTGGCACCGGTGAACAAGCATCTCAGAAATGGTGAAGCTGGTCAGCTGTTCGCATGCTAATGTGGTCAGAGCCGGCTTAAGGAATTTTCGGGTCCCCTGCAAAATTTGATTTCGGGGCCCTCTACTTCTTTTCTAGATGTACTTTTGCATACACTTTTGATAATTTTCATGACTTTACGCAGGTGTGTAGAGCACAAACGACGATTAAAGAGACGCACTGAGGTTTCTCTAAATCTGTGTACAAAGGGGCCAACAGTTTATAGAGTAATAGCTGAACGGGACCAACTTCGTCGAGTCTTTGGTGTTTTATCAATGCATCTCATATGGATCTCCCAACTACTGTCACTTTCATTTCTGGCTAAGCCCTGCTGCCCATTGTGTCAAATGAAATTATTTTTGTATTCAATTTTATAGCTATTATATTTATAATACACTTTTTGTATACGGCATTTCTTTTCTTGCTTTTCTTTGCTAGAATATATAGGTTTTTGGGGCTGGAGACATGTGAGCTGACATACACATTTTAATTAAATAACTTTTTATATGAAACGTCAAAAGATGAATGAGTTTATTTGAATGAAATTACATAAATTGCTGAAACAGGTTCAGAGTAACACACACCTTTAAATATATAGGCCTATTTCAATTATATCAGATACGATTTTCTCAAAACTGAATCTGATGAAGGACTTCTCGTGGGACTCCACACCTCTGAAACATATATTGTGAACGCAGCTTGGTAACGTTCTAAATTTATAGATTATTTATTTTAGCAGGAAAATTGTTTATTCAGTAAGGACAAATTTTGAAGGGGATCATTGTGGCGAGACAGTATTAAGCCATGTATATTATTTGTAAAGCTTTAAGTCACCACAAAGCATTGTTAAGTGCAGAGGCACGCGGTGTAAAATTGTAATTGTTGAGTCAGTCTGTAGCAGGCCGCCGCAAGAGTAGTGTAAAGGTTACAGCGCGACCTTGTATAATTGTATAGTGGACCTAAAAGTAATAAAATGTCGTCCACTAATCACGTTATGGAAGCACTTCATGACAAATTACTAGCTAGCAGTGGTGAGAAGTGTTAACGCAGTGTGTAGACTCGATACTCGGAAGCAATTGGAGGAAATGAAGTACTGTATAGCCTTATCCACGGTCAGGATGAATAAGTATAATTAGTGGCGGTGGTTGGGATAGGTGTATGTGCTTGGTAAATAAATCAGATGTGACTTAATAGCGACCTGTGACTTGACTTAGTAGAAAAATTGAACCTGCAAATCTAAATAATCAAGCCAACTATCCCCCATACCTATTATCGCCAACACAAAGGCTAGTGTGCGCAAGCTTATAAAATTGTTACATCGTGATGGGGCCGCCCGTGACTGCAGTTTTTATGGTAGCCTTAAACAGGCCCTGAATATATGGAAAGTCGTTGAAGGACAGTGAAACCAAGAGTAGATGACAAGAGGTGGCTTTTCATGCCTCATTACAGAACCTGTCAGTCAGAAGTGTCTCCTGTATGTAAAGCACAATAGGGAGTATTAAGTGTCAGAGTGCAATGCTGGTTTTGGCCAATTGTTTTAGAGCACACCATTGAGCACACATTATTGAGCACGGGACTCTGATCCAGGTGTTTCCATGTTGACTTAACAACATTGTCAATTACAATTGCATTGGGCAGGAGATTGAGACTGGACCATGGATCAATTGAAACTTCTTACCTGGTCAGATGAATAACAGTTCGTGTTACACTAGACCAATGGTTGTGCCTGGCTACGTTGTCTTCCAGGCGAATGGCTACTTGAAATGTACTGCACCACAAATGCAGGCCAGTTGGCACAATATTATGCTCGGGTAACACACACATGGGCTTTCATGGGACCTATGGTAGAGATTGAATGCACCGTGATAATTTTGAACTACATGAAAATTGATTGGTAAGGCTTCCGCGACCGTCTTTTCATGATTAATAGATTTTTCGGGGTATTATTCGTTGTTTATTTCATAATCTGAGCTTTCGGCTGCAATCCTACAGCCTTCAAGCTGAGATAGCGACGAGAGCTGAGTATCGCAGAGTAAAAGGCTGCTATCTTCGATGTTGTTGATATTCTTTAAAATTTCTATTGCCTCTTTCAGACATATAGGTCAACACTGATCATCTCTCCACATCAGCCTCATGTCTTGAAATTTTATTTCGTGCCCAGTGTTAATAGCATGGTGAACTAAGGCAGATTTGTCGCTGTTGTTATATTTATAATGGCGGATATGTTCCTTAAGTCTCGCCAATGTAAATACCACCACCCCCGCAGGGGATTTCATAAACACCCGTAAGCTGGTGTGGGTGTAATCTGTCTTTTTACCCTGGTTAATGACTGGCAAAGCTTGCGGTGAGCCTTATATACTATTTGCACCTCCACCCAACTTAACAATTTCCCAATCCGGTCAGTGATACCATGTATGTATGGGAGACAGGAGAATTTTCTTGGCACATTGGTATCTTGGGATAAGTTGACATTTTTTGTAGGTTCTTTAGGTCTTAAAATTTCAAGACACGAGGCTGCTGTGGAGATCAGACCAGTGACGGCCTCGACATGTGAAAGAGGCAGCAGAACTTTTAAAGAATACCAACAACATCAACGAAGATAGCAGCCCTTTACTCTGCGATGTTTGGCGCTCATTGCTATGTCAACATGAACAGCATCTCTGACAAAGGCTGTTGGATGGTAGCCAAAAGCTCAGATTATGAAATAAACAACGTGGCATACTCTGAAAATCTATTAATACATGAAAACATTGATACAGACCAATTGGATCTTTTCATAAGCCATGTATTACATGAGGTCCATGGCATCTTCAAGCGGGATAACTGTACAAGACCACAATTTTGCAGCAGTGGTTTGAGGTGCATGATTGTGAACTTGTGCTGATGATTTGGCCACCAATTTTTTCTGATTTCAACTTGATATAACAAATCTGGGAAGCTATAGGTCTCCAAGAAATTTCACGACTGTGAGTAGACATCGTGTGCCAGATATCTCCAGAAACCTACAACGGATTTGTCGAACCCATGCCATGCCAAATTGCCGCTATATTGCATTCCAAAGGTGCAGCAACAAACTATTAAGTAGGTTGTAATAATGTTTTGGCTCATCACTGTAAATATTGGCAGGAGGGGAAGGGGGAACAATATTTTATCTCCAAAATAAAATGGATCAGAAACTTTTTTGATTGCAAATCAATACAATTCTTATTACAAAATTACTTTATTAGCACAGACTTTTCACAAAATTATGTTTCAGTAATAAATACAAATGAAACTCGTGAATATAATACTAATACATTTAAAACATTGTAAATTAGTGCCATTGAAACAAAAGGAATAAATACTAATATTATCAGTCTGTTTGTGCTTGTAAAAAGAGATGGTATCTCAAAAAATTTACAATGGTAGAAAAGGTGCAAATATAATATTCAGGCCCTACCTAACCACCTGCTTCTGATTGATAGAGGAAGAGTTCTAGCCACATTGGCTATTAATCTCCTCAAGCAGGTTCCTTCACTGTACTTACTCGAAAGCAGGATTAATGCACCTGGGGTGCCATACCAGATATTCAGCTTAAAAATCTCAACTTCTTCAGGGCAGCAATCTCTACTGACTGAAATAAGTGTCCCCATATATACAATAGTATATTTACTAAACTACCATATGCTAAAAAAAAAAAACCTAATGTAAAATTTAGGGAAAGACTGTCTCTTTCTTTTTTGTTACGTTTCCTCTAATGTTCACTAATTTTTGAGCATAAAAAATCTCACATTAATGACAAACAAAATAGACCAAACAATATTCATTTATTTAGAATAGCAGCACATTCTTATGCTCTTCAAAATAGGTAAGTATACTATGCTTAGACCTCCTAACTTGGGGCTCAATTTAACTAATGTAATAGAATCTGCAATTGCAATCGATTCAAAATCACTGGGTAAATTAAAGACTAGCAGACCAACAAAGCCTGTAATAAATGTTATTTCCATAAATGTTTTTTCAGCAAAAAATACTGAAATTCCTAAAACTAAAATAAAATGAACAAAAACTTTTTATTCCTTTGGAATTAAATAATATCACTAGAAACACCAGTCTCGCTGTTATTTTATAAAAATGTTTAACATTATTTTAGAATGCAACTATGGTACAAAAATAAAAACAATTTTAATATTTGCTCTTAAAACCCGTTTACATTTCTTGATGTCGTGAGATGTTTGAAACACCAGGCTGCTAAATGTAATTCATCTGGATTTCAGCACATACATGAAACTAGTAACTAGAGAGCAATATAAAGGCATTTATAACAAAGGTTTTGGTAAACTATTATATCACTGTTATGCATGTTAAGAGAAATTCTTCATACAAATATGTTATAATTATTTGAAAAATTTAATTAATGAGTCAGGTCTGTGGATATGAAGTAGCGAAGTTCCAAAGAACAGTTTACAATATCGTATTAATTTAGCTACTGCATTATACTGATGTTTGCAAAAGTTTTATCGCTTTAAGTGCATGATAGGTGAAATGATACTTATAAATTATCAATATAAAACAATGCTTCTTTTAAATCAAACTCTAAATAATTCATAAAGTATAAGAAGAAATTGGATTCTAGGATTAGAAAATGTCAAATCAAGGAACTCTTGATCAGAAGAGGTTTTTTCAAAAAAATCATTCTGAGAGTTGAATTTGTTATTATCAGAGGACAATGGTGACTTGAAACTGCCACTAAACAGTTAAAATGAGGAAGGACTTGGAAAACAGCCCATCACATAAGATAAGAGCAGGCAGCCCAGACGATCGCAAAAACATGAAAAAAACAATATTTTGGTGAATAGCTTTACTCGTGTTGCAGATGAGACATAAGGCCACATTCATGTTGTAGGTATGGATGTGTACACATCTTTCCCTTTACCATATGTCTCGTCTTCAACATGAGTATGTTTAGTCATCGAAATATTGTAAAGTGTGTGTGCATTTCCTTTTTTTCTGGACCTGCTGCATGTGTGGTATGTGATGGGCTACTTTCTCCAGCCTTCCTTATTTTCACTGTTAATATCATAGCACATTTAAAAAAAACACACACACACATATATCCTCATCACAATAATTATCACATTTGTCCACAGTACATAATTAATAATAAAAAAAAAAAAAAACACTAGCATACATTTATTATGTGAGGTGAAATAGGGGAAGGGAGGTCTGGCGAAACCTCACCGAGGGGGAGGAGGTCAACGGAAATCTCACGTGAGGTTTTCAAATTCTTGTAGGACTGTAGAGCTAAAAAATAAAAGGACTACAAATGACGTGAAAGTCGACTTTAGGGGGTTATTTCGTCCAAACCTTAGTGGGGGTATAGCCGCCATTCAAAGCATGAGACCTAAAAAAAAAGGGTCTCAAAAAGTTAGGAGGTCGATTAGTAGGGAGGGGTTCCTCGGTCAGAATCTCACGTCATTTTAGAGGGGGGGGGGGGCACGTCCAGCCAGATTTCACGAAGTCTCACCAGAGGGAGGGGGGTCCAGAATTCCAGAAAAACACCTCACGTAATTAATGGATGCCCCCAAACATTACTACATACAAAACATGAAATCAGTTCAAATATCTAACCTTCTAATACCCCAGTATTACTGTCATTACAGCACAGATTTTACTTCATAACTTAATTTACTTGAAATTATGATAAAATTATTTAAAGCAGCCCTTATTTGAGTAAGGAGTCTAGTCACAAAATATACTAAAAAACTTATACTTAAAAATTCAAACACCTCACACTGTTGTACTGTATTGAATAAATGACTAGAAATCGCATATTAATAATGTGTTCAGTTAGAAATACCTTCACACAATGCAGAAATAATAAAACTGCAACTGAAGTAATGGTTTGTTCAGTAAACTATAACTTAATCTACAACCCGGAGATTGGTCGGATCCTCCAAAGAAGGTGTACTAAGCCAGTGTGTTGGAAGAAGGATGGCCAACTCCTTTCATCCAGGACATACAGTTTCATGTGGAATCTGAACCATGGGACATTCTGGTACCTAATATGAACAAAGCTAAGTGCATAAAAATTCCTGGCCACAGCTGGATATGAACCCAGAACCTTGAATTTTGTAGGTGAACACCTTATCCACTGAACTACCAGACAGCTCCAGTAAACCATATGGATCAAACACAGACTGATCAATGCTTTCCAATTACGACAGATTTCTCATTTGTGCGTCTGAGACTTAGTTGTGATCAAATATAAGTACTTACAAGAAATGCAACTGTCTAAGCAAAACAGTTGCCAGTTTGTAAATATACAAAAACAATAAATTCAAGTAAGGAAAATTGTTTCCTATATTAACAGCTTAACTGAAAGCATATTCAAGTAAGATCTTTATGGCCTCATAAATTTGCCTTAAAACCAAATTGAAATATCAGCTGGTTAGCTGGCTGCAGTTTACACAAACTTGGTTTTAAGGAAGGATACAGCTAAGTTACAACTAAAACACTGAAGAACTGCAAATAATATAAACATTAATCAATGTTTTGTGACAATACAGAGAAGCAGATGATGGTAATATTTTTCTCGATTGCTTGCTATAATCCTGAAAGAAATATCAAAGATGTTTTGTTTGGGGCATTATGACAAACTGAGCCTGGTGGATGAGCAGTAAGGCTCATGCCTGGCAATCAGAAGCACCTGAGTTCAAGTCCCTATATGACCGCCCAAATTTTGGTTTCATGAAATCACTCCAGACGAATTCTAGGATGGTGTCTTCAAAAGGCAATGCCAAATTCCTTCCCTTTCCTTGCACCCAGTTCTCACCTGCCTTTAACCGCGTCAAGGAAATGCAAAACCCAAACAAAGAAAAAATATACATATATATTAAAAAGGTAAAAAAAAGATAGATATAACAATTTCTGCTCATATAAGTTAAGTAAGATATCATCAATGGCTGTATTTATGCCTGCAGTAAAATACTTCTCCCAACATATTGTAGTCACAAAGGCAAAATGGATAGGACCAGTGAAATAAGTTGTCGTAATGATGTCTACAAGTATTCTTTCTTACTTCATTCCTTCAAGGATTTAAAAGCCTTGAGAGAATTCAGTTTAGATTTCAGTCTTGAAGCAGAAAACCATCTGCCAAATGTTTACATTTTTCACTTGCTAGAAAATTTCGCCGACCCTAATCTGGGTCCAAACCACAGCCTTTGTATCAGAGTATAAATAAATAAATTTCCTATTCCAGAAATGTCCAGAGGTTTAGTAGCAGCGCCTTGAAGATTCTGGGTATTTGTCTCTTAATTCAACCTTGAACTGTCTGAACAGCATACGGTTGCGCTCTTGCTCGAGGTCTTTGCCCATGTGGAATGAGTCTGGTGTTTTCAGACCGAGATGTACGAGGAAGGCGTTGTTCAGCACTGAGAACTTATAACCTGCAACGTGGAGCTCACATACCTACAACAACATGGCTATCAGTTATAAAGAGACGATATAAACATATGTAAACTGAATACAGATAATCATTTAAGGTAGTAATATCATGCAGATACTAGGATTTGCCTCTGCAAATACCATCACAAGAATTAACTATGGAATAGGCAGTGCTAAACACAAAAAAACATGTAAATATTATGCACACCAAGTTCCTACTGTTTAGCAGTGACGTTATAACAGTGTAAACAGTTGGAAAGTAGATTAGTGTATAAACATAAACAATTTTTTTAAAAAAACCTCAAGCCCCCCAATTCCCTTCATCCAAAACCTTATGTGAGAGAACAATTTTTAATTGCTACCCAAGTAAGTAATGGCATGGCTTAATTATTACACAAAACTGACGTTACAGTTAAAACAACAGTAAAAAAACTGAGCAATGATAAGTGACAGTTCCCACAGAAAACCTGCAAGGTACTGTCCAATTGGTTTTGTGATTTTCATGAAGTAATCCTGATTGATTTTTCAAAAAAGAGGAAATAATAAAGGAGATGTATGTTAAATGAGCTGGAAGATAAACTGAATGAACAATTTACCACTTTCCCAATATATGCACTGTTCCATGCATCAACCAATGAAATGATAAAACTGGCACATTCATCCACCATATTCTCCTCACTTCACAATAAATTTCACTGTGATGCTTTTATCATCAAAAAAATGATATTGACAAAGCTATCATTTACTGTTTTGAAGTGGTGAAATGAAAACTATTTTTCCAACAAGATACAAAATTTCTTTCTATAACTTTGAAGATGCCACTGTACTATTAATGCAGTGCCAATTGCAGGTACCTGGCTAATTCTGTTGAAGCCATACTGCTTGAAGCGCTCATCATAGAAGGGCACCGAGTTACGAGAGATGTAGAAAGGCTCCCAGGGGTCTTTCCAGAGTACTTCAAATAGGGGAGACAGCCCCTTTGAAGGAGGTTCTTTCTGCCAGGCTTCGTAGTCTGTATGCACCTGTAACACGAATGAAAAATAATGCGACAAACACTACTCAGAATGATCAGTATCAAGATTGCACTACATTTACTCTATTAATATGGTGATAGGCCATCTTCCCGCAGTTGTTGAACAATAATTTTGTAAATGAATCCGTCAAAAACAACTGGTTTGGTGAATTTTGTTTTTTGTTTGATTCCCCAGATGCGTTTCGCCCTTGTGGTGTAGGGCATCCTCAGTGGCTGTAAAGTGTTACAGCCACCAAACCAGTTGTTTTTGACAGATTCATTTACAAAAAAACATTTACTCTAAATCAAAGCCTCAAATTACATACGGCAGCGATTACACCGAGCAGTGTACAAAATATTTTGGAGACAATTTTAACCATACGCTAAGGCATTAAAACTGTGAACAAAAGTCAAATGTCTGCTGTAATATTTCTGTACTTTCATTTTCCAATGCCCTTGTTTTCTGTTTGGGAAATTATATTGTTTTGTTTGTTTCACATTTTTTTAATATTTGCTTACATATTTAGTAGGAGCAAGCAGTGACTACTGCCACTGTCGGCAGAACTGACCACTCATACACAAGGTTTTTGCGACGCGTGTACATTTTGGTTTATAATTTTATTCAATTTTTCATTAAACCCTGTTTCCATGATACAAGCTCATATTTAATATTGTGGTAAAAAGAGTGTTGTTTCTTCTTAAGTAGTTGTTTAAGCATATCACTGTTATTACATTCATTCTCACTACGAAGGTAAGGTGCAGTGGGCAAATTTGCAGACAGGAGGGTAGAAAGGAGCCCACATCAAGACCCATTTTAATTACCAGAGACAGTATTTTATGGGGTGTGACTATTTTTCTCACAGTTTGAAGTACAGTTATTAAGAAGCATTTAGGTAGAATTATTATTATTCTCGTGTCAAAAACATCAAAATACACAGTTAAATACATTTTGTAAATCAACAACTTTAAACACACTTGGCCCAGTACTTTGCAACCTCAATCGCATAGGTAGAATGATTAATTACTAGTAATTATTGGGTTTTGTCATACTGTCAGTTGTCATTAAATCATGTCAATATCTCCTCTCAGAAGCAAGAGACAAGTATGACACCTTTAATATTTGAATAAATTATCTCACTGGTTACTCATTCCTTTTCGAATTCAGTCACCCACTGCATTATTATAGCTGCAGTATCTTTGAACACTAGTGATATTTTCTAGACATTAACACTGTTTGTGTGTTTTACTTGTTATCAATTGTAGCTGTGGCACATACATACCTAAAGTTTGTCTGCTAGTGGTATAGGTGGGCGAGATTTGGTCCTGGGTTGTTTAATAGTACAGTTAATCGTTTCTTGTGCAATATGTCATCCACATTAATATGAACAACCATTTGGATCTAAAACTGTTGTCAACAAGTGTTTTAGGTCAATAGCTTTGAAGTACATATATGAACACTATACTGTCAACTTGTTTTCCACTGAACAATTTGTAAATTTAGATATAACTGTGTATTTTTATGGCATTTCTTTTGCTTGGTGGTCAGTGTCAGTTTATTGTATGAATTAGTAAAACTATAGAGTACTGTGTAAAACTATTCCTTAGAACTGTCAAGAACATTATTATTAGTAATAACTGACAAAATCAGTTCCTATTATTCTGGCAGCCAATCTGGCAATTGTTATAAGTCAAAAATAAACATTATGTTAACCTCTTTCATTAATGAAAGGAATAATTTAAGTATGATGGATGATAACTTCTTTAATCACTAGGTTATCTTGCATGTGCAACAAATGACAGGAAAAACAACTAAACTGATAATAAAGGATTTGTGCATGCAACAGGTTATCTCACAAATTCTTGGGGAGATATTTAAAATACCATCATTAATTACCTAACTATTATTTATTGTAAATGGAGCATTTGATATTTTTAAGCAAAAAAATAAATGACATAAGATAAACATGGGTATAAATAGCAAATCATTTTTAAAAACTGTCCACACTAAATTATGTGAATGTTCTTACTTGACATTTGAAACAAAGTTGTACATAGAAGGGGCGCAGTTGGCCACGGTCCACAAGATGAAGGAGTGCGGATTTGTCAGCAGGCGGGGTAACTGTGTCGGCTGCCTCAAATGCCGGCACCACATACACTGTCTTGTCATCACGACGTAATCCACCCCGTGACACAAACTCGTTGAAATCCTACAACAACACTGTTTGTTCAGCTGTTCCATTTGTTTCAATTCCAGTACAGCAAATGTTGATTAAAAAAAGTCTGTACAAAAAAATCCTACTATAATACCCCAAGATGTGTTACACCACTTAATTACCTCAAATGCGATCAGATTGGAATATTATAAGGATGACACAATCTGACAATAGCAAGGAATGAATAAATATATGAGAAACGAAAAATAAATAAAAATATCCAGCAAACTGATGTGAAACAAGGACGGTGGAAAGCAAAAGGTCACAAAAGGTGGTGTCCATAATGGTTCAGTGTGTTGACATGTAAGGATGAATCCAAAATTCAACTAAAAGCTGTGTTTTAGTGTGCAAACATGCTGAAAATAAATATTTAACACTCTTTACTTATTGCTGTACAAAGTGAATAAGGCTGCACTGAAATGAAATAAACATAAGAATGATATCAAGTTTATAGATACTTTGAAAAAACTGGTAATAGGAAACTTGAAGAACAGCATAGCAAATTTTGAGTAACTTCAAATACCTACATTATTTTATTCATTAAATTGCTTCGATGGAATTTTTAAAAGTAATATCTAGTACTAGCTCGTACCCGCCACTGCATACGCGTGGATTAAGCATATTTTTTTTTTTTGCCAGAATTGAATATAGAAAGTTGTTGGTAACGAAGGATTGGTCCCAAACAACACCGAGTCAGCATAATATGACAGGAAAGCTATCACTTTATCATTCTACCGTCGAACCTGTCTCTTGAAGAGAATCAATTTCCAACATACAAGGGTGAGTCAAATGAAAACATTAAATATTTTTTAAAATATTATTTATTGTGCAGAAGTGGTACAAAGCTGTATCACTTTTCAACATAGTCTCCCCCACACTCAATGCAAGTCCTCCAGCACCTACAAAGTGCATAAATTCCTTTAGAAAAAAATTCTTTTGGTTGTCCGCGCAACCACTCATGCACCGCGTGGCATACCTCTTCATCAGAATGGAACTTCTTTCCTCTCATTGCTTCTTTTAGAGGTCCAAACATATGGAAATCACTTGGGCAAGGTCTGGTGAGTATGGTGGATGAGGAATACACTCAAAATGCAGGTCTTTGATTGTTGCAACTGTTGTACGGGCAGTGTGGGGACTTGCATTATCATGTTGCAAAAGGACACCTGATGACAGCAATCCACGTCGCTTTGATTTGATTGCAGGCCGAAGATGATTTTTTAAGAGATCTGTGTACGATGCACTGGTGACAGTGGTCCCTCTAGGCATGTAATGCTCCAAAATGACACCTTTTTTGTCCCAAAAGAGAGTCAGCATAACCTTCCCTGCTGATGTTTCTGTTCGAAACTTCTTTGGTTTTGGTGATGAAGAATGGCGACATTCCTTGCTCGCTCTCTTCGTTTCCAGTTGGTGGGAGTGAACCCAGGTTTCATCCCCAGTAACGATTCTTGCAAGGAAGCCATCACCTTCTCGTCCAAAGTGCCAAAGAAGTTCTTCACATGCATCAACACGACATTCTCTCATTTCAGGAGTCAGCTGCCATGGCACCCATCTTGCAGACACTTTGTGAAACTGGAGCACATCATGCACAATGTGGTGTGCTGAACGATGACTAATCTTTAAACATGCTGCAATGTCATTCAGTGTCACTCAGCGGTTTTCCATCACTATGGCTTCAACTGCTGCAATGTTCTGTGTAGTCACAACTCGTTGTGCCTGACCTTGACGAGGAGCATCTTCCACTGAAGTCACACCATTTGCAAACTTCCTACTCCATTCGTAGACTTGCTGCTGTGACAAACATGCATCACCATACGGAACCTTCATTCTTTTATGAATTTCAATAGGTTTCACATCTTCACTACTCAAAAACCGAATAACAGAACGCTGTTCTTCCCTGGTGCAAGTCTCAAGTGGGGCAGCCATCATTATACTGATACTGCAACGGTATTTGTGCATCTGCACTATGCTGCCACCTACAGGCCATTATGCACACTGCTTGTAGCATGCTTACCAACTTACAGGATAACAGCACGAAATTTCAATTTTTTATCACAAATTTAAGGTTTTCATTTGACTCACCCTCGTATTTCTGTCACCATTCGATACGGTCTCAAAATTTCATGACTACAACTGTTAATCATACCGGAAAAAATGTCCTGTGCCCTTCATACAGATTTTCTTGTCAAATTCCATCAATATCGATATAGCCATTTAGTCATCAAAACGTAACAAAAAGACAGAGACTCACTTCCGTATTTATAGTATTATTACTGCGGTTTGCACACACACTGACTGCGAACAACCCCTGAGGGATCATTATAACATAAAAAAGTGTACACCTACAGCATTGCAAGACTATCTACGATTTGCCTCGCATTGCACCCCTAACTTTGTAATATCAACAGTTTAACATTCAATCCGGATAAACCGATGGCCCAGGCGTGACTCTTACGATCAAAAACAATTTTTAAAATTTTTAGCCTCCACAGAGATCTGAACTGGAGACCACAACCCAAATATTAGTAAGCAAGCGCTTCAGTCACTGAGCTACATGACCGCTACACGGAAAAAACAGCAGAGAGGCCTCCATATCCAACGCGTCTGTCTATCGCCATTCAGTAATATTTCGAAATTATAAGAAAATATATATTATTTATACAGATAATTTTCAGCCAAATGTTTCAAAGGATGTTTCATCAAGATCAGATGAAAACTGTGGATTTGTATGAAGAACAAACAAACATACATTCATCTTTATATATATAGATTGGACTTCCTTCCCTGCACACAAAGAAAATGAAACAGTTTCCATCTGACTGTGTTCAGAGTTTAGATGATCTGTTAATTATTTTGTGGCTTAGATCGGGATGACTGTTTAGGGATGCTCTGTCCGCAAGCTCTATAAGTGGGGATCTGTCCTCTCATTGGACCATGTTCCATCTTAACAGGCTTGCTTGTTCAACACAGGGCCAGTAAAATATCAACAACAAAAATTTCTATGGTCTACTAATTTCAATGGTCCTAATTTTTTATGTATGGGTAAATTACTAACATTTGGGACATACTTTATTGCACCATTCTGCATAATTAATCTAAAATCATGTTTTGAATTTCCACGGGAACTCAGTTAAGAAATTACAAGTGAATGATTAAAAATGAATTGTGTATTAATCAGACTCTTTAATATTTATCAACCAAATTAACAATAATGTTATATCTGTGGACCACCTGTACATCTTCACAGACCACAAGTTGAGGAAACTAGCATTCTAAACTTCTCAGCAACTGAAACAACTGTGAATCTGATGACTTAATTTTTCCCAAGCTTCATGAAAAAGAAGGGTTTTTAGCTCCACACAACCTTAAAGCTGGTATGTTATTACAAATGTATACTAAAGGATTTGTAAAGTGTCATAAGTGTGCCTAGTTGTATCTCAAATTGAAACTGTTTCTTAACATAGTCAACGTAGCAAACAATCGAGGTGGAAGAAATGCCACGAGGCAATATTAATATGGAAAGATGAAGTAGACCAATAAATTTAATATGAAATAATATACTAAGTAGATCCATCACCTTAAAATGGAAACAAAAGAAAGTAGAAAAGTTGACCCATCACCACAGTAGTTTGTGTAGTGTTTTTTTGTTACCACAGCACTCCTTCCACCAATATTGGTCTACTTTTTCTTTCATTTCAAAATTCATAATCAAAATATTCTATAGTAAAAATAGTGTATATCAGATAAAGCAGAGAAAAATTTCCAGATGTAATTTCTTATGCCACAGTACCGGATTTGTACCATGTGGCTTCTTTCCAAATATGGCATGAGAATGAATTGGTATGTCCTTGGATTTTTCCCTTGACTGGAACATTATTCGTACAAAACCTAAAACTGTACAAAAAAGTTGTGATTATTATGTGATACAAAACAAATGTACGTTTCACTAAATTGTAGTCAACAACAGTGAACAGTAGTTTGTTTCTATATAAAACACACATTTGCAGGAAAAAATGCAGCGCAAAACCCAAAATAACAACTGCAATTTTTTCAAAATGACACCTGCAAAAAGTGTGAAATTTTATACTGCTTGTCCTTTGTTATTTACTAGGGCGAGCGAAGCGAGGCCTTACACTACGAGATGATTTGAACACTTTTGTGGTACAATTTTTGAAAAACTGCTGCACCTCTAGACGTTAAATTGAACATAATAATTCAAAGTTATTTATAGATGTGTCATCAATCATTATTTTTGCAAAAAACAAATTAATTGCAATTATTTTTATTAGTTAGCCTACACTTGTACATAACAGTTATATGTAAAGTGCTGCCATCTGCCTGATATGTAAAGTTTAGATGATCTGTTAATTATTTTGTGGCTTAGATCTGGATGACTGTTTAGGGATGCTCTGTCCACAAGCTCTATAAGTGGGGATCTGTCCTCTCATTGGACCATGTTCCATTTCTGTCGGTGAAGTGCCCCATCAAAACCTATTTTTATCAGCCTGGTACTGATATGGTAACTCCGCAGTTAAGGCTTTTGCTTTCAAAATTTTGCTGCTCTGGTCCCGGGTTCAAATCCCAGTGCGGGCAAGAATTTTTAAGAGTTGTGTTTCATCATATGAGCTGCACTAGAACGTTCCGTGGTTATGATTCCTCATTAAACTGTAGATCGCAGAGGGAAGGAATTCAGCTCCTTCCTCTGACGCAATGGCTTAGTATGTCTCCTTCTGAAGGATCCAATCAACGTTCGGGTTGTGGACTAAGTTAAGTTTTGTTTCCATAAAAATATTCCGTGTTTTTCTGTATTGTTCCCCTCTCATCTCGAATGCCCGGTATTGCGTGATAGTTACTTTTGTCTTCCATGTCCCGCTATTTAGAAATGTTGCACAATCGGCCAGCCAAAACGTGACTGCGTGCTGTAGTGAGGAAGAGGTTGGTTTTCTGTGTTATTGCTATCGAATTATGTGTCATGGCATTTTGGTGTAGTGAAATGGCGTGTTGAGTTCAAGATATTCGAGGCTTACCAAACAATTTAGATCGCAGTAAATGACAACAGCGGATTATTTTTGTTTGACGATGTTCTTTAACACGATCAGTTTCTGTCTTATAATCGTACAATATACTGGTAGTTATTCAGCTTTCAGACAAGTCCTCTGATTTTTGTAATGAAAGCACAATGGCTGTAATCATTATCTGCCACAGCTGGTAATAATTTTGAGGAGTTGACGAACAAAATTTGTACCGTTGAAGCAAACAAACGCATATGCACGACCCATATTCCTGTCATTCTAACCATGCTTCAAGCATTCGCCATCCATAAAACAGAAAAATAATACACTTCCACAGTTCGTACAGTTGGTTGTATGGCATCTGTTATTTTTTCTAAAAGAAATTGGATACATTGTTCGGTAAAGAATTTCGTTCAGCTCACAGTAAATAAGCATTACAATAAGGTCACATGTTCTGTATCTATGTTTGAAGATGAAAGCTAGTAACATAAATATAAGACACTTTGGTGCTTTTGAGTAATATTAGGTGTGAGATATTAACTACAGGACTCACCTTCCTTAGTCCCTCACTGGGAACCATGTCCACATCCACAACCAACACGAAATCGGTCTGTGCACCACGTCGAGCCACATTCCGCAACAAGTTATTTGGGTAACTTATCACACCTGCATAGTTGGGCCGTTCTGTGCCAGACACCTGTTTGCATTGTGAATTATTTTATCATGCAACAGAAAACCTTGGAACAATTCAAATAAGGACAGAGAGAGTCAAATTATCAGTTAGCAAAGTCAAAGAATGGAGGTTTTAAATGTCAGAAAACAAGAAACATTCCAGAAATTCTGTCACTAGGTATCATTATCTTAGAACATAGCTTAATGACAGTTCAAATCATGCCACAGTTACCGTAATAGTCTTCATTACAGATTCTTAAACAATTTGACACACTCATCTAAACTTGGTCTGTATTATCTCTTAGAAACTAGATGGTTGCACAGATGGTTAAGAGATATTAACTTCCCTACACATACACAGATTAACTGTAATCTCTTTGATTATCAACAGAACATTAAATTAATAAAAGGGAGGAGCAAAATCATATGCTGATCTTTCTTCACATGAAATTAAATATTATGCCGGTGTTTATTAGTATCAAATCCTAAATATCTTTGATTATTAACGCATGAATTCCTTCTCTAAGCAACTGGCAATCTTGTCCACTTACAGCTTTCTTGATTTTATGGAATGTTAAAATGCAACATATTGGTTACAAAAAGGTGAGTGTGTGGCTCGTTGTATGGAAGAATAGAGAGGAATCCCAACACCTGCAATAGAACAGACACAACTGTGTTGAGATGAAATAGCACCGCAAGGAAAAATAGTTTTGATGGAAATCCTCTTCTTTAGTAAGGAGTACGAATGTAGTCATATGGAAATGTTGCTTACTGAAAACAAGACTCGCACAAAAAACAATAGTTTTCTGCATTTTGTCAATCTACATTTCTATACTCTCAGGCATTCTGCTATACTCTGTGACAGCTTCCCCTCTCTATCCTTAATACCTTGACAATTAAAAACTCTTAACTGCATCCTTAAAATTACTTTGTTAATATCACACAGTTCCATTCATTCCCAACCAAAAAGAAAAAAAAAAGATATTTTGGCTTCTTCCACACAATTACATTATGATGTTTTTTTATGTATTCATTTCTCGCATTCAGAAAAGTGATGACTATTAATATGAAATGGAGCAATCTTGTAACTGAATGGATAAGGCACTCGCCTTCAGCATAGATGGCCCCCCGTTTAAATTCCAGTGCGGTCTGGAATTTTTACAGGCATTGCTTTCTTCAAATGAATAGTTCAGATTCCACATTAAAGTATAGAACTGGAAACAATAGAGGTGAAACATTAAAAGTCTGTCACCAGATTGTAGGACCAAACAAATTTGTTTTTAATGTGAAATGGAGCATACTATGACATTGGAGTTATTTCTTCAAAGTATGGAAAACTGGAATCTGAATGACCAGAGCCTCTCAAATTTTTTCATAACAGAAGTTTTTTTTATCTGCTTAACGTCTCTCTAACAGCGAGGTCTTTAGAGACGGGAAGGATGGGGGGCAAGGAATGGGAAGGAATTTGGCCATGGCCTTTTGAAGGAAGCATGCCGGCATTTGCCTGGAATGATTTGGGAAACCATGAAAACCCAAATCTGCATGCCTGGACGGGGATTCGAACCGCCGTCCTCCCGAATGCAAGGCCAGAATGCTAGCCATTACACCACCACGCTCGGTCATCATAACAGAAGTAAGTAGTATGCAACACAAAGATAAGAAACATATATAAAATGTGATCACAATAATCAAGTTATACCATGCACAAAATAAATCTGTAATACCTTGTTAAGAATATATGAATTGTTGTTGCAAGCTGCTTCACAGCTTCAGACAACACAGTAAAATCTTGGGAAAAAATAACAGGCTCACAATTCTTTAACTATACCACACTATCTTCAATCACAAAGTAGAACATATTGGGACGAACACGTAAATAGTATCATAACTTGCAGATTTATTCCCCTCCTCCTTTTTCATCCTTCAAAGTAAGGCATGAAATTACACATCACAATAAACCAGATAGCTTCTTTAACCATTAAACTTGAATCTACACATGCTTGGAAAGTTATATTCATGATGACAGTTGCTGAGATGTAAAATCTTATACTTACTCGAAAAAAGTCAGTTTGGTAAAAATGTTAATTTTCGGTCAAATTACTCATAGCAACGATCAATAATATTCACCAAACTAAGCAATTTATCATTTTGGTCTCACTCATTTCTATTTTATTCCAGCAGTTAAAGTCTGACATGAACCAAGTTTGCTAGAAAAATGAAGTATTTTATCTATTTGAATAACATTTGGTAAACACCAAAAAGAATAAAATCTTTTAGCCTATCAAGATAACCTAAATTTTTATTTGTCAGATGATGGGCCCAAAATTTTCCAACTAGAGGACATGTTATTGTAAATCATAATTTTAATCATGGAAATAGCACCAGTATACCGGAAAAATAATTTTGCACAAAAAATATGAAACTGAAAATAATTTTGCTATGTATCTCTTTCACACATCAAAATCCATGTAGAACTAAAGCAACCAGATTTTCACTCTTAAACTCAGCATGAGAAGTACCAGAAATTAACTGCAATACACTTGGGTAAAATGCCAAGTGTTATTACATTGTTTGTAATTTCTGGTTTGCAATATACAGGGTGTTCGCTGGAAAACGCAACCAATATACGGCCTGCTGATGGCATCTCACTGTCAAAGGCCAGCTCCTGCTTCCACCAAACAGCAGTGTGAATGACCGATGAGATTAAACACCTCTTGACCAACAGTCAAATGACGCAACATAATGCAAACTTTTCCATTGTTAAGATCAATTTCTTTGTGGCTTGGCTGGTTTGTGACCTCAGTCTCTTACTAATCAGTATTGTGTGTGAATGTTTCTTTGTGGTTTGGCTATTTTGTGACGTCAGTCCTTACTAATCAGTATCGTGTGTGAGCGTGAGTTGAATTATGGTATGTCATAGTTTGTAACAAAGAGTATTCCTGTATGATACGTATGTGAAGAAAAAGCCCTTTAAAAACGTGTTGCAATAAATTTTGTCACAAATATCCTGGCACTTTATTGCCAGTTAAAACAACAATTCTGTGTTTAGTTAGGAAAGCAAGAGAAACATTTAATCAGCCGTCGCTTGTGGTGCCAGATCTCCGATTTAAACTGTTGTGACTTTTATCTTTGGGGTACGCTAAAGGGAAAGGTATATGAAGAAAATCTTCACACATAGGAAGAACTTGACCACAAAATAATAAGGTCCACTGAGAGAGATGAAATCCAGCGTGTGTCTTGCATCATGTTTAAAAGATGTTAAATGTGCATTACGCAAGAGGATCGACACTTCCAGCATATTTTATAAGGTAAGCTAATGAATTACATAATATTTATTTGCT
Source organism: Vandiemenella viatica (assembly GCA_031002005.1). Taxonomy (NCBI): domain Eukaryota; kingdom Metazoa; phylum Arthropoda; class Insecta; order Orthoptera; family Morabidae; genus Vandiemenella; species Vandiemenella viatica. The sequence goes on from CM061918.1 coordinate 122,790,351, forward strand.
TTCTCATACATATACATGTCTATGATGCATAATTATTGCCAAGTAGTTCCACGGTTGACAACCGAACTATGTGGGAAGCTGCCCACTCGCTTGCTGTGAGCAGTTTCTTCCTTGTAGTGCTAGTAATGGTTAACATTTCCTCCTGAACACCCTGCACTATGAAAATGAAATATAGACTCCTTAGAAACCATTAGCACACCAACAAGAGCTCATAACAGTCAGAAACTAACTTACACTATTTTAGCAACAAATTGGATGGAATACTGACTGTGACAGTACAGGGATATACTCCTGTAGGGACTGCATGGAGTGGAGAGACCACGGAGGACAGTGGCAACACCAAGTGGAAAGACACGTTGAGTGCCACCGCCGCGTGGCACGCTCGGAGCGCGGCCACAGCCCACAGCAATGCGGGCAGCTCCTGCTCGTCAGCAAACACTGCCACAGACACTGGACCCTAATAATCAAAAAGAGGTACACCATCTCCATATGTTCATTATACTATGTAAGTAAATTTCACTTTCTTTCTGATTTGGATGTAACATTTACAACAGCAAAGTAGGCTAAATTAAATGAATCAACTGTTGTCATATGTCTGTGGATTCATATTTTTCTTCTGATAGCCTGTAAAAAAAGTTTTAGAATCCACTTTCAGCATTAACTATCTAGAGTAATACAATTTTTTTTTCTTAAGGATAGAAAAAAATGAAGTCATCACTCTCCACAGATGAAGGTAGGATGGCAATTTGACATAAAACAAGATGCGTACTACTCCATCATCCATCTCATGCGAGGATATGAATTTTCAAACATTTTGAAATGAGTTTCCTTTTTGCTCTATCCACCGCATCCTTCCAAGAACATCAATCAACTTTCATCAAAAAATATCACCCTCCATAACATTCATGATCTTCACCAATCTCACTAATGATCAAAAGGATTCTTTTCCTTCTAGTGTTTGTTCCCAATTTCTTCTTACTATTATTAATTTTTAATTGTGATGGAGTTAATATTCTGGTGGCAATTCGCCTAGTTATCTAATTAGCCCCTTTTTTTTTAACAGTATCCCAGTATTAATAATCAGACTGCAACACAATCATTTCACAGTTAGCTTCTACCCATTGCTTAAATATGGTGGTGTAGTATGAGACCCACATTTAATTTAATTGCAATGGAGCACAGGCTCCGGTGGCAATTTCCCTACACACCCATCTTCCCCCTATCCTGAACCTACCTACATTTGCCCTCTACAAATTTTATCTTTAAATTCTTTCAAAGTTTTCGGTAAATTATTCATCATTTCTCTTGGTAACTCATTCCAATCCCAGACACCCTTACCTAAAAAGAGAATCTTCCTACACCCTTGTGCCTGAAATCGAGTGCCAGCTTGTGGTCATGGTCATCTTTTCCCTTCCATGCACTACTTTTCATACCTATTGCAATATCTTTCCATGCCTCATCGCCAGTATACGCCCTGTACACTCTCATGACCCTCCTCATTCTCCTCCTGTCTTGCAATGAATCCCATTCCAGCTCCTTTATCATATCCGTCACTGATTGCATTCTGCGATAATTTCCAGAAACAAATCTAGCAGCCCTTTTCTGCACCCTCTCCAACTCCTGTATTTGATATGTAAAATGAGGGTCCCATACAACACTACCATATTCGAGCAATGGTCTGACCAAAGTTTTGTAACCCAATTCCTTGACTTCTCTCGTACATCCCCTCATCACATTTCAGGTATCAAATACAGGAGTTGGAGGGGTGCAAAGAAGAGCTGCTAGATTTAGCTCTGGAAATTACCGCAGAACACAATCAGTAACTGATATCATAAAGGAGCTGGAATTGGAGTTATTTGAAGACAGGAGGATGGCGAAGGGATTCACAAGAGTGAACAAGATGTATACTGGTGAAAAGGCATGGGAAGATATTGGTGGAAGAATTAAGAGAGGTGCATGGAAGGGACAAGCTGGCACTCGATTTCAGGCACAAGGGTGTGGGAACATTTTCTTTTGTAGGTAATGGAGATCTTGGATTGGAATAAATCACCAAGAGAAATGATGAATAATTTATCAAAAAATGCTGAAAGAATTTAAAGTTGAAATTTGTAGAGGGCAAAAGAAAATGGGGATAGAAAAGGAGAAAAAAATGGATGTGCAGGGAAATTGCCACAGGAGTGCACACTTCATCACAATTAAATTAATGTCATTTTCTTGTTAAAGCCTTCATACATGAAATTTGCACTACTTGATAATAGTGACAGGTAAAGTGCTGTCCTTCCAAAAACCAGGGCCATGTATTAACCCCTCCCCCCCCCCCCACCAACACAAATTTGTTCATGATTTTTATAAAATTCATTAAATGAATTTGAAAATCTCTCAACTAATAGATATTTCCAGGAATTCTGTTACTATATTACACAATCATATTTGTAAATATTGCTGAATCATTTGAGAAAATTTCTCAAAATGAAAAATACAAATCTCATTCTATACTTTCCTTATTGAATCATTAGTACAAAGACAATTATTCACGATTGTACAGGAAGTGGCTATTCCTTTTTACTTAAGCAATTTGCAACTGTGATCAAATGACTGAAAAAATTTCTTGTAACCAAGACAGGAATCAAAGCTTTTAATCTGCAATTGTCAATGCTATGAACTTACCTCCCAGCGCTGGACTAGAGTCGGCAATAGTCGGAGGTGGTGTCTGTCACAATGTGTTACAAGTGTGGTGTCTGCAGTAGGCCGCTTAACTCGCCCAGTCAAGTGGGCACTAGGCGATACTCCCCACTGGCATCTAGCACACGGCCTCGTCCTCGCAACGAAGCGGCCAGCGCTGAGAATGATGGTTCCATCTAGTGAAAAAGGAACAACGTCTACAATAATTCACAATAATTTGACAGATGTTTACTAAAACCAAGAAAATACCGTATTCCATTACCAACAGTGCCTCCGCAGCCCAATCAATCACACCATACTTCTCCCAGACAACAATCTCACAAGAAAGAAGCATTTCAAACAGCTCAAAACTAGGCTGATAAAGTTCTAGTTCTGGACAGCAAAAAGTAAGCAAGCTTTCTATTTTCCTCTCCAAAAAATCCCTTTCAAAGCAATCCTTTTCCCTCTAAGAATTTTAGTAAAGAAAAGCATGTTTGAAAGGAAACAATCTTTCTGTTGACAAATGACTCATCCCGAAAATTTCTGTATCATGTGTGTTTTTGTCTTTTCTGCGTGTTCGCACCCCATCATCTAAAGTGCTATTTCCCCACTCACCTACTTTTAACCTTTAGAAATTCCGGTAAATTGTTCATCACATCCCTTGTAATTTATTCCAAACCCCCACTCCTTGACCTAAAAAGGAATTTTTTTTTACACCCTCATGCCCAAATCTGAGGAATGGTAATGTTTTCCGTTCATGTATCACTTCTAATCCTTCTAAGTTTAATCACAAATATATACCTTGTGCACTCCCTTCGGCCTCCTGTATTTCAGCGACTCCCAAACCTGCTCGTTTAACATGTCAGTTACTGATTATGTTCTGCATTAATTTTCACAAACACATATCTAGCTGCCCATCTTAGCAACCCCCACCCAAAAACAAAAAAAACGAATTTGATATAAAAAATGTGGGTCCCATACTACACCACCACATTCAAACAATGGCCTGACCCAAGTTTTGTAACCCAATTCTCTTACTTCTACGATATATTCACCCCCCCCCTTTCCCTCATAATCCTCTTCAGTAAATGAAGGTTTTTTTCTCTACCACCTGTCAAATGTATCCTAATCAACTACACTTGCTATAAAATATTATACCACGATATTAACACTTCCGGTCCTCAACAATCAATTCCTTCCCCACCCTACAATCTTTACTTTTAGTTTTTTAACTGATTACCTAATAAGTTGACAATTCTTGGCATTTATCTTAATTCCATATTTAGCTACCCAACAGATATTCTGTCGACATCACTCAGCAGCTGTTCACAATACTTTCAGGTTTGATCCATTATCATTATATTACTATTAAGTCATATGCAACCAACATAACTTCTGATTGTAAGCCATGCATGCAATAATTCTTTAGAATAACAAGTAGCAATAGCTGATGAAATTAAGGAAAATGGAAGCAGCTTCTAGGTGATATAAATAATGAGAGAAAGGGAAATTAACCCACCACATACCAAAGTTGATGGCTGCAATGAGAGAAAACATGAAGGCGGACAAACAAATACACAATATTTCGGCAAAGGCCTTCTTCAGTAGTAGGTAAATGGGCCATTAGGCTCCGTAGGTGTGCACACACTGAACATCACCCAATGACTAGCTGGGGTGAATGGTGGGGGAACAGCTAAGGAGTTGACTCCTTAGCTGTTCTCACTGAAGCATCTCTGAGAACACCAGAGCCAAGGCACAGTGCCCGACGGAGGTGACATACAGACTGAAGGTCACTGCTCGATGCATCGGAATGTACCATCCACACCAACGCTATCGGAGCGCTGCGGTGGGAGTCGAGGGGATGGGTTGAAGGTTATAAATATTGACCCAGCAGGTCTGGCCCAGCATTTGCGTCCTGGACTGCGCTCCTCGGGCCAGCCAGCAGAGGCAACCTGAAGATGACGTTACACCATTGAAAATTCGTTGACCTATGATCCAGCCACATACCTGAGATATCTTCAAGCATCAGATTCGCCGGGAAAACCTATGATTACATGTGAGTCGAGGTTGTTACATGCAAGAACAGTTGCTGCCAAAAAAGAACTTTACACTTATTCAGACACCAAAAAGATTACATCTCCGATGTAGATCAGTGTGCAGGAAAAAAGACGGTATTAAAGATTTACCTTGCTCAAATATACAGGGTGAGGCATAATAACGAGCGATTTTAAAAAGCGCGCGAATCGAGCTGTGTCGGAGAGGGTGGAGGGGATAGTGTCAGTTAAGTTGGGAGCGAAATCAGTTAAAATGGAGCCCTGGACCCCACAGCATCGTGCGTATGCTGTTAAAGCATATTATCAAAACGGTAGTTCTTACCAGCTAGCACGTCGAGCATTCCGCAACCACTTCAACATTAATCGGAATCGCCCGGTGCCATCTGTGTGCGATTAAAAAATGGGTTGAGAACTTTGAAGAGACGGCGTCAACAACAAAGAAGAAAACTGGGAGACCAAAAAGTGTGCGCACACCTGAAAACATTGAACGTGTACGAGTTGCCATTGAGAGGAGCCCTCGCCGCTCAGCTCGCCGGCACAGCGCTACACTTGGATTTCAAACAGAACGGTAAGAAGAATTTTACACCAAGATTTGCACTTCCACCCTACAAAATCCAAATGGTTCAGGCTCTTAAGGAAACAGATTACGTGAGCCGAAGCCAGTTCTGCTTAGAATTTTTGGACTTGATTAATGAAGACGAGGACATTGTAAACCGTTTGTGGATGAGTGATGAAGCTCACTTTAATCTCTCTGGTTATGTGAACAAGCAAAACTTTCGATTTTGGAGTGACGTTAATCCTAGAGAACAGCATCAGCAACCATTGCACTCCGCTAAAGTTACTGTGTGGTGCGCCATGTCTTCTTTAGGGATCATAGGGCCATACTTTTTTGAAGATAGCCTTGGCAATGCTGTAACAGTGACTTCGCAGAGATATGCAGACATGTTGGAAAACTTTTTTATCCCACAACTTGCACATTACGAAGTGAACGATGAGACGTTTTTCCAGCAGGATGGAGCAACTTCGCACATTGCTCGATTAAGCATGAATATTGTCAAGCGTTTGTTTCCAAATCGTGTGATCTCCCGAAATGGGGATATTGCATGGCCCTCTCGTTCACCGGACCTCACGACATGTGACTTTTTCTTGTGGGGTTATCTGAAAAGCAAAGTTTACCAACATAACCCTCCTCGAACAATTGAAGCCCTGAAAGAGCGGATTCGACAGGAAGTTGTTCAAATCCCACTGGGCAATGCTGCGCAATGTGATGAGTCACTTCAAAGTCCGGCTGGAGAAATGTTTTGTGTCTAAAAGGACGCCATCTTACCGGAGTTATCTTCAAGAAATAACCGATGTTTTAGTATTGCAGAAATGCTTTTTCATGTATTTTATGATTGTGATATAAATATTTTTTTAAAACGAAGTGTTTTTACTTAACAGCGTTTTAAAAATCGCTCTTTATTATGCCTCACCCTGTATTAAAAACATAAGACTGCATTCTCTCTTTAATTTGGTGACAATTTCAAAGACGGGATGGACTGAATGTAACTTGTATCCCCTGGCAGCCAGCCAGAAAAAAAATGAACAGAAGACTATCCAACATCTTAGAAATACAACAAAGGGGCCATTTAGTTGGTAGGAATGACAGTTCTGTGGTGATTTCATAGTACCGCTAGGAAAAAAAAAATAGTGGTCCTTACTGATGATATTGTACCTGCGCATCTGTGCCAGGCACCACCTCAAGTGGCTGCTGGTGATGCAGGTGGCGCTGGGACTCGAGGCGACTTAGGAGCACCAGGTGAACCACTTGCAGCACCGCCACCACCGCCACCCCAGTAGCAGCACCACTTTGCCCCACAGCAGTGGTGCCATCAGCATAACCTACACAATTTCAATTACGCAGTGGCAAGAATGTGACGTAATGCTGCATATAGTCAAATTAAAAACAATGTACGATGGAGAACATACAAAAGTAACAAAACCTTCAATAAACTTAAAATTTAAATGTCATCCATATTAAATCACTTCTTTCCAGAAATGAGGGGAAATGAAGTAGCAAGGAAGAGTAAAATATGTACAGAAAAAGGCCTGAGAATTCTTATTTAATGAAGTTTTAACCTATCAAGGAAAGAGCTAAGGAAAAGTCAATGCTAGGCATAATTAAAAAAAAAAAAAAAACAAGTAAAGAGCAACAGACAATAGGTCAGTTACGATGGTCATAGACATCTTAGAGAAGACAGTATCCTTGAAGTGGCAATGGGCCAGCCATATTGCATGGAGAAAAGGCCAGAGATGGACAAAAATAGTGTTAGAGTACACAGACCAACAGGAAGACAACCAGACCGATGGGACAAGGACATACATAGGGTTGTCAGAGTTAACTGGCAGAGGATCGCCCAAGATCCTTTGACCTGGAGGAAAGTGCTCAAGTTCTACCTGAAATAATGACTTTAAGAGGCCACATCAGTAAAAGATTGAACTAGTTGATAATAATAATAACAAGGAAAGATTTCATGCAAACAGAATATTTTCTGAAATGTAGGTGCAACATAATTTTCTCCAGTTGTTTTCCAGCATGGTGGTGTTACGAGCAACAAAAGCTTTAAATCAGAAGCAGCAAACCATCAATCACAACTGTGGCCTTGCTACCAGATAATTCAAGTCATATTCCATTTCTGATTTCTTATCTTGCTTTGTATGTAATTTATGAGTCACTATTTAATTGCTACCACCTAGGTTTACTTATTTTTAAATGTCTGTTACAAATGTAGCAGCAAAGAAAAAACATGTTGTGCACTCGTATGATAGACTCCACTGTATATTCTTGGATTAGAATTATTATGATTCTATTTATTTTCTCCACATGATTGTAAGGTCACCTGAAGTATTTTTTACTAATTAAAGTCATTTTGTTTTTGTCATTGCAAATATCTTGCCTTCAGCCTTGGTAACTGATGAGTTACATACTGCCTTATAGCATTGTTTCCTGTTAACTTATGAATTTCAGTTGCTTGTTAACTACTATGACTGTCTGAAACTTTTTTAATGTGAAGAGAGCAAAGTTATGGACAAATCAGGTGAAGTGCAATGGGAGGAGGAAGAGGTACTGAATACACGGAAAGAGTACTTCAAAAACCTGTTGGAAGGAACCAAATAAAAGGATAGAGGAACAACTTCTATAGAAAGGGAAACAAGAATTTATCATGCTGGAATTGGAATTGACAGTGAAAGAAATATCAAATGGGAAATTGCCAGGACTAGATGAACTGACAGCAGAAATGGTAAAAGCAGCAGGAGCAATGGTTATATAGTCATACGGAGAGTCTGGAAAGAAAAGAAAATAGTAGAGAATTGGAGGAAGGGAGTCATAGTGCCTATTCATTAAAAGGGAGTAAAACGAAATGCAAGAACTACAGGGATATTACATTGCTGAGCCATGGCCTGAAAATATATGAAAAAATTATTCTAAATAAAATCAAGGAAAGACTAGAGAATTCAGCTAGAGAGAAGCAGTTTGGTTTCAGGCAAGGAAGATCTACAGTGAATGCAATTTTTATACTCAGGCAAAACAGAGAGAAAAGTTGGAAATACGGCAAAGACACATTGACATAAAAAGGCCTATGACAAAGTACTGAGGGAAACCATATGGCTAAGTTTAAAAAAGAGAGGAATAGGTGAAGGGATTGTGGAATTAATATAGAACATCTACAAGAAGTGTGAGAATTGTGTGTACATAGACAGTAAACATTCTAAATGGTTTCACACGGAAAGAGTAGTAAGACAAGGAAGTGTATTGTCTCCTGTCCTGTTTAATGTAGTATTAGTTGTAATAATCACAGAAGTCCAGGGATACAAAGATACTACAGAGCTGAAGGTGACAGCATATGCTGATGACATCATAATATGGGAGGAGATAGAGCAGGATCTGAAAAGAGAATTGCAGAAATGGTGGACTGCAATGGGTAAACATGGCCTGGAGACCAGTGTGGAAAAGACAAAAATAATGAAGATAACAATAAATACTGGCCCTCTGAAGGATGTGTTGTTTGATGGCAAGAAACTGGAATGGGTAGAATTGTTTGAGTATCTGGGAAGCAAGGTTGTTGTTGTTTTTTGGGTTTTAGGGCGCGTCGACGACGGGGTCATTAGCACCCTGGGGAAGCAAGGTAACTATCAATGGAAAGATGGAGGAAAAAACAGGTCAGGTAGTAAGGAAGAGTGAACAATTGTATCATAATATAAAGGATGTAATCTGGAGGTGGAACATAGGGAAGGATGCCAAAATTCTGCTGTATAAAGTATATTACCAGCACATATTGGCTTATGGTTCTGAAACATGGACAAAGAGAGATATTAGCAGATTGCAGGTGGCAGAGATGACATTTCTGAGAGGGATGGAAAATGCCACGAGGAAATATAAAATCAGAAATTAAAACTTCAGGGAGAGACTACAAGTGGAAGCATTCGAAGAAATGTTAACAAGCAAAAAACTGCAGTGTTTGGGTCATGTTATGATGATGGAGGAAGGTAGGATGCCGAAAGTAGCACTGCGAACAGCAGGAAGGGAAGGAGACCAGTTGGAAGATCCCGTGCAAGATGGATGAACCAATTGAATAAAGATGCAGAGGCTAAGGGAGTCGTCCTATTATCATAGTCAAGAAAAAGGGTGCATTAAAGCAAATAAATATACATTAATGAAGTAAATTTGTTTGAAATGAGGATGTCTCCATGCAAAGCTGACATATTGATATTTCTGGAACAATAATATGCTTGCACATTTCACATGGCATCCAACAATCTACATGAATCATGGTTAATAAAGGGCATTTTCTGCAGTTCCCCAAAGCTTCGTGATTTTATGGACATTTATCGCATCAGGACAGAACAGCCAGATATGGTTAGGATGAAATGTTGCTTGGACCGGAATGAAAACATGCACTTTGTTACAGCATAAGACACCACATAAAGATATTACTGCTAATGTCAAAGTTGTTTATAAGCTACTCCTAAGAGACCAGCTGACATTGTTGCTTAAGGTAACTTTTAAGTGAGAATATATTAAAGATACATTTCGTTTTGCTTTAATGCACATTTTTTCGCTCGAATGGTAGAACCTAAGGAACATGTGCACCAAAGCTCATACCAACAGGACAATTCCTCGTGTGTTCAGCCTTGCTATCCCCTTATTTATTATTCAAATTGTAAAAAAAGGATGACCTTTTAAATCGATAATTGTGAGACTACCCTAAATCAATAAAATACATACTATAATATTTTGGATTTGAAAACACCATTTTTATATTACTTTTCTAATTAGCCAGAATCGTGTTTGCAAGAAATTTATATTAAAAAAGTAACTTATCTACAATTAAATAACCTAGGAGGCTAAAAGATTTTAGCGAAATGCGACAGCAGTATAATGCGCATAAACGAAAGCATTATAATCATTTTGCCCTAGTTCACGTTCGTGGTATAAGTACCTTATGAATACGAGTTTGTCATTTCATTTGTTGATATCTTAAAGACACATACAACCTACAAATAATTCTATTTCATCGGTTCCAAATTTTGATATTTCCTCATTGTAAAATTATAAAATAAATTTCAGTGATTCTGTAAAGGGATTTGAAGCAAATATAACCTATAAACGAACACCAACTTCCATTACAACACGGTTTCTAAATTGCATCTACTGTAAACAATCTAGCTGTCAACCACTCGGCTTACAATTTTCCAGAGACAAAATAATTTACCAAGTACATAAGTTGTTACAAAATCTCTGACGGCAAAGTGTTTGGCTTGTTGCTTAAAGTGGTAAAGGCACTGTTTCTCGCAACCCAAATATAATATCAACATAGATAAAATTGTTTCTGCTTGAGTTGGTGCTGTTTGTAAATATTTTTTGTCAACGATTGTTTAATGACTGTTTTTAATGTTTAAGACTAAGTTTAAATATTTCAAAAGTAAATGTCCACCTCCAGATTTGTCTGAAGTGATTGATTTCAGCGACGCTGAAAAAATGAAGTGCCAGGTAAATGTAATGGATGTGTTATCATCGTGTTCGTTTTTTTAATGTAATTTCAGTTCATGCATACAAAGTGATGGTGAAAGTACTTTAGCAATTGTACTAGGACTGTCACAAATAGCCTTTAAACACAAAAGCCATTCAAACTTCATGTGTATCCGAAATAAAATTGTGTAAAGCATGTAGAATGTCAAGTTGCAATTATTAAAGAATATTAAAACCGTTTGAATATTTGTATTTAAAGTCATGATGATTGTAGTATTCGTTATGACAAAAAATTTTACTTAAAGGCATTCCAATGAAAGTTTAGCATGAGCTTAACCTTGCACACTGTTCTACCATAATATTAAAAAGTTCATACAGTTAATGGTATCTCCTTCAATTTTTTTCCGTTTGGGTGTCTTGTAGGAGGGACTTGTTCTGCTTTATAGACCAAGTTGTGGGTCATTTACTATTACATTTGTTGATTTTTTTTTGCTATTAATCACAAAACAGTTTGTAGGAACAAACACATAAATTTTCAACTGGTTGCAAATATTTGACACCAGTTAATCTATCATCTATTGCCCAATGGAGTAAATTGATCAGTTAACTACCAAATGACCGAGCATGGTGGTGTAATGGGTAGTGTTCAGGCCTTGCATTTGGGAGGACGCCGATTCGAATCCCCGTCGGGGCATCCAGATTTGGGTTTTCCATGGTTTCCCAAATCACTCCAGGCAAATGCCGGGATGCTTCCTTCAAAAGGCCATGGCTGAAATCCTTCCCATTCCTTGCCATCATCCTTTCCCGTCTCTAAAGACCTCGCTGTTAAGAGGTGTAAAAAAAAAAAAAAAAAAAAACTACCCAATGCTCCTCTGGCACCTTAAAGGTGCTGTGGATCATCTCTGTCAATGAGCAGCCATGCTCACAGCCAATCAGAACGAGAAGCCGTTTCTTCAGTCGCTGCCTATGCCACATGTCTGGATAATGTTTATAAACAAATAGTTTATTTAAACTAAACAATTTTCTTGTCCACTAGTCAAATTTTCACTCCGATATAGCCTATACTAGAGATTCTTCTTCATTTCTCTATGTGACTGGTTGGGTGCTTCATGAATATTGATTACTTTTTCACGAATGCTCATCTCTGGGACCTCTGTCGCTTCTATTTTATGTACTTGTCCAGAATCCTGTGCATGCAGAAACACTAATAAAGTGTACTTGTCCAGCATCCTATGCATGCAGAAATACTAATGACATGTATCTCTGTTTAAGCATGTACAACAATTAGTGTATTTTGAGTGATTCACATTTTTCATCAATCCCAGAATTTAGTACCAATCCTGATTAGTTCCACATATATGTGAAAGAGACTGTCCAGGGTGCATTCAATCATGTTAGTTTCACACTTGTTCACAGTTGAGAAGATGCCACTCATTCCACAGCCCGGTGATAATAGGTGATGCAGGATTTTTCAAAAGGTGTCTTACCCATGGCTGAATGTTTGTGCCACTTGCAGAATAAGCATGGTCACAACTGTTTGATCTTATGCTTACTTTATCTCTTATGTGTACCCATCTTAACTAAAAATCATTATTTAGTTAGAATAACATTACACCATGAAACAATAATAATTTCTCAGTAATTTAGCCTCATTCTTGTGCAAATACCCGACTGTCATTCCACTATGGTCTTCCTACTGGATACTAGTGTATCCTGAATCATTTCTTATCTTACCATGTTTAAAATTTTAGTCGCAACTTTTTTTTTTTTTTTTTTTTTAACTTAAACACTTCTCTCAACTGTATTACTGTTTCTCATACAAAAAGGAAAAACAAAGAAAGAAGGATGAATGTTGTGTAAAGTTTATATCACTACACACTGTTATTTGGAATCCTTACACTGAAATGCCAAGCATGGTGGGTGAACAGCAACATTCAGATCTCACATCTGAAAGGATATCGGTTCAAATTTTGGCCAGCCAGATTTTGGTTTTTTATGATTACCCAAAATCACTCCGCATAAAAGTCGGGATAGTTCCTTCAGAACACCGTAGCAACAGCCTTCCTCTTCCTTACTCCCAGCTCTTTCTTTCCTTTTCTGTCAATCAAACATAAAGCCTTAAGAAAAACCAGTTGACACCATAGTTTATTTTTCTGCCTTCATGGCTCTCTTATGTGGATTTGAAGTGAAATATACAAATGGCTGTCTCTGTTACCTCTTTCAGATTTACAAACATGCCAATCTACATAATCAAGATGTAGCTAATGCCGATCTTGATAAGTACGGACTGAAACCCTTTAATCAGTGGAGCATGTTTGAGCTGATTGATAAACCAGGTATGTCTTGAAAATCAATAAATGAATTATATAAAATTAGTATTTTTTCTGGTTTACCCTCTTTGTTCATTTAAATTGTATCTGAATTGTTTTTTCAGGTTTTATTATAATGCCAAACCCATTTACAGCTACAGGGCAGAGATACTGGATATGCAGATGCTTGCGTGACTTCACTCAAAAACCTGTCAGCAAACTGAATATTGATGCACATGGTGATCTTGGTGAAGGAGAAGATTGGTGGGAAACTTGCTGTAAGTAAGTAGGGTAGATATGTATGTAGTACCTTCATCAGTTAATTAAGAAATCTTTGGATAAATTTAATTAAAGAATTGTTGTAGGTCTGAGACAAGAGGACAGAATATTCTGAAGAAATTACGGTGGGCTACCTTGGGTTATCACCACAACTGGGAATCTAAGGTATGTTTTAAGAGAGATTATTTAGTTAGTATGTTAGCATACTTTCATCAATGTATAAAATGTAAGTCATAAATTATTTACTTCATGTGTGTTCAGAAGTAAAACTTAAGAAAGAAAAATAAGGAAACAGATAGGAAGCATTGCTTACTATAAGTGATGGTAATATGGTGCAGAAACAGATTTTTTCCTATGGTGTACTTCCATTAACTGGTGTAAGCAGTTGTTCCTCTCTCTTACCTTATTCAAATTTACTCTTCTAACTCTCATTAAAAGTTTTACAATTTAATCCATTCTTAGTCTTTAAGTCTGCTTGTGGCCTGTTCTATTTGCGATACTGTTCATTGGCACCTCAACTCAATCATTCAGTGAACCACTCTCAGCAAATCAAAATTAGAGGAATGTAGCCACTGTGAAGAAAGAAGGTATCACTCTCTTGATGAATCTGAATCCAAAATAATCAGAATATCAATATTCTGTGGCGGTCTGGCTTCAAAGGAAATCATCTAAAAAGTTTCAAGAAAATTTACCCATGTGTCAAATTCCCAAGTCATGTTTCACACTTCCTACCAGATCTTTGCAGGGTGTCTGAAAATTTCCTTCACTCCATGTTTGCTCAACCTTCTCTCCATTTTTGCACTTCATGGGCCTTGGGAATTTACCACATAACATGTGAATAAGGCAGGCTTGCACCAGATAAACCCAATGTTATATTGCTCATCCGTGTGTAAAGCATGCGAGAAATCTTACCGAGCGTGGTGGGTGAGTGGTTAATGCTTTGGCCTCACATTCAGGAAGACACCGGTTCAAATCCCTGTCCGGTCATCCCGATTTGGGTTTTCTAAATCACTCCAGGCAAATGCCAGGATGCATCCTTCAAAAAGGCCATGGCAGATTTCCTTCCCATTCCTAGTCTCCAGTCCTTTGCCAGAGATTAATTGCTCAGTTCGGTGATGAAACACTGTCAAGGACGTGTGTGTTTTTCTGGCATAAAAAGTTCAAGGAAGGACGAGAACATGTGGAAAATCAGCAACACGATCGCCGTCCCCAAACCAGCATTACAGACGAAAACATTCGTGCAGTTAAAGATATTATTGATGTCGATCGACGTGTGAGAGTGTCAGAAATTGCAGAACAAGTTGGAATCAGTTATGGGAGCTGTCAAGCAATCATCACAAAACACTTGCAGTTCCGTAAAGTGTGTTCCAGATGGGTCCCTCACCTTTTGACCGAAAATCTGAAGTTGAGACGTTTGGAAGTCTGTCAGAGGCTTACAGCAAGGTTTGCAGAAGAAAGTGATGCATTTTTGAGTCAGATCATCACCTGCGATCAAACATGGGTTCACCACTACACTCCTGAATCCAAAGAAGCCAGTAAGGAGTGGAGGAGGAAAGGGGAGGCAGCACCAGTGAAAGCCAAGACTCGACTGTCAGCTGGCAAGGTTCTTTCAACCATTTTTTTTTGATCAGCGAGGCATTTTGCTGATTGATTTTTTGCATGAACGACGCACAATCAATGCTGTTTACTACTGCGAGCTGTTGAACAAGGCGAGAGTTGCATATCGCCGCAAAGGAAGAGACCAACTGATTCGTCAGGTCATTCTCCTCCACGACAATGCGCGACCCCATACTGCATCTCTAACTGTCTCTAAGCTACAGGAAATGCACTGGACTACACTTGATCACCCTACTTACAGTCCGGACTTATCACCCTGCGATTTTCATTTGTTCGGACCTCTTAAAGAAGCTCTAGGAGGGCAACGATTTGAAGATGACGAGAGTGTGGAAGACTTCGTGCGCAACTGGCTAGTGACACAACCCTCTTCCTTTTATGATGAGGGCATCGAAAAGCTGCCCATATGATGGGAAAAATGTATTTCCAAAGCAGGAAACTATGTGGAAAAATAAATTGTAATTACCTTGTGTTTTCCAATAAATGAATTTAAATAAAAAATAAAATCCCGTTTATATTTGATCCCCCCTAGTAATATTCTTTCCATAACTCTAAGAGGTCTGTTCTGAAGTATCGAGCTTAACATTTTATTTAAAATAAATGAAGCCTGGTCTATTACCTCCAGTGGAGAGAAGTAAGGGTCTTCACAATAAATGTATAAGCACATTTATCACTGGCTAGCAAACTGTGAGACAGCAAAATCTGCATATCAATTTTTTTTACCTCACTAACATAAAAACTGACCATTCTTTTCCAAACAAAAAAATACTTGGCCAATTATGCTCCCATTTCTTTGAATGTGGCTGTCCCAGCTGATTTTAGCAGCAATATTGGAGAATGGACTTCTTCAAATCCTTCCATAACTTTCAATATTGTTGGTAAAAGTTTGAGACCCATGGAGTGCATAATATTCTTGACACCCTCTTCTTTCCCCATATAATTTTATTTTCCTAATTCTAGGCCCTCATATTTTTCTTGGGTTGCATTTTCAATCTCAATTAAATATTTTTGGTGGTATTATCAAACAGTTCAGTAACACAATAAAAGGGAGTAAACAGCACATATCACTCATTTGCTGCAACAGTGACATAAATCAAAAACGTCAATTTTATAGAAGGACCAATTGAAATGTCTCGTGTGGAAAAACTTTATGCATTCACTAGAAAATAGGTTATCTGCAAGTTTTATTGAAATAATACAACATAAAAGAAGGGAAAATGTATAGTGTCAGTTGTAGTATTTATGAGAATGGTCCATCCTAAGATTATAACTCAAGACAGCTTATTTTTTTAGATGTCATTGTTGCAGCAAATGAGTGATATGTTTTGTGGCATTATTGTGTCTTCACATTATTATGGGATTTCTGGAGATCGCGATTCCGCCTGGAGTTGGCATGATTATACCGCAGAGGTCAAACGCAAGACTCCGCTAGAAATACTTTCCGAAGTACATTTAACGGTTTAGGTTGGTCCAGGCTGTATTACAACAGAATTACTGCTTGAAAATAATACTTCTTGCGACTGACTGCATCAGTATTCCAACGATATTATTTAATGTTGTAGCGGAATCGCGATCTCCGATAGACCCATTATTACTTCAGCAAATTTTATTCTGGTATCATTTCTCTGGACACTGTTTGTTACAGGTATACTCAGAAGACGACAAAGATCCTTTTCCACAAGACTTGGCAGAACTCAGCAGAATAGTTGCGTCAGCGGCAGGGTTTTCAAGATTTTCTGCAGAAGCAGCGATTGTGAATTTCTACCACTTCGGCTCGACACTGTCTGGACACACTGACCACTCAGAACAAGATGTCAGTGCACCTCTGCTTTCGTTCAGGTAGTTCATTGTTACTTTAGTTTCTGTTGTTAGTGAGCAACTGTCGTGGTTACACTGATATATTTGAGACAATTTGCCATTTAACAGTTCTGTTGCTTGATGTGGCTCTATTGAAATGGTTTCATAAAGGTGATAAAGGATATTCATATGTAGCACCAGTTATTTCAACTAAGGTCAGTATGAGAAACTAACAAGAATGTAGAAATTTCCAGTTACATACTTTTCATACTTTAAACATAACAAACTTTAAATTTTTGAAATTAATCACCTGGTAATGTGGCCTTTGCAAATATCTTAATGAGGAAATACTGCCATATGCAGGCCTCAGTTTCACCCCTTCCCCCAGTCCCAAATCTCGATGTTTTCATTTTCATAGCCTATTGTGTCGGTTTTACAGTGAGCCATTCATACCTTAAGTGGAAAGATATAGGTTATTAAAAATCCTAAATGTTATAGAATTGTTGAGAGGTGTGTGAATGTTGATAAAATTTCAACAGGCTTCAGCTGTGCACTTGATCCTCCTTAACTTTTAATTTATTGAACATCCAGAGATGTTTACCGAATTTCTAATTTATGAGAAGTTTTAGATACAGTGACTGAAATTTCCCAAGTGACTTCTCATATCTGAATACTACAATATGACTGGTAGCATTAGGAAGCATTTGTTGGTTGACAAATTAATAATTCTTTAGAATTTTGAGTGACCATATATTTCTAGCATAAATTACTGATCACCAAGACATATTGAAAGTTTTGAGCCTTTAAAATACAGAGACTGTTTGCACATTTGTTCAGACACTTTTCTGAAGGATTCTTTGGAAAGACTTGTAAAGGATTAATGGAAACAAAAAACTGCCATTGGGTACTAAAAATAAGATAAGTATTGGGTTATTTTTCCCTATCCTATCTCAGATGAATGCAAGAAGGCGAGATGAACACATAAAAAACACAAAAACAAACACAAATTGCACAATATTTCGGTGAGAAACCTTAGTCCTGTGAGAGGCGAGAGATATGGCAGGGGGAAAGATGTGATCACAACCTGACCCGCCACATGATTGACACAAAGGCAGAACACATGGGGTGGGGGTGGAAGTGCGGGGGTGGGAAGATAAGGTTGAACAGTGATAAAAGTGGAATAAGATAATCACTGCGGCGCCAATTTATAAAATTATTACTAAAGAAATTATTAAAAAATTACAATTTCATTTAATCAGTTATAGATGTAAATAAATGAATAGAAATATATATAAAATAGGGGTTTGTCTGGTGCCAAGGATATGTTGTTGGCTAGTTCCCATCTGCAAAGTTCTGAAGGGGTGGTGGTGTTCGTAAAAACTCTAATAGCTCTAACTGTGAAACAGGTGCTGAGGTTGTTCGAATCATGTAAGTTGGCATGAATTGCCACTGGATGGTCTGGGTTGGAAGTATAAACTGTTTGCCTGTGGCCATTCATCCTGTAGGATAGTTGTTGAGTGGTAAGACTGATGTGGAAGCATTGCAGTGGAGACAGGTGAGTTGGTAAATAAGGTGAGTGATAACACACATAGCATGTCCAATTATAGAAAAGGATTCTCCTGTGACAGTTTTAGAGAAAGTAGTGGTGGCAGGGTGCATCTGCATGTTTTACAGTGGGGTCTGTTACAAGGGAAAGATCCCTGTGGAGGCCTAGGAGAGTCAGACGGTAAATACTTGTGGACCAGGATGTTATTCAGATTGGGTGTTCTGCTGAAGTAAGTGCAGGGAGCAGTTGGTAGGATTTTGGGAAGAAGGAGGTGCATTTCAGGGAAGGATCGTAGAAAGTCATGCTCATGGCAGAGAATCTGGTTCCAGGCCAGGAAAGAACTGGATGACGAGTGTTGGTCCACGGTCAGTTTTAGGAGGTGCAGAACGAGGATTGTGGGTGCTGGCATAGGTTATTTGTTTTTCCACGAGATCATGGGGGTATCGGCAGGAAATGAGGGCTGTCGATAGTTTTTGGGAGTAACTGGAAATTGGTTCATGATTGGAGCAGATGCGTTGCCACAGTTTCACTGTTAGAGTTGTTGGAATTTTCAAACACCACCACCCCTTCAGAACTCTGCAGATGGGAACTAGTCTACCAACATATCCTTGACACTGGACGCACCCCTGGCCTAAACCTACGTTAAACCTGTCACTTACTATCTTCCAATTTGTAGTCAGTTATTTATTTATTTTATATATTCAGGGTGATTATAATTAAAGTTTAAGTTTCAAAATGCTCTGAAAAACGAACCACTGATTAGAATGACGTCAAAATTGAACGGCATATTATTGAAGAAGGGGGAAAGAACATGAACCAAAAAAGCATCCATCCAATCGGTTTTAATTGTCTTGAGGCCAAAAACCGCTGTCGTATTTTATTTGGATTATTGTCATCGTATTCTAATGTGTTATTGTCGTGTTGTTATTCTAATAAATATTCTTCCCAAGTCTTGGGTCGAAACTTCAAAACAAACTTAATCCTTAAACACTTGAGTGACGATAACCTATCATTTAATTCATCGATCTTTATTTCCTTTACACTTTACTAATTCGTATCTGAAGATTTCGAAGGTCCTCTATAAGCAGCAATTATATATCTTCAATCCCAAACGTTCACACTAAACCTTCTTGCTCGCTCGCTGGTTCTCGTTATGCTGCTGTTTCCCTAGCAACCAACTCCTTTTATAACTTCTCCATGTTATGCCACACCGCATAAAAAGCATCCATCCAATCAGTTTTTAAGTTTCGCAAGACTGACGCAAAACATGTTCAATATGCTCTCCACTGTTGTGTGCAGCAAGATTAAATCGGGAAACAGCATGTTCCACAACCGATCAAAGTGTCACGGGGGTCAAGATCAGAATTTGTTGCGCAATGCTTGTCTTCAATTCAGCGTTGGCAATCAGAGTACTGAACACAACATCTTTCAGATAACCCCACAGCCAGAAATCACACAGATTAAGATCAGGTGATCGGGCCGGCCAGGCTGTAGGGAAATGATGACTCGTAATTCTAGCATTTCTGAAATGCCACCTCAACAACTGCTTCACTCAATTTGCAATGTGCGGAGGAGCGCCACCTTACATTCATGTTCTTTCCCCCTTCTTCAATAATACGCCATTCAATGTTGACGTCATTATAATAAGTGGTTCTTTTTTTAGAGCGTTTCGAAACTTGTACTTTAATTATAATCACTCTGTATTTCTGCCTTCATTCATTTACCCCTATAACCAATCAAAATAAAATTGTAATTTTTTAAACTGGCGCTGCAGATATTATCTTGTTCCACTTTTGTTTCTATTCAACCATATCCTCCCATCCCCGACACTTCCACCACCACCCTGTGTATTCCACCTTTGTTTCATTCATATGTCGGGTCAGGATGTGATCACATCTTTCCACCTACCATATGTCTTGCCTCTCACATGACCAAGGCTTCTCACCAAAATATTGTGCAATTAGTATTTGTTTTTGTGTTTTTTACACGTTCATCCCACCCTCCTGCCTTCATCTGTAGTAAGTAGCGAGTTATTTTTCCCTATCCTATCTTATTTACAAAGGTTTATGCATTGCTCAAGAAGTATGTGAAAAATATTTACACTTCTTGATTATTATTATTTTGTGCAGCTCGAAGGATTTAGTGGCCATTTGCAAATGATATAGAATTGTGCATCTAAACTAGACTCTTCGCTTGTAAGTATTGTTATCTTGATGAGATATCAAGTTACACAAGTTGAGTTAAGATGGCTGCCGCGTGCGGTTGTGTGTCACATCGCTCTTGCCGCTGAATGCATTTCGCGAGGGATAAAACAATCGTTAAGTGACGAAACAAGTTGTGCTGGTGTAAATAGTGCGTGTCAGTGCATGTAAAAACTCTCGCTTACTGCGGTAAAAAATATACGTTGTATGAGTGATTTTGTCTAATTACTGAACGGGAAAGTAGTGCCACGAGTCAACGGTCATCGTCCGCAGCGCGCTGCGTTGCGTCAGTGCTTCAGCGTCACGGAGCGGGTGCGTCAGCGCGCACCGTCAGCACCCTGGCGTCCAGCTGACGTGAGTCAACACCTCGCCTGCCTCAAGGCTCAGCTGACATCATGGGCTCGACTGAAGGTAACAATAATAGCAATACACAACAGAGCTTAAATCCCGAATCGGAGTACAACGACACAGTTAACAGCAGGTACGAAAAACTTGTTAATTATGTTAACAAACTGTTAGGCCAAAAAATGACAGAGTTCAAACTGAGGGAATTTAAGGACAACCTTGCTTCCTTCGCAGTGGCTATGGCTCACATAGAGGGAAGAAATGAAGAGATGAAGAAAGAAATAAGGACACTCAGAGAAGAGAACAGAGAACTGAACGTGCAGAAAAAACTGTCAGCATCTAGTTATGCAGCAGTGACAAAATCAGGGATGGAACCTACATTAAAGTCAAAAATAGAAAAAACAGCTACTAGTGCAGCCGTCTTCATAACTTCCAAGAATGGAGAAACTCCGAAACAGGTTGCTGATAAACTAACCAGAATCATAAAACCAGGGAAAGATAAGATAAAAATAAACAAAATACGTAGCACAAACAATGCTGTAATCGTAGAAACAGCATCTCAAGATGATGTAAGAAAAATTATGGAAAATAAAGAACTAAACGAAAATCTGAAGTGTGAAATGCCGAGGAAAAGGAAACCACTCTTGATTCTGTACGACGTACCCAAGTCACTTGAGCCATGCAAAATCCCAGAAAAAGTATATGAACAAAATTTTGAAGGAAAAATAGAAAGACAACAATTTCTGGAGGGGTTCAAGTCAAAATTTCGAACAGGCCCCAGAGATAAAAGCACTGTCCATCAAGTTGTTGAAGTAATTGCTGAAATAAGGAAGCAAATAATGCAGCAAAGAAAAATATACATAGAATTCAGTGCCATATCCGCAAAAGATTACACGGTAGTACCAAAATGTATGCATTGCTACGATTATGGTCATATTAGCAAACATTGTACCCAAACGTCGGCCGCTTGCAAACATTGTGGAGAAACTAGCCACAAGAAAGAAGGCTGTAGCAAGTCCTTACAGTCAGCTGTTTGTATCCCATGCAGGAAACGGGGAAACTCGTGCAACAAATCTGGCAAAGATTGTCCGACATACCAACTGTTTCTTCAAAGATTGATAAACAGAACAGATTATGGACAGTAGAAGGAACTCCAAGAGGATGGATAAACCATACAAATATCAATTATTGAGTATCATTATCAACCTAATAGAAGAAACAGTAGGGAAAGGAAAGAGGAATAAAACAAGAAACATGCCATCGAGGAAGAGGAGGAACGCAGAGAGGGCTGCAAGATACAGGGAGAAAATATTGCAAGAAGGGAAGGAAACAGCAAACAGCGTAAGCACGCCGACAGATGAATCTATCCTCCAACACTCAGAGATTACTTCTACCATCTGTGATATTTCTCCTAGACCTCAACCAAAACGAGCTGGACTTGGGTGGGTAGGACCAGTTCCAATGACATCCAACTACTGCAAAATTAGTGGCGCCTCCAAAAACCGAGCGAACGAAAAACCAAGACACGCTGCTATAGCTCCAGACCATATCTACCAAAAGTTTGAAAACAATCTGCAGCTTGCTAGACTAGAGGAAACACAAAATCTCACTATGGCGTTACGCCACCTAACCAGAATAGCACATCCAAATGGCAAAAACATCACATTTCCGCAACCAGAGGCAATTGATCGTATTCAACTTAAGATAAACAATATACCTACTAATTCAGCCCAGTTACTCACTATAGTCAAGCAAGTATTTGACAGACAGAACGAAATCTTTGATCCAGATCAAATTTATCGTCATTTTGTGATGACTCATGGAAGAATAATGCTTGACTCGAGACAGCCGTGGCCACAGTGCAATATCCATACTCGGCATCCATGAGTAGGGGTGCAGAGAGAATTAAGATCGCACAGTTAAACTGCAGGAGAACCAGTCTGGTTTTGCATGAAGTGAGTAAACTGGCTGAGGAAATGCAAATAGATATCCTCTGTCTTCAAGAGCCCCATTCCAGGGAAGGGAAAATCTCACACATGCCAGTGACGTCTCAGATAATCTCGACAGGGAAAAAACCAATGAGTGCCATCATAGTCTTCAATAAGCAAGTCACAGTCACAAAAATAACACAATTCTGCGATGAACATACGGTGTGTGTGGAGTTAGGTATGCAATGGGGAAACGTAGTCCTCGTTAACATGTACTTCCAATACAGAGACGATATTGATCCCTATCTTTGCAAGATTAGGGAAATATGTACAGCCATAGGCGACAGCCCTACGGTGATAGTTGCCGATGCAAATGCCAAATCTGCACTCTGGCACAGCGGTCGTACAGACGCACGAGGAGAAAAGTTACTCGAGCTGATTGGAGAATTACAGCTGTATGTCAAAAACGAGCCAAACAATCCATAAACGTTCAGTGACCGAGCAGGTGCCAAATCGAACATAGATATAACTTTAGCAAATCGAAGAGCAGGAAACCTAGTAAGCGGGTGGAAGGTGATTGAGAACCAAACCACCAGTGATCACAATCTAATTATGTTCGAACTGGGAAGACTGCGGGACGGTGCGCGCGAAGGCGCCTGTACCAATATTCAATGGCTATATGACATCAGCAAAGCCAACTGGCCAAGGTTGAGGAGTTGCTTTATTCCCCCCCCAAGTCGAAGATAAAGATTTTGATGTGGACAAGGCTGCGGAAGAAACAATTCGAGCAATCCAGGACGCAATGAGAACTGCAATTCCACTAAAGAAAACAATGGGAGTAAAAGACAAACCATGGACAGAAAGATTGCAGAAACTACGAATCACAATGAGGAAGGCAAGACAAGCATATCAACGTTGCCTCATTACAGAAGAGAGACAGACTCTTCTAGATAGATATAGGAACAAAAAGCAAGAGTTCAAGGATCTGTTGCTGAAGACAAAACAAAAAAGCTGGGAAGCCTTCGTCAGACAAAATATGAGATCAGGCCCATGGGGCATCCCCTACAAGATTGCCGCTGGCAAAATTAGGCCACCTACAACCTTGTCTACAGTAAGAAAACTGGATCGATCTATGACCACCAACTGGATGGAAACTGCACGGGAGCTACTTGACGTTGTAAGGAACAATGTCGACACCGGGGTCGGATATCAGCTTTACGTTCCTTAACTATAGTTCACTTACTTATCACTGGAGAATACTTGAAGTTCTTAAAATCGTTTGTTGACCGTGAATTGCCTAAGGAAAATGCTAACTGGTTTTCAAGATGGTCGCCACCTGTTCGTTATTCCCCAAACAGGAAAGGTATACTATTAAATGAAAGTCAGGTTGAAGTTTCACTATTCACATATATTCAAAAATGTCACTGTATTACAACTGTTCAGCTAGCAAGGCATCGGAATATCATCACACGAAAATTGCAAGTAGCGAAGCATAACCAAACCGATAATTCCCCCGGTAAAATTCAAAGTTCAAATTCCCAACATTTTACTATGTAACTGAAAAATCACAATATGGCGCCTATCCACCATCAAGCCTTCCCGTTTGTAGCCTAACCTCATGGTCATGCCACCCGAGGCTAGCTCGCCGCAACCTAACACGCACACGTCCTGCTTCGCTCACAATCCAGGCCAGAGTGCCTGTCATGGCGCTGCAATTCCCTATATCAAACTAGTAGTGGTCAAAATAGACATAGAAATTTTTGATTTATCTCCCGATATTTGCCAGAAATTCACAGTGGGTAGATCCCGCAAAAATACGTGTTTAGTGTCTCTTGGTAATAATGAATTAAGTGCTCCAGAACGGAGTTATAGATTTATTTAGCTGGGGTGTGTTGCTACACTGGATTACGTAGTCATTTCAAAAATCTGTGTACAAAAAATGGACCGTCAAAAATTTTAGATTTCGGGCTTTAAGTTATTTTAGAAGTGCTCTCCCGTCTCTGCTGATTATATTGGTGTATAAATTATCCAAATCTGTTCGGTAGTTTAAAAGATATGGACTTCCTTAGAATCGGTAATTTCCTTACTTTTCGTCCTACAATTTGGCTTTTTATTTACAACTTTTCAGACCGAGGTATTACTTTTACAATGTTCCTTTATTAATTTTAAGTACTTTCCAAAAGTTTTTATTTATTGAGATATATTATTTTAGCTGAAATTCATGTCTGACTTACCGGCTAACTGCATAGTATCATTCACATTTTAGATTTTCTATTATCTTCTATTAAATGTTTATTACTTTGTTTAGAATTTATTTAATATTGGAGAAACTATTACGGGACGTGTTTAAATGTACTTTTAAGGTTTTGAGATTATCCCAATGAACTACAATTTACTCTCGAAAAGTCGCAACGTGGGACTGTTAACCAAATCTTATTATCACTTTGATATTTATTATTAAAACGTTCTGGAACCATTAGAAATGTACAGAATATTATTATAAATGGTTTGTTACATTGTTTTATAATCGGTATGGTAAACTGAGCTTCCCTTTCCATAACCTCCTCGGTAATAAGGTACTTACATGCCCCCCGAAGATTGAAGTAATTTTTGCAAAAAACTTACTGAACATCTTAAAAAGAAAGAAAAACCCTAACAATCCCCTTAAACTTCCTAATAACAAAAAGAAACCCAAAGAAAATCACTAAAGCAAGAAAATCCCCGAAAATCCCAATGACAAATTTAGAGAACTATCCCAAAAAGTTAACTAACCCTACGCTTATCGGTCGGTATGCTTCTTCATTCATACTCCAAAAGTTTACATCTCAAATATCAAATTGTTACCACATTCATACTCAAAAGTTACTTCAAATTATCAAAGTTCACAAAATTCAAAAAGAAATATGAATCATGTCCTTATTACACCAACTGGTGTTATGAAAAACACAACTTATCAAAAGTGGTATGTAACCACACAAAAATTGTTAAATTACGTTACAAAATTGTTTCCCAACTGTAACTGAACAACACTAAAATGTAAACAGTGAAATTGTGTAAGAAAATTTTAACATACCCAAAAAAAAAAAAACACAAAAGTATAAAACCATAATTACAATTTTGCCTATTACATCACCCCCTCTCTTACTTTGGCTTTGTCCCTAAAGCCATTTATTCTGATGTGCTATTTTCCCTGTGCTATGGAATTCTCTTGCGGGGGCTACAATTCAATACAACCTGTTCGGCGTCCAATCCTGTACAACAAAAGGTTGACATTAGTTTTTAATACACTGTGCACTAACATCTTGTGTCACTGGTTTGTACATTATTGCTATCATTTTCGCTGGTAGCTGGTACTGCCATGAAAATTTGTGATGCTCTAGGTAATTGTGTGTTTATTTTAAATTTTGTTAGTTTTTTGGAATATCTCTTGTATATACATAATATAAGAATAATTATAGGTAACAATGAAAGGAAAGAAATGCCGCGAGGCAATATTTACATGGAAAAGAAAGGGAAAATACACCCAACACTCACCAAAGCTGAAGGGAGGAGGGCAGCAGCAACACAGCACAACACACAAACAAATAAAAAACAATATTTCGGGTCAAGAATCCCCTTTTTCAAGTAAACAGATAGGTGGCTGCGTCGCATCCGACGCAAGTCTTGCGCAAGACCAGCCACCTATCTGTTTACTTGAAAAAGGGGATTCTTGACCCGAAATATTGTTTTTTATTTGTTTGTGTGTTGTGCTGTGTTGCTGCTGCCCTCCTCCCTTCAGCTTTGGTGAGTGTTGGGTGTATTTTCCCTTTCTTTTCCATAAGAATAATTATAATAGATATAGATACAATTGATGTTAAACTAATGGATGTTACTAGAGTCTTATGCCTATTTTGAAGTTGTACTTGTGTTTCTATATTGGCCAATAAATGATTGTATTTTATTGCATCTCTAGCTTGTTGCAGATGTTTGCTTATTTCTGAAGTGAGTTTTTCTGGGTTTGTTTGATTTAATTGCAATAACCTTTGACTATGGTATATTCGTTTCTCAAAAGTGGGTAATACATAATTGGGAAAGGAAATATTGATTGAACTTATGACATTATGTACAACTGGTATGATAAAATTTTCACCCAGGAACTGGCATTGTGCTGCCTGTTCAATAATTCCTGAAGATGTTAGCTTAATTCTATCGACTGTTTGATTTAGTTGTTCATTCCAACAAGTAACTGTTATATCCTGCGGTTTTACCATTGTGAACACCCAGTTTTGTTTTACTGGTGCCACATATGGACGATGTATTGATAAAACTTGTCTCTGGCAAAGACTGGAAAAATTGCTTGCAAAAAACATTGAGGTTTCACAGCTCGGAAAATTTCTATCATGTAACGTTAACAAAGGACAAATCGTTATTGCTGAATTATGGCATTTCTCCAAATCTCTGTTGTTCACTACGGCATATGAATTTTGATTTTGGGTTAACAATAATATCTCGTGTGTTTCCCACTGTATGAAATGGTTTGTTTGTTCCCATGCTACTGGAAAAGTGTGTATTGAATATCTTGTTAAAACAGAATCAGTTGTGCCGGTTGGGATGTCTATAATGATTCTTAACTGTTCATCCATCAATACTACATTAACTGTAACAATTTGGTAATACTTATATATGTGTTCTAAATTGCAAGGAAATAACATATAACTTTGTGCTCCTAAATGTTTCTGAATTGTCTGCAAGTGCTGTAGATATACCTTAGGTAGAAGCAAAACATCACTCAATTTCCCATTCGAAGCTTGTATTAATGCAATTCGTAACTTGGTGAGTTCAATTTTAGTATTTGTGACCGTCAAGATTAACTGTTGCAACAACTGGGTACAATATAGTTGCTTGACAAAAACTTTTTCTAACTCTTTTAGGTTCTGATTGAGAGTTGTTTGTACTTCCTCTACTTTTGACATGAATGTGTGTGCTAATTTTGTAATGACAAAAGTTGAATTCGTTACTCCACATTCCAAATTCTTAGTTAACAAAATTTGTTTTGCCGCACTAATTTCTAAATTTTGAGTCAGTTTTTCTAATCCTACCAACCGGTTATTTTATTTTTTTACATCTTGCTCTGTTGCGGTACCTAGTACCTGTTTTAAAATAGATCCTCCTAGATTTATCCAACCTCTTTTCGATCTCCTATTTCCCTGGGGCAATAATTCTACTAAATTTTGATACTCTTCGTTTAACGAAACATACAGGGTTCTTAAAATTTCTATTAAAGTATGAGTTATATCTTCG
Organism: Vandiemenella viatica; assembly: GCA_031002005.1. Taxonomy (NCBI): domain Eukaryota; kingdom Metazoa; phylum Arthropoda; class Insecta; order Orthoptera; family Morabidae; genus Vandiemenella; species Vandiemenella viatica. The sequence goes on from CM061918.1 coordinate 122,818,375, forward strand.
TCATAGGACGGTAAATTTTGGAAGGACTCATCTAGTGATTGAAAAATGTTGCTCAACTGTACGCTATGGTTGCGAAGTTCCGTAAAATCAATTTGTGCAATCACTGACCATGTATATGGAGAGTGAATTACATCCTGTTCTAACAAAAATTATTCCATTGTCTAGAGGTGTGACCTTATAACTTATAGAATATTCGATTTCTTGTGCTATTACTAATGCTATTGCTAAAACTATCTGGAAACCCATTTTTGCTTATTATAAAGAATAGTATTTACACTTTCCTAATTGTAAGTTGTTTTTAGTTTAACTCTCTTACTATTATAGACTAATCCTAATTATTCTTATAATTACACGAAAATCTTATTTAACCACTACTGTTTATAGATTGTCAGATACTTATTCTGGTCCGTGTTTACACACTGCACTGCTTACAGTCTGCTCAGCAATGTTGACACTGCGAAGCGCTGAATTGCTGCTAACCAGGTCACTTGCCGATCGTAGTCAGCAATCCTGCAGAACACAAGTCTTGTGACAGAATGCTGTACTGTTAATTTCATGTTACACACATGTGTCCTCCTTTCGCTTGTTTGTTTTTGTTTGCGATTATGTGACGGTGGGTGTGTGTGTACTGGAGTATTTTTGTTTATGTGTTAGCATTTTGTTCTTGAGGTAGAGCAGTATTCAACCCATTTATTATCTTTTAATTTCACACTACAAGTTCCGTTCAATGCGACTCAATGAAAAACATTTATGAATATCTCGCGCAAACTATATTTTATCAATTTACTAGCGTCTTTCTATCTTTCAAGTGAGACATGCGCATGGCTATTGTAATTTTGCTACTTACTGCACGTTACTGCGGAATTTTTATTACTATTATTACTATTATTACTATTTTTATCTATTTATTTTAATCTTTATCTCGCCTTCTCAGGTTGTAGCGCTGCTGCGCCCGGTTTCCTGGACTTACCTTTCCGTCCGTATCTCCTTGTGTGCTATGACTTTCCGTTAATGCTAGTGAAATCTTACTATTATTGCGATTCCGCAATTGATAGTGTTGGTTGGGTACTGCTCCTACTTGTGGTTCTGTGTTCGGTTCTCTCCCGCTTCTTTACTCCGGTGGTGGTTTATCGGTGTTGCTTAGAACCTGTTGATCGCTTTTACGCCATACATATGGTTTTACTCTGTTTTTGTTTACGATCGCGTTTCTATTTGGTAGCTTTATTTCTAGTGTTACGTTTGATGGTATAGATACGACTTCAAACGGACCTTCCCAATTTAACGTTGAATTTAGAGGTAGATCCTCGTTTCCTATACGGTTTATTCAATAAAATGAACGATCCTGGTAAAATTTCTTGTGGTTGGGCCTTTTTATTGTACTGCTTTGCTTGTCTAGCGAATGCTGCTGCGTTAGATTTCTTTACGCTGCTCCAAATTCGTTTTAACTTATGTGCTAGGCTTCTAACTTCTGGGTTATTTATGTCTTTAGAAATCGGTGCTAATGCGAATGGTGATCGCATCTCATAACCATACAATATTTCGTACGGTGTTGAGGAATGGATTTTACAGTTATATGCGCTAACTATAAATGGTAAGATCGTGTCCCAATTTTTATGTGATCTGTTAACGTAACAGCTTAGTGCTTTTATTATTGTTTTGTGCGTTCGTTCGATCGGCCGTTGCACTTAGGATTTAGTGCTGATGTCCTTAGTTTTTCAATACCTAGTAGTTTACAAGTTTCCGTGAAGATTTCTGATAGAAATTCGATCCTTGATCCGAAAGGGCGGAATGGGGATCCGTGTACCAATACCCATTTCACAACAAACGCTCTTGCTATTGTCTCTGCCTTTTGATCTGGAGGGGTATCATAACTAAGTATCTCGAAAATGCGTCTATTATGGTGAGAATGTACGCGTTTCCCTGTTCGCTCCTTGTTACTGGACCAACTACGTCAATATGAATTCTTTGGAAGGGTTGGGTGGTCTCTGGTAATGGTTGTAATTTTTCTTTATGCCGGGATTCTCCCGCGCGCTTGCTGCAAGTTAGACAACTCGCACATACTGGCGTACGTCTTTTTGCCTATAGGGCCACCAGTAGGCTCTCGCGATCAGCGATTTGTGTTTTTGTAACCCGCGTGACACCCATAGAATGAGTCATGGTGTAGCTTCATAACTAACTCTCGTAGTATCTCGGGTACAACTACACAATCACCTTGCTTTGTTTTTCGGTGTAATACTTCACCATGCATAACAAAGCGTGGATGTTGACGCCACTTTGCGCATTGTGGGTCACGGGACTGATCGGTAATTGCGCTAACGACAGTGGTTGCTGCATGTTCAGCGTTCTGACCTTTCTGCTTAGTCCGTCAGCATGTCCTATTTCCCGACCAGGTTTCACGATTACTTTGTATTGATATTCAGCAAGTAATAGAGACCATCTCATTAATCTACCTGAAGGGTCCTTCAAATTTAACAACCATTGAAGGGCACTATGGTCAGTAACTACATCGAATTCACGGCCCCAGATAGGTACGGTAATATTTAATCCCCCATACCAAACCAACCATTTCACGTTCAGAAGTGAGTAATTCGATTCTGCTGGACTCAATTGTCTGGACGCGTAGGATATGGGTTTTTGTACTCCATTGAAGTCTTGAGAAAGAACTGCACCACATGCGTATTGGCTACAATCTACAGTAAGTCGAAAACGACGTGAGAAATCTGGGATTGATAGCAAAGGTTGTGTCGTTAAAACATCTTTTAAAGTATCCATAGCTTTTTGACATTCTTCTGTCCAAATGAATTTAGCGTCTTTTAATAACAATCTGTTAACGGTTTAGCTATTTTTGCGTATCCTTCTATGAACTTCCGGTAGTAGTTCGACAAACCAAGGAATGATTGCAATTCCTTGACTTTCGTAGGGGTGGGAAAATCTTTTACTGCCGAAACTAATCTTGGGTGGGGTTTCACTCCCTCTTTTGAAATTAAATGACCTAAGTATTCGATCTCTTCGTGATGAAATGACATTTTTTATATGATAAAGTTAAATTAGCTTTTTTAAGACGTTCTAGTACTTCCCTTAATGGTTTATATGCTCGTAAGACAAAATGTCAGGAAAGAAAAATTATCACTTACACGTTCCGACAGTATTATATTATTCCCACCTTTGTTACAAGTTCCCAAATCTGAGATTGCAGGACATTTTCTTTCTAATACAAATGTAAAATTTGGATGTAGTACTAACAATAATATATAAACAAAATGCCACATATTGTTGGTTCTGATATACAGAGTAGTAATCATTTTAACAGATTAGAAGCACATTTATTACCATAGGAAATGATGTTAGGGATACAAAGCAGAGCCATAATTTGCAGCATCAGCACAATAGAAACAAAGTAACATAACAAAAAGCAATTTTTTAAAGTAAGTCACTGTTTCATACAGCTCAACTTCTGCTAAGACATTGCAGAATAATTGATGATAAATGTTTATCGTTTTGTGTAATGGATTTATGTGGTACTCCTGCTGTGTAACAACTTACATCCCTAGCACAGAACGATGTTTGTTAGCATCATTATTGATCATACCTACATAACAAATTACAGCCTTCAGGAATTTTTATATATAAATGAATACACAACATATTCTCTCTATTTTACTTCAAAATTAAAGTTTACATCATAATGCCATACATTAATAACAATAATTTTAAGCACATTATTTCAGTTCGGTATTTTCACAGAAGTCAGGATAGTTTTGTTAATTACACGGGTGCTGACAAATTAATGAAGAATAGTTTTTTAAATACACTAGCTACTGACAGTGTGGCCACTTCTAATTCTGCTTTTTTTTTTTTCAGGAACTTGACGTTCTTCAAATAAACCATGGCAAAAGCTCCACTCTGTAGTTCCAGCATTAATGTAAATGAATGGCATCACAGTGCATCTGAATTCAGTACCAATTCTTCAGCATCCAAACCAATTCACCATCAGTACTTTGCTGTTTTGTAGTTTTCTCTGTTCCACTTTCCCCTTCCTTCCCATTAATATCACACTTGCCATCACTGCTTTGCTGCTCACATGGATTTGTTTCACTCTCATCCTTTTTCTCGGAATCTGCCTGTTCCCCATTAACCTCAATCTCAGCATTGCTACTCTGTTGCTGAGATGGATGTGTTTCGCTCCTCATCCTCCTTTCAGAATCTAATAAATTACATCGTCACTGTTCTTTTGATTGTCAACCTCTTCAACAGCACTGTCCTGATGATTAGGGTCAAATAAAACATCCTCATACTTGGCATCACCAGACACCGACTTGCTGCTACTGCTGCTGTCTTCCGTAACCTTCTGGCTGGAAGTATTTTAACCCCTTTCTCAGCATCTGGCACTAACTTATCACAAACCTGCAGCTCATTTGTATTGCTCTTATCCTTGCTAACAATTTGAGCATCACCACTTTGATCTGATGAGGGTTGGTTTCCACTACCTTCAACCTCACTTTTAATATCAGCATTCCTTTTCTTTGGAGGTCGTTTTGTAGCTGCACCTTCCTTCTTAGCGATTTCTAAGATTTTGAAGGTTACTCTACCTAGACCACAGAAAGCCTTGAAATCAGCTTTCTCCAGCATTTGGAATGATTTCTGGCTTATCGAGAAGGTCAATGTTTGCCCTTTCTCGTCAACCTCCCGATTTGTCAGCAGCCATTCATTTGTATTCAGATCTGGGTTCTGGTTTCGAAATCTGGTTCTAATAGCTTCGATATCACCTGTATCAGGTACCCATGACTGAGTACTTGTATCTCTTAGGTATTGCTGTGGGATCACTACCATCAGGTCTGTTATGTCCTTAAATTCTTTAACAGTATGAGTAAGCCATGTTTTGGTTTTCTCATTTGCGCACGTCACCCACAAGATCCCATTGCGGAAATCTGTGTTCAAAAATTGTGGAGGCTGGCTTCCACGTGGAACATTGTCAATCATGGAAACTAATTTATTCTGTATCTGATCTGACAGTGATTGGTCAAGAGTAAATTCGGGATGACGCTGGTCGATGACTGCTACTCTAAAGCCATCTTGCTCTGGAGGACTCTTGAATTTCTTGGCTGGTCTGGAAGTAGAAGTTGGAGATCCAGCATCTACCAATGGTCTTTTAGATCCCCCACTCTGTTGTGAAGTGCTTGTGCTAGATTTTGAATGCTGTGCATTTGGTTTATTTTGATTCCAAGTACCTGCTGCTCTTCTTTCAGCTTTCTGCTGTTTTTTGCTTTGAAAGGAATTCGAAGGCCCTGCAGAATTATTCATGGTAGATCCTGGACCTGAAACGTTTTGCCTATCCAAATTTGTTTTCCCTTGTTTGCTTTGGATTTCCTTGGTGTTTGGACCCACAAAAGTCACATAATGTAGCGGGCTATTTCTTGCTACGGGTTTGTCATGGATGGCTGAGTAGGCTAAGTGGCCGTGAGGTAACTTACTTGTCAGGATGTGTTACCAGTTGACTCGGCTCTGGCGTTCTTCTCGTCTCGCATACTAACCGACGCTACCAAGCTGCTTGAGGAGTAAATAGTGTTGAGGTGACTATTACTGAAACATTCTATTGGTACACCTCCTGGTTTATTGACACCTTATTTCCATACGATACATCTTCACTGGCTTCCCTACAACAGAACTCCATAGCTTGCTACTGATCCAAACGGACGAATGCTTTGGCTATCATGATGCGTAACTATTAACGACTTGCTTGGCGGTGTGGCGCACAGCGGTAGATACTAAACTGACATAGTGACAGTCGATCAATGTCCTAATGATGTCTGACCAACATAGTGTCTGACTAGACTGATCAACCCGACGGACAGGCTGCCAAGACTGACTGACGGTCTAGCCCCGACTGACCTGCCAAGACTGACTGCCCTCTCACGACCCCTGGGCGTGTCCATATATCGCGCCACCCAGAGTGACGTCGGCGTGACTGCTTTCCTAACACTACGGCTAGGTAGTCACCTTCCATCGTGTTCTCGAAACATCACGATGGCTGGTCACGTATTGCTCCCATTTACTGGGTCAGCTGTTTGCGTTAGCTACTTGAGCCTACGCTCGCGACCTCTTTGCTGTATTGCGGCTGATTGTTTTGCACAACCGCTGACACTATCGAAACCTACTTTTCTCGGCCGTTGTCCGCTTACGCCGACCGCCTCACAGCTTATCGCCGTAACTTCACTTCTCTAACAATTCGAATATTATAATTACAATTTTGCCTATTACAACGCCATCAACCGCTTAATGGAAATAGCTCTAAACTCTTCCAAAAATTATGTGGTCAGAGTATTTGTGGATATCGCCGGCGCATTCGACAATCTCTGGTGGCCCGCGCTGTTCGAACACTTAAGAAACATCAACTGTCCAAAAAACCTATATACCTGTTTTAGAGATTATTGTAGAAATAGATATGCCAAATTGCGGTGCCCCAACAAGTACATAGAGAAAAGACTGACGAAAGGTTGCCCGCAGGGATCAGTGTGTGGACCAATTTTCTGGGACATTGGTTTGGAACCGGTCATGGAAATATTGCAACAAATGTCAGAACTGCTGGGTGTGGTGGCATTCGCCGATGATCTCGCACTTCTGATAGACGCGGACACCAGGCAGGAACTCGAAACAAAATGCAAAGCAGTAGTGGATTGCTTGAGTAAGTGGTGTGCAGCAGTTAAGTTAAACCTAGCCCCACAAAAGATGACCTACATGCTCCTAAAAGGAACACTCAAACGAAATCCGGTAATTAGGATCCAGGGAAAAACAATAAAGAGAAAAGCAGTAGTCCGTTACCTTGGTGTAAACCTGGAGGAACAACTGAAATTTGCGTCTCACATGGAGGAAGTATGTGGAAGAGCAGCACTGGTAATGCACAAATTGATAAGCATTGGCGAACGACGGTTTAATCTGCCTCCGCTCGTCATAAGAAGATATCACGATGCAATACTGACCTCCATTACAGGATACGCTGCAAGCACGTGGGCCAAGCACCTAAGAAAGGTCAAACCAAAGGAGCTGCTTCGCCGTACGCAGCAAGGAATTCTGCTCCGACTAACTGGGGCCTACAGAACAACGGCCACAGATGCCCTAACGGTTATACTCGGTACCTGGCCCCTGGACCTGGAAGTAAGGAAGCGAGGAGCGCTATACTGGATTAAAAAAGGAAGGTATGACCAAGCTGCTGAAATAATTGGAAGGCCTGTTGAAACCAAAAAAGATATTTGGGATGCGCTGATGGATGAATGGCAGCAAACATGGACTAACAGCAACACGGGCAGAAGGACCTTCGACATGCTTCCTTGCGTGAAAGAGAGAATGAACATGACTCACCTACAACCATCTCCAGGGCTCATACACTACATATCTGGCCATGGTCCATACAACAGTTTCTTAGAACAGAGAGGCCTCAAAGAAACAAACAGGTGCGACTGTGGTGAAGTAAGTACTCCCGAGCACGTGGTTTGGGAGTGCAAACAAACTGAAGAATCAAGGGCATATCTCCAAATACAACTTCAGAACAGAAGAATATACGATATACTGCGTGATACCGAGCTCTGGCACTTGCTGGATGAAGCTGCTAATCTAGCGTCGCAGCGCGAGAAGGCGAGATTTGTTGAATTGAAACAGGCAGAGCGTAGGGGACGCCGCGAGCAACCGGCATCAGAAGCAAAAAGAAGGACAGGAGAGGAAGAAACTCAAGAGTAAAGAACAATCCAAATTTGACTACAAGCACTGCCCATGACTAAGGCGGTGCCTGCACCAGGAAGACGGCAAAGACTCAATTCATCGTAGTGCCTCTGGAAGCCAGAGACACCTTCTCCAGGGCTCAGGGGGTGGCCTGCTCTGATCCAGGAGGGAACTCCTGATGGGGGAGCAGGTGGCTCCAGGGACAAACCGGAGAAGAACAAGACCACTACCTGGAACGTGAAGCTGGCTGACGACACTTTGTGGTCAGCAGTCGCCCCGCTGCATCAGCAGAGACAGCTAGCGGCCAGATGTCGACGCAGGCCAGCAGTGGTAAAGGAAGAACGTATACAAATAGACAGTTTATTAATTAGAAGTATGAAAATACAAAGACAATTGCTGATTTTGGTGCGAATTAGTAAGATGGTAGATTAATTAGTAGATTAGTTGGTAGCTTAAGTGGTATATTAATTATTAGAATAATTAGTAGATTTACTATTAGAATACTTAAATCCATTAAATCCTTAAAAAATAATTATCCAGATATATTATTAACAAAAATAAAGTAAATTGTTTTAAGAATAAAACTGTAGAAACTAAGGGCCTACTTTAGGTAACAAGGTAGTAGGCTATGTAAAATCAGGAAATAAAAATAAAAAAAAACACACACACACACATAGTCTGAGCTCTTGATATTAGTGTTAAAAAGTTGTCACTGTAATTTAATGACTCGATTACAGTAATTTTTTATTTAGCTGTCTCTTGATGCTTAATTTTTTTAATTACTTGGTACCTACAAGAAATTAAGTTATATTATACGAGAACATACATTACTGTCCATTACGATTGCAGTTTTGGTCAGTCAGCAGTATTCCTGATTGGTGGTCAGACCCTGGAAGACCCAGCAACTCCAGTGCTGCTGCGCAGTGGGGACGTGGTGGTGATGTCGGGTTGCAGCCGACTTGCATATCACGGCGTACCGCTCATCTTGCGTGACAATCTTGCACCGTGGGAACGCTGTGAAGAGGATTCGTGGCTGCCATTTGACAACTACGTTGCCACCTCCAGGATCAACCTCAACGTCCGTCAGGTGTTACCTTCAGGCCAGAATATGTTGCACAGCAAGACATAGACAATGCTATCAAAAACATAGATTACATTTCCTAGTAAGCTGATGCACTAATGTGCCTATGGATGTGGGTTGGTGATAACATGCACTGAGTGTTATCAGAGCACTTAAAAATCCATTTGAAGGGAGCATATTGACCAGCCTTGAAAAATGAATGAAGTACAACACCTAGCCAAATAAACAGCAATGATTTTATTAAGTAACTATCATACTTAACATAGCTCAAGGTGCTGTTTTAGGTATCTAAAGTTTTTATTAATTATTGTCTTTTAACAATAGAAACATTCTGTTCAAATCGCCCCATAAGATATTCTCTAACAAAATGCTGAATGCTAATGAACCTTCAAAACTGTTTTATATGTATATATATATATTTTTTAAAACAGAAAACTATTTTTGTGATTAATGTTGGCAATAAAGATAAAAATGTTACTGGTTGAAGTTCCCTAGATTTCCCCAAGATCTAGTTTTCCAACAGTCCTGAATGTATTGGTAGGACTGTGATAATTTTTATCCAAATGTAAGTTGTCTGTCTTCCTTTTCTAAATCTTTTTCAAACTTCCTACAGTAGGTATTTGTAGACACTCAAGTCCAAGAATCATCTTCAGTGTACAAGCACCTAACGTGTAAAATCTCTAGCTGTATCATGTTAGCACATTTAATTCTGATGGATCCCATGCTCTGGTGGCAATTTCCACTGTCACCTATTTATACCTTTCTTCTTATTACTTTTTTACTATCTTAAGTCCTTTGAATGTAAATTCTCCAATCCTGTTTATGGTATAGAGAGTGATCTGAGGAAGATGATAAAGGAAGTACAGTATTCCAGGGCAGAATTAATGCAGATCCTGTGTCACCGTGATCGATCCCAGTTGAATCCAGTTGCAAGGTGTGTTTACCTGAAGGCACAACCTTGGAAAGCCACGGGGTCTCGCTAGGCATGGCCTAATATTAGGTAGTTACAAAAGGGACGAATTAGAATTATGACTGGTTTAGGATGGTGCCTTTTTAGAAGAAAATGGAATACTAATAGATTAGCTCATTTGTTTATCCATCTGTCAGTCTGTCATCCCCTTATAACTTCTGAAACCATTACCTTAGAAATTTGTAATTTCACACTACTTTAGCTGTTACTAACCTTACCATGACTATAGCATAAATTTTGAAAATCATGGGGGTAAAAATAATTATAGGAGGTTTAGTGGAGGAAGGTGCTAAAGAAAATATTTCCTTTTGATAAACGTCATGGGTACCAAATGCATGCTGACAACGAGGCAACACTAAAAATATTTTTATTTTTTTTAATTCCATGGTCTGTGGAAGTTTTTGTTAAATGAAGAAGTAGCCATCCCCCTACCCCATATTTCTGAATCCACTGATCTGAAAATTCTCTCCAAATTTATGATGGAATGTAGCTTGCCATAGTTTTTAACATTATAGTTCTTGCAGAGTAACTGAGCGGTTTTGACAAATTTCATCATGTAATATTTTCTACATAAAATCATATCTATCATTTGATTGGGAACTTCATGAATTAGATTATAGATTTGTCATTAAAATATATTTTTTTAATTTTTTTCAAAACTCTCACTTGTTTTACAAAAGATATTTTGTGTGTATTTGATTTATGTATGCCACATGAATGACAACTTTCCAAAACATTTAATTAACTCTGTCAAAAAATAAAATTTATTGATTTTTTTCTGTATAATAAATTTAATACACCATCTGCATACTCAGTTGACAATTCCAGTTAAGGTTGCTGGCTGTTGATTGAGGGGATAAAAATATGTAATTAAAATGGATAATGATTTACAGATAAATAGTGGAGAAGTTATAAATACCAAAAAATAAGTAGTAGTGACAGTGAAAATAGTGTTAGGCAATGAAAGGAAGGAAAAATACATAAAGTAAACCCATCACTCACCACAGATCCAGAGGACTACTATGAGAAAATAAATACGAGCTTACTTTATATTATTTTGGCATAAATCTTAATTATGTATTGACGTGAGAATATGGCAAGGGGATACCTTGAAATGTTTATATTAAGTTTGGAGACATGCTGCTTACCAGAGGATTGGAAAAGTGCTACAGTATTACCTTTTAACGAAAGAAGGGAGAGAAGTAGGGTTAAATATTAGAGTCCAATTTGACCTCAGTGATAGGCAAATTGATGGAGAACTTTATATGTAGCCACATCAGAAATATGTGACAGGGAAGAAAGTGATTTGTAAATCAGTAACAATGTTTTAGGAAATGTATTTTATTTGATCTCTTTGAGTTATGTGCAAGATAAGGTGAATAAGGAGGGAAGATGGAGTTGCAACCAAAGGCATTTAACAGAGATAGTCACAGCAGGGTGGTAATATGTTAAAAATCATTGACTGGGTGGAAGAATGAATTATTAATAGGAAGGAAGCAAAAAATTAAGGTTTCATGTGAAAATGGGACTGCAGCAAGGTATTCTGTTGGGACTATTACTGTTCTTTACACTCATAAATGATTGTATTGGTGTTCTAGTTATAGTCGAGGTTGTTTGCAGATGACACAGTGTTAAATAATAGGAGTAAATTGGAGAGGATTATGGAAACCTACAAGAGGATCTGAATAGGTAGGATATCTAGCTCGATAAGTCAACATGAAATAAATAAATGCCTAAAAAGGTCTTTTTTTTTGTATACTTATTGAAAAGCAATATTTTGTGAGATTACAAAGAGTGAGAGAATTGCATGTTGAATACATTGATTGTAAATATTTTACCACATGATTTGATGATAAACTTGTATGGGTAGTAAGGAAGGTTTCAAAATCCTGCATGTACCACAGACAGTGTTAAGGTATGTGCCTGGCCACGGACTCCTCCCTTGCAGATGCTGCAGCAGACTATCCAATCTCAAGAATATCTTTGTGCACAAATACCTTGTAATTCTCCTATACCATCACATTGATAATTCCCATGTGGCAGACCTTGCTGCAAAATATGTAACATCCAACCAGATAACACTACCTACACTAATCCAACAACAGGATAAATTTTCCTCATCATTGGACATGCCAAGTACACCACAACACAAAGCATATATCAAACGCACCTGCCTCCACTGCATCAGTTCATACACAGGTTTCACCAAGAACCCACTTTCCATCAGAATGCATGGCCATGGACCAATAGATCATACCAGCAACTTAAAACAGCCAGTGGCAAACTGTGCCAGTATCAAGAAGTTGAACAATTTAAACAACTAAAGTCTGTCAGAGTCTTCCCTGAAACCACAAGCTTACCAATATGTTCTAGGCACCAGACATCCTCAATTTCCAATAAGTCCCTTCCAGTAAACCCAACACTTCATATCCTCTCACATTCATTTCCTTGGTTATTTTTCCCCACTTCAGACAATATTATTTCTCTTGATTCAGTATTTTCTTGCCCACCTCCCTGGATTTGCTACCTCAGTACCCCAGTTGATCAGTGTGATCACATCTGTCCTCACTCAAGAGTATCATCTGCTTGCAAGAATAAGGTTTACTACCAAAATATTGTGTTGCACTTGTTTGTCAATCCCAGCTCTCCCATCTATCCTAAGTGCTGGGTTGAATTTCCCCACCTTACTTTAATTTCATTGCCTTATACTATTTTCCTGCTCATTATTCTTAGACCCCAGTATGATAAAGAGCTGGACTAGGAGACATAACTGTCGATAAATAATTGTTGATAGTATTCTCAAAATGTTAATTCCAAATCCATTTCATAGTGAAAAACCAATGCCACCTTTTGGCAATGACACTAGACTCTGGACTTACCTCAAGAGAAAACATTTATCAATAATCTGATAAGTGACTTAATATTCTGAGGACAGCCATGAGACCAGAGGGTTCTGGCCTCACATTCGGGAGGACGGCGGTTCGAATCCCCGTCCGGGCATCCAGATTTGGGTTTTCCATGGTTTCCCCAAATCACTCCAGGTGAATGCCGGGATGCTTCCTTCGAAAGGCCATGGCCGAATTCCTTCCCATTCCTTGCCCCCATCCTTTCCCGTCTCTAAAGACCACGTTGTTAAAAAGGGACGTTAAACTGTTACAAAAAAAAGAGACCAGAGGAAAAGGGGGTGGGGGTCTACCTCAACTCTCTCCTCCTGTAAAGTGTGTTGCTCAATCTATGCCAGCATCTTTTAAATCAATAATACAAATTGTGCTGTGCAGAAACTTGACTTATTACAGTATCGCTGTCTTGCAAGATAACATAGTTATTGAAAAATTCATTATTTCTGGAATCCATTGAAATGCCTTTCGACATAAGAAGATTCCAACTTTCCACAAAATTTCTAGTGGAGACACTTAAATCTCAAACATTGGGTAGACAAAGGTGCAAACAAACATACAAGTGACCAAATCAGTAATTATATCTTCACTTAATGACAAATTCATTTTAGAAGGAAATCTGTAAAAGCATTACAAAATTCGTTGTAGATCTTATTTCCCAAGCAACCTTACCATCTTCGAATCATAGACTCTCAATTACAGTTTTTAGGCTATGCATCGAATTAGAACAATTTATATCATTGACATCAAATTAACTACCGTAATATAGGCCCTAACACAACTCCCATTTATAAGCCTGGTTCCAAAAATAATTCTCAGAACTGCATTCCATAACACAGTATTGCGCATAATGTTCACTACTATAGTACACTTTATAATAGACACAATAGCATTACAGAGGGTATTAAGACAAGTTTATTATGGACGCACTCTCGTGGAGGGATCAAGACAGACCGTAACAAGTATATAGACAGGTGAACGAAAGAAGCCATCTACTGGGGACAGAATAGATCTGCAGCTTCCCCAGCTTAGCATGCATACTTCAGGATGGTTCAACTGTTGATGTACCTATACTGTTGAGGCTGGTGGCAAATTTACCAGACGAGGCCCTCCATCAGTGCCAGATCTAGGCAGGGGAGCAAACTGGGGCACCCAATTTATCGGTGATGGACAACCTGGGTGAAAGCTGTTTCAAGGGGCAGCAGGCCCTCTTGAGCTGGGGAACCCCTCCGGCTGGGGGCCTGTGTCATTTTGCCTGTTATGCCAGTATATTGTTCGGCACCCTTTGGATTGAGGACCAAGCTTAACTTTAGGGCTTTGAGAAAGTACCCTGTTTTGCTGCAAACAGAGTGGGAAACTTGGGGGGTACGTGGGGCAAAGTTACCCCGGAACCTGCTGGCTGAGTGCCTAGCTAACTAGAAATCAAACACTTTTTAAAATCTGCACCAATGATTTTGAGAATTTTTGCATTATAATTTTTTGATTTTATCCAAAAAACCAAAGTGTAGAGTAGACAATTTTGTCCGGGGAGGGGAGACTAAGAACGCTTACCAGGCGCCCAAGAATCCTAGTGCTGGCCTTCTTGCGGTGATTACACAGTATGTGTCGTTAATAACATCTTGTTTTCCTGCAAAAAGTATAGCCTAATATAAGACTAAAATGATGAAAGATCTATTAACCTATAATATTCATTTCCCTACAAATGTGGTTATGTTGCTTTCCACTTACTGAACTTCGATAATATCAAAAATGGAAACATTAATTTCTCGGGAATCCACTGTGAAAATACATGGAAGGAAAAAGAATAAATTCAGGGGCATAGCTACTATGGGGCTAGGTGGTGCAGTGCACCGGGGCCCCTACGCTTAGGATGCCCCAAGCACACCTCTGGCGGCCCCCAAAGCGCAGTTCAGAGGGCTTTCACAGCAAACTGGCGACCTTTTTTTTTTAGGTCTACCGTCGCCTCCAAGCACAATTTAGGGGCCCCCAGCCTCAGCTCAGGGGGCCACTACCAGTAACACAATGCAAAAAAAAATCCCCATCTGGCCTGAGGGCCCATAATGAATTTTTTGCACTGGGGCCCTTGTTGACCTAGCTACGCCACTGATTAAATTATTATTAATTTAAATGCGATGGAGCAAACAATCCGGTGGCAATTTCCCTAGTTAAATTCCTCACCCATTTACTTTTCAGATTTACAATTTTTAAATTCCTTAAGTGTGTTTGGCAAGTAATTCACGTCACCTGGCAATTCGTTCCAATCCCTTACACCCTTACCAACAAAAGAAAGTTTTCCATGAGCATACGCTGGCACTCGACTTCATGAATAAGGGAGTGGGAAAATTTTCTTTTGTTGATAAGGGTGTCAGCGATTGAAATAAATTACCTGGGAAAATGACGAATAATCTACCAAAAAAAAGTTAAAGGAATTTAAAATTAGTAAATGAAGTTTACACGAAAGTACGTTATATAAGATTATAATAATAATGGAAAGAGGTAAATAAAAAAAAATAAAAAAATGACTAGGTAAATTGTACCTGGAGCATGCGCTCCATCGCAACTCAATAATCTTTTCATTTCTGATTTTCCTCTCCAACAAAAGTTTTTTTTTTTTTTTGGGGGGGGGGGAGCACCCAAAACCCGCTCCTCCAAGCATGGCGGCCTTCCTGTTATCTACTGCTCGCCTCTGCACATGCATTAAGTTAGTATTTCTATAGGTGATCACAGGAACGGGATTGTGATGTATTCCATGCGTCCAGGCGTCCTCCTGTTTACATGGGTCCATCGGGAATGATAGACAGAAACTTTTGAAAGAAGAGACAGGGCAGAGGGAAAAAAGTGCCAGGGTTTTACCCCTGGGAAAAAAACCTCTGCGACAGTTAAGGTGGGATATAAGGGCGGCTGGCTAAGATACTGCCAGTACCGCGACAGAATCTATACTACAGTTGAGGATGATGTGGGAGGTGTTGTTAATTTGTTAGGGTGTCATGCAGTTACTTACCCCGCGAGGCGGCATGCCGTCTCCCGGTGTGGATGTCCGTGTGGATAGCGTGTTGTTGTGCCTGGCGCGGTGTCCTTGCAGCCGCCGCGCCAGTGTAGTCCCCTGTGGCAGCACGGGTCCCGGCGTCAGGCCGCGACGTTTCACCCGAGCAGAGGTCCAGCGTGTACGACTCACGACGTCCCCGCCACCAGCGGTCACCAGATCCCCGGCAGGACGACTCGTCGGCATCCACGTTCCAAGACCGCCGACCACGACTCGACTGTTCAGCCACGAGGGTAGGTGGAGCATCCACCGGCCACATAGCCGAAGTGGTTTCACCGGCCCGCGCCGCAGCGATTTCACCGGCAGCCAGATAATTCCAGTGTCCTCGCCGCGACGGAGCTCCAGTGTCCCCACCTGGCGGTACGCCGGTTTCCGCTTATGCAATGGCATCCCAGTCGAGACGGGCCAACGGCGCCAGCCTCTTAGCGCTTCCACCGACATCCTCGCCATGCGGGTTTGCCAGATCACGCACAGCAGCAGGTCCGCAGCGCCAGCTGCAGGTAGCTCGCCGAGGTCTGCGCCGCCGCGCTGTCGCCGGCGTACATGCCGGGGATGCGGTGATCTTCTTCCGTCCGACTTGGCTTGCCGCTCCGCACAGCAGCGGTCAGCCGGCAGAGCGAGCCGGCGGCCGGCCGGCCCCCACTCCTCCGCGCTTCCCCCAGCATCATGCCGTAGCGCGCCACCGGCGTGCCCGTTGGCAGTTAGCCAGTGTCTGCACCGCAGCGGTTTGCCCACGGCCACGCAGCAGAAATCAGCCAGCCAAGATGGCCACCCCAGCGCTTCCGCCGGCGCCACACACTGTTACGGTTTCCGGTATTCGGTGGTTGGTACAGCTGTGGCTGTGCACTGCACGGTTCCCGGTATGCGAAGGTTGTGCAGTGCATACCAGCTTTCACGCCAGGGCGGTGGCCAGCATTCAATCCACCGCAGGCCAAGGGCGTAGCCAGGATTTTGTCCAGGGGGGGGGCAGGCAAGAGAAAACTAATAATATGCATGCCACACTAAAAAAATATTAATGAGAAACTAATGTATTCTATTAATTAATTAATTTATGGATACATTAATATATATATATATATATATATATATATATATATATATATATATAATTACACTAATAGTATTTTTCGAGCTACTTCATTTGCAATTTTATCACAATTTTCGTATAAAAATTTTCTGTGTTAACTAAGTATACACACAGTTTACATGGTTCTCTAGCATCGTTGACCTCAGTGGAGAGAAGGACATGGGCGTAGCCATGATTTAGTTCAGGGGGGCAGGCAACAGAAAACTGATAATATGCATGCTAAAATAATGTTTATTAATGGAATAGATATGAGGCGATTTCTCGCACACACTTACAGCGGCCGCCAGAGGGCAGCGTGAGTGTTCATCCTACAGCGCACGCTGTCCAGCAGGAAGAGACCCCAGTTGCTCGACAGCCATCAGTCAGTCGTGGCGCTCGTTGTTGTCTTGGTCGTGTCACGGAAGTGCTTTCCCGAAACACCACGCGGACCGGCCGTGTACCAAACTGACTACACTAGTGGACATTTAGCTTTCCAGTATTCAATGTAACGCGCAAGTATAGTATTAATCGTGCCTTACAATATATCTTCAGAACGCATCGAGTTGTGTTTCATTGTAATCAGTTTCCTGTGTCAGTAACATTTGTACATGGGGCAACCGTTGCCCCATAATTGGTGACCCCAACTCGACCAGAAACAGGCACATTACCGCAACCGAACTTCAGACAACTCGTATTTGGAAGACTCTCCAGCAAAAGCAGCAGAACGCCCTCGTCAAATTGACCTACGATGGCCGACGCCGAACAACTTGCTAATGTGCAGGCGCAACTGGCGGACCTCCAGTAGCAGCTTGCTTCCCAACAGGCCGCACACGACCAACAACTAACCGCACTTCAACAACAGCATCAGCAGACTTTGTAGCAACAGCAGCAGAGACAGCTACTTGGCCATCAACCACAAACGAGCCACGTGGCTACACCACCAGAAACCCCTGTGCAGCCGCATTCCTCCGCCACCGCTGCTGTCGCTCCGGCCGCAGTTTACCGCGTCACGCCGAAACTTTCTCCGTTTTGGCCAGCTCAACCTGCGGTATGGTTCGCACAGGTCGGAGCACAATATTCCCTGGCCAACATCACCTCCGATAAGACCATGTATGACTACGTCGTCAGCAACCTCGACCACCGCTACGCTAGCGAAGTCAGCGATTGGATCATTAATCCACCAGCCACGAAATGCCCTACTTATGCAACATACTGCCACATATACATTAATTTATTCTTGGACTATATATATTCCATAATATATATGTATATATAAATAATTACATTAATAGTAATTTTCGATTTACATCATCCGCAATTTTCTTGTAAAAATTTTCTGTATACACTAAGCATAACAGCCAATTCAGATGGTTCTATAGCATCGTGAACTCAGCCATGTTTTAACACGGTGAGATGTAGAGGAAGACTTAAGGATTCCTCTTTTACGAGGCTGAGCCAAGGAAATTAGGGTTGCGATTTTTCTCACAGAAAAGGATATTACCACATCATTTAACTCTTCCGTAGCCAGGATTTTGTTCAAGGCGGGTGGTGGGGGGGGGGTCAGGCGAGAGAAAACATGATATATATGCAAAAAAAAGCTTATTAATGAAAAAAAACTATTTATTTCATTACAGTAAAAGTAATCTTCGAGGTTCTTGACAAAACCGATTCAAAACTTCACTTGCAATTTTGTCTTCACTTTCCTGAACCATTTTTCGGTGTACACTAAGCATACACAGGCCGTTTTAAACGGTTCTCTAGCATCGTTGACCTCAGCCACGTTTTAACACGACGCAGTGTAGAG
This sequence comes from Vandiemenella viatica, assembly GCA_031002005.1. Taxonomy (NCBI): domain Eukaryota; kingdom Metazoa; phylum Arthropoda; class Insecta; order Orthoptera; family Morabidae; genus Vandiemenella; species Vandiemenella viatica. The sequence continues at coordinate 122,836,949 of CM061918.1, forward strand.
AATGACCTTTCTATGTTACTTGTTGTGCAAGGTTGAGCCAATGATATTAGAATTGCCTTTCTTGTTGCTGGAAAGAATATTTCCGACTCCTTTAATACTTCCATAAAGTTTAATTCTTTAAGGTTTTCTCTGGTTCATATCTTTATCCTTCCATAGTTTGTACCATAATCGGCTTCATTATCAAAAGATTTCAAATTATAATAGTGGCAGAAACTTTCTGATTTCTTTTTAAAATCAACCAATGTCATACTTAACATTAAACTGGGGTTGTAGCGACATCAACCCGAAAGCAGGTAAATTTTCACTTGCAAAACGCTGCTCCAGTGAAGATGTCAGGGAATCTAAATAGGGAATGAAATCGATCGCTTCCAAAAATCGCTTGGAGACTCTGCAGGGTGATTGGACCGATGTTGCTGGCGAGGTACAATGCGCGGGACCTGTAAATCAGTTCCAATGGCAGCTGCAATTTTCATAGAATTGTCTAAAATATTTTGGCTCTCCCTGTCCGCGTTGCTGCGATGATCTTTTATGACCGATTTTATTCTTTTAATATGACTAATGCAAGTATACATGTCGATCGTCTTCGACTGTAATGCATTGGCAACAGGTTCCAATATACCCGAGTATTTGGCTATCAGTCCAACGCATATAACGAATTCTGACTTAGTAGCAGCGCAATGTAATTGGTAAGCACCTTTCCTGGCTGCAGCATTACCTTCTCTAGAAATTTTCGAAAGTCCATTAACAATATCTTCAAAATGTTCGTTAAACACAGCAATACTCTTGTATTTTATGCGACATCGGGTCTCACATAAGGGTGGAATATTCGGCACATACTTTCTCCGTAAAAAGATTCTCGAAAAAAGTTATGATATCTTGTATAGTGCTAATCGTGTTCCGTATTTCTGGAACTTGATTTAAATTATTTACAACTAAGTTAAGCCTGTGGCTTGCACAATGAAAATACAAGGCTTTTTTGTATTTCTCTTTAAAATTTTTTGAACGCCACCGATATCACCCGCCATTACAGAACAGCCATCACTAGCCTTGACCGACACACCTGTCAGGTTCAAGTCCTTCACCCTCTAAAAACCTGTCAATTTCTGACGCTATAGTTTTGGCATCCATCGCCGTCAATTCAACGAACCCGAGAAATTCTTCGCGGATTGTACTTTTATCTTCGTCATAAAAGCGGATTCCTATGGAAAGCTGTTCTTTCCAGCTATGTCACACGACTCGTCTGCCATTACACTGTACGCATAAGCCTTCTTTGCAGCCTGTATAATTTCATTTTTAATGACCAATCCGCACAGTTCAATGATTTCGTTTTGAATGTGTGGGGAGGTATACATGGCATTTTTCTTACCCTTTTCAAAATGTTGTTTCAAAACAAGATCACCTGATTCTATCCTTAGTTTCAGCAGGTCTTCAAGAACACCTTGATGTTGCTCTTTACCTCTTAAAGGCAAGTCATGTGTTCCACAAAAAATAATTGAAGATATCATAGATGACACGATTTGTCGGGTCTTCTATTTCCTTCTGGTGCGCCGTATTCATCATTACATCCACAGTTGTTTCTGAGAAGTTCTTAGCATCGTTGACTGCAGATTGATGATAATGTGACGAAGCATGTTTTTTGCAGTATTCATGTATGTTTTTAAACCGACAAAAAGGTCGAGTCACAAATGAACCCAAAATGCCAGCTACTACTTTTGGCGGAAATAGTACACAATATAGACACAGTGAACCTTTTAGGTGTTTAGAATATACAAGCCAAGGCGCGTAAGTCTTCAACCAACCATGATTAAATTTTCGATTTAAATTAGCGGCTTCAGCATCTTCAGCAAAATTGTAATTTTCAGGAGGTACCCAGCAGCGTTTTAGCATATCTATTTTTTGGCTTGTAGTTATTGAAGAAGCTCGTCCTACCCATTTGCCTAGGTCATTATCACAAACAATCTCAGCTATGTTTTCTACACAGGAAGGTTTAGCCTTAATCTGTGGCATACTCTTGAGCTTTTCTCCTTCGCAATCACTTTCGCCACTACTATTATCTTCTCTTTTTTTTCAAAGTTCCTGAAAGAAAATATACAAATAAATTAATATAATATAAATATCAAAACTCGTACATGCGGTGCCCTCAGACGCAGCTTCATATTAATTTCAATCTTATGAATTAAGTACATTGCTGTTGGAGATAGATAAACATCGATTAATTGTAAATTTGTGTACTTTTCGTGTGAATGAGTATAGTTGTGATGGCCGGACATGGTTAGATGGAGTGTAACATGATAAAATATTTTATTCTTGGCTGTCCGGGTGACGCCGCGTCATATTTCTTGTAGCCTAGAATTAAACCACAGAAGGATGGTCGAAACGTCGGCTACAAGAGATATGGTATGACGCCAAGAATCAACTGACTCTGGCTGCGGAAGCCTACGATTACAAATGATTCAATATTGTATAATGTGACAAATGTTAGTTAAGACTAGTAAGAATATTTTGTAAGCCATAGTGTTTTGCATATGATTTTGGCTATATAGAATTGTTTAAATTTGTCATTTTTGTTTAGATGATGTTAATAGTAACAAGTTCATTTAAAAATGTTTCTTCATGATTAAGTAATTTTGTGTAGGTTGTGATTGTTATTGAACTATTTCGATTGTTTGAAGCGATGCAAAAGCTTCTGGCGATGCTTCTGATTTTTCTCGAAAATTAAGTATAGTCTATTTAAACTCGTGAGCTTCCAGTACGGATGGACTAATGAAAAAAATGTATCGAGACAACATATCGCCATGTCAATATGTCGATATTTTTCCTAAAGCCGGTAATTATCCAAAAATATTCACCAAACATATTAATATATAAGAAAATTTAAGACACATCTAGAAATTATTTAAAATTTTATTAATTAGTTTATTTTTACAATATAGCCATCAAAAGGAATATCTGTTTTTCATGCTCCATAACCATCTACTCATGTTGTGCAGTGCCACCAAGTTAACTGCAGAATTCATTCTCTGGGACGACACAGAAGAGGCTTGAAATATCAGGTACTCATCCCGATTTCCGAAAGCACTGGCGTGAAGTATTGGCAATTCACCCAACACTTTACCGAGTCTGATTTCCTATTAACTAGTGGCTAATCTCAGTAGGGATTGAACCAGAGCTTGGAATCACTTGTGTAATGCTTGTGCCAAGATAAGTTTCTCATGTGTGGACCACATTGAAGTAACATCGGAGATAGCTTACACTGCTGACGTCTGATCTTACTTCTGAGAACGTTGTACTCGTCGTCTATCCTGTTCGAATCTCATTACTTGTTTTCGATGTAGCATTTGACGCTCCAATTACAGAAGTAAAAGTGCATACACCTGAATCGTGGATCCAGTATGGTAGCTGCTGCGAGAAATGTACTTCTTTCTAAAGGATATACTCTCTTGAATTCTTTGCAGTAAAACCTCTTTTACACTGAAACCTAAAGTGGTTGATGGAGTTGCTTGTTTCATTACTTGTTGAATCAAATCTATAATAGGATTGGCTAAGCTAACAATCATATAATTTGCACCACTAATCTCTTTATTGTTTCTTTGAAAGGGCCAAGAGGCCAACAAGGCATTGCACAAATATTAAACTGCAAAGATGGAACTGTATCTGGCGTTTTTCTATTTGATTGACTTCTAAGATTTTAGCTACAAGTCCTAGCAGTTTGACAAATCGATCTAAATATCAAGAGTTCGATCTAGTTTGAGAGCTAGTGTCAAAGTCAACAGCTCTTTTTTTCCTAGATATTTCTTGTTCAGATCTTAATAGGTCCATAGCTTCAATTTGTATACTGAATTACGTTCATACAAAAAATATCGAATTTGTAATAAAATTAATACTTTAAAAAATATCGATTTTTGATATAGCAAAAATAAAAATATTGGCCATATTTGTCGATTAATTTATGAAAAAATATCGATTTTTTCGATACATCGATATATTTTGCTCAAACCTCGCTTAGGTTCGAATGTAGGACGCTAATTGCTTTAGAATGTTTGTAGGATGTTGTTGCCATAAGCGTGTATGTGTTTATGAAGAGTAAATAGTTAAATCGTGTGTGGATGGTCTTGTTATAAACACATTAAAATTGGTGAAAAAATAAAGTATGCGAAGAGGTGCCCCGAAATTTTTTACTCGTTTCGCCATAGTATAAAAGTTATTTTAAGAATGAGCACTGGCCACACCGTAATTATGTATTGCAAGTTAGAATATAGAAACATCAGGCGAAATCCCTAATCGAGCAGTTTGTATTCCCTACCATTTGGAATAATTTTCTGTTAATTTCCAGATGAAAATAATGAATGGATAGTGGATACTATTACAGTCACGTTCCACCACATTACATTCGTGTGGGCATGCTTAATTTTTTTTTTTTTTTTATTAATAGCTGTGAACTGATACAATACATTTATGACATTTACGACTTCAAAATTCTGTGACATACAGTTAAAAGGAAGTTAATGGGAAACATTGAAGCCTAAGGTTAGATATTGATTTTTCATGTACTGTATCACAACATGACACATACTTTTTATGATGTAATTGGGCAGAAGAACATTGTGAAGGGTTTAGATCTTGTCACTAGGTTTTAAGTTCAATTTCCTCAGCCATAATTTAATTTAGTAATTTATTTTCCATTTTATATAGATCAAAGTAACCAATAGGAGCAGCAGACCTAGAGATACAGGTAGACACTATGCTATTGGAAATGCAAAGCTTATACCAAAAGTGGGAAAGAAAGAGATCCAAGACGACATATAAAAAACACGTAAGCTGTCTGAGTTTTTTAATGTTCGTAATAATGTTTCTGAATCTAAAGAAAATGAAATAGAAAACACACAAGTTGTATCCCATCGTACAGATGATGGTATGATAGCAAATTCATTAAAATGTAGTACCATCGCTGATATGGGCGCAATTATCACAAGTGATACTGCAGTCCCAGTAGAACTCTTAACGGCGGACAGAAAGTTGACAGAGGTTGAAAGAATATCGCATACTTCCAATGTTACTACATCTTCTCTTCTAAGTAAAATGTAATTCAATGGTATAGCCGAGCAACTTTGATCGAAATTATTTAATTGCAAAAGAAATTATCGAATTGTAGCATACAGACAGCAATTTTTTGTTTCAGAGAAAATGTATGGCAGTGAAAATAAACGTTTTTGTCAAGGTAATTTCACATATTACTAACACATAAAACTCGCGTTAGAGATTGTGTTATTCGGAAACTGAAAAGAAACGTTTTTGTTTTGTTTGCAAGGCTACGGATTCGGACAGTTTGGCCCGGTTACGAAAGACAGATTTAATGACTGGAGGAACGCGCATATTTTGTGAAATGACGAGAACAAAGCAGTTCACATTAGAGTTGTAACAGAAGTCATCTTTTCGGATGTAGATGCGGATATTTAGAGCTTGACATCCGCGGATGTAGATGTATTGTGGAAGTGGACGCGGAGGTGGAAAAATATATTTATAATTATTTAGATTTTAATATTTTATCAAAATTAAACTAAAAATCAAAATAAGTTATTTTTATCCAAATACTATGTTTTCATAAGCAAAGTCTATTTCCATATGATGCTGCCCATAGTGATTCATTTTCTGCCTCATCTTTCAACAACAAAAACGTGGGACGATTTCACAAGTGAATAAACAGATTTAAATAACTACGCACGCGTCAAAAGTCTTATGAACATTGTTGAGTTCGCAGATCAACTAATTGAAGCATCAAGCACAAGGCCACATCTCCGTGCCACCACCCGCCTTTCCACTGTTCTGGCGGCCCATTCACAGTCGAACTTGTAGGACCAACGATGATCCGATTTGCAATAAAAGATTCTTGTATACCGTGAAAGAGATTGCAAGAACACATAATAGGATATTGGATGTTGCTGGACTCTCACACAACCAACATGGGTCCTTACTGTCCAACAAGCTATGGCGTTGGATCATGATTGGAGGAAATATGCTGCGAGAAAGTACGAGTGGAAAGGATTGCTTGGAACAATTTTGACTCCTTCAAGTAGCGTGAATGAGTGAGCGCATCCTACGGTAGCTCTACACAGATGTCCTGTTAGTAACCATGAATAAGCCGCTTTACTTTACGTGCAAGTTCACACTTGTAAATTTGTCGCTTAGTAATAACATGGTTGGTTCATTTTTACATTTATAGCAAGATCATGAGAAAAGAACAATCACGTTGTAGTTACCTAAAGCGACGATGGTCCAAATCTTGTAAAGTGAAAAGAATAACAAATACCACAATGTAAACAAAACTCTGCTATCCCTCTGCATTAAAAAATGTGGATGCGGAGGTAAGATTTCACGCAAAAGTTCCCCAATTGAGGGCGCGGAGCTCCGTTACAGCCCTAGTTCGCACTGACAGGCGACAGTTTCGCTGTTACATGATTCATAAGGGCTTCCGCGGCCGTCTTTTGGGTGACGTCACACATTTTTCAGTTTCAAATTTAAAAATCATTAAGTTTAAACAGCACTTACAAAATTATTTATATATTTAAATTAAAATATTTTTCGTACATCTACATAA
>CM061918.1:122844543-122884910 GCA_031002005.1 Vandiemenella viatica
TTTCAGTACAACGCCGGTGTATATCTACGCCTGGTCCCACAACCGACCAATCATAGCAACGGAATGGTTACGTCATTGGAGTCAGCCAATCGGAAGTCGACAACATTCCTGGCTCGTTTTGTTCCGCTTTTCAGTCCAGTTCTCTTTGTTCCTTCAGTTACAACAGACCTGAGATGGCGGCGGTGCAAGTCGCCGAAAGCTTGTGGTTAGAAAATGTGATCCGGCGGCAAACCCGCGAAGAATATGTATCAAGCATATCAACGTTGCCTCATTACAGAAGAGAGACAGACTCTTCTAGATAGATATAGGAACAAAAAGCAAGAGTTCAGAATCTGTTGCTGAAGACAAAACAAAAAGCTGGGAAGCCTTCGTCGAACAAAATATGAGATCAGGCCCATGGGGCATCCCCTACAAGATTGCCGCTGGCAAAATTAGGCCACCTACAACCTTGTCTACAGTAAGAAAACTGGATCGATCTATGACCACCAACTGGATGGAAACTGCACGGGAGCTACTTGACGTGCTACTTCCAGAGATAGTATGGAAACGAGACCGTTTCGGCAAAGTGAACTGCGTCAAAAAATGTGGGATCCCTACGAGAGTGAACATCAAAAATGCGTCATATCAGATGAAGAGATTGTAGAGGCAATATTTTCCCTCCCAAAAGAAAAGCACCTGGACCTGATGGGATACCAGCAGAGGTCCCTCCAGGAGCTGGTCGTCCAACTGGTTCCAACCTTAAATAAACTTTTTAACGAATGCCTGGTACAGGGAAAAATACCAAATGCATGGAAAACGAGTGACGTGATTATCATAGCGAAAGGTGGAGGCAAAGACCCACAACTTCCAAAATGCTATCGTCCAATCTGCTTACTCAATGTTCTAGGGAAAGTACAAGAAAAGATACTTTGCAAGAAACTAAAGGAACACAGATTAAAACATGGGATGAACCCAAATCAGTATGGGTTCAGAGCAGGCAAGTCAACAGAGGACGCTGTAGCGTGCTATTTCTTGCTACGGGTTTGTCATGGATGGCTGAGTAGGCTAAGTGGCCGTGAGGTAACTTACTTGTCAGGATGTGTTACCAGATGACTCGGCTCTGGCGTTCTTCTCGTCTCGCATACTAACCGACGCTACCAAGCTGCTTGAGGAGTAAATAGTGTTGAGGTGACTATTACTGAAACATTCTATTGGTACACCTCCTGGTTTATTGACACCTTATTTCCATACGATACATCTTCGCTGGCTTCCCTACAACAGAACTCCATAGCTTGCTACTGATCCAAACGGACGAATGCTTTGGCTATCATGATGCGTAACTATTAACGACTTGCTTGGCGGTGTGGCGCGCAGCGGTAGATACTAAACTGACATAGTGACAGTCGATCAATGTCCTAATGATGTCTGACCAACATAGTGTCTGACTAGACTGATCAACCCGACGGACAGGCTGCCAAGACTGACCTGACGGTCTAGCCCCGACTGACCGACTGACTCCTCTACGACCCCTGGGCGTGTCCATATATCGCGCACCCAGAGTGACGTCGGCGTGACCGCTTTCCTAACCTACGGCTAGGTAGTCACCTTCCATCGTGTTCTCGAAACATCACGATGGCTGGTCACGTATTGCTCCCATTTACTGGGTCAGCTGTTTGCGTTAGCTACTTGAGCCTACGCTCGCGACCTCTTTGCTGTATTGCGGCTGATTGTTTTGCACAACCGCTGACACTATCGAAACCTACTTTCCTCGGCCGTTGTCCGCTTACGCCGACCGCCTCACAGCTTATCGCCGTAACTTCACTTCTCTAACAATTCGAATATTATAATTACAATTTTGCCTATTACATCACCCCCTCTCTTACTTTGGCTTTGTCCCTAAAGCCATTTATTCTGATGTGCTATTTTCCGCTGTGCTATGGAATTCTCTTGCGGGGTTACAATTCAATACAACCATATAACATTGTTTCAACAATGAATCTTCTGTTCGGCGTCCAATCCTGTACAACAAAAGGTTGACATTAGTTTTAATACACTGTGCACTAACATCTTGTGTCACTGGTTTGTACATTATTGCTATCATTTTCCGCTGGTGGCTGGTACTGCCATGAAAATTTGTGATGCTCTAGGTAATTGTGTGTTTATACTTTAAATTTTGTTAGTTTTTTGGAATATCTCTTGTATATACATAATATAAGAATAATTATAATAGATATAGATACAATTGATGTTAAACTAATGGATGTTACTAGAGTCTTATGCCTATTTTGAAGTTGTACTTGTGTTTCTATATTGGCCAATAAATGATTGTATTTTATTGCATCTCTAGCTTGTTGCAGATGTTTGCTTATTTCTGAAGTGAGTATTTCTGGGTTTGTTTGATTTAATTGCAATAATCTTGGACTATGGTATATTCGTTTCTCAAAAGTGGGTAATACATAATTGGGAAAGGAAATATTGATTGAACTTATGACATTATGTACGACTGGTATGATAAAATTTTCACCCAGGAACTGGCATTGTGCTGCCTGTTCAATAATTCCTGAAGATGTTAACTTAATTCTATCGACTGTTTGATTTAGTTGTTCATTCCAACAAGTAACTGTTATATCCTGCGGTTTTACCATTGTGAACACCCAGTTTTGTTTTATTGGTGCCACATATGGACGATGTATTGATAAAACTTGTCTCTGGCAAAGGCTAGAAAAATTGTTTGCAAAAAACATTGAAGTTTCACAGCTCGGAAAATTTCTATCATGTAATGTTATCAAAGGACAAATCGTTATAGCTGAATTATGGCATTTCTCCAAATCTCTATTATTCACTACAGCGTATGAATTTTGATTTTGGGTTAACAATAATATCTCGTGTGTTCCCATTGTATGAAATGGTTTGTTTGTTCCCATGCTACTGGAAAAGTGTGTATTGAATATCTCGTTAAAACAGAATCAGTTGTGCCGATTGGGATGTCTATAATGATTCTTAACTGTTCATCCATCAATACTACATTAACTGTAACAATTTGATAATATTTTATATGTGTTCTAAATTGCAAGGAAATAACATATAACTTTGTGCTCCTAAATGTTTCTGAATTGTTTGCAAATGCTGTAAATATACCTTAGGTGGAAGCAAAACATCACTCAATTTCCCATTTGAAGCTTGTATTAATGCAATTCGTAACTTGGTGAGTTCAATTTTAGTATTCGTGACCGTTAAGATTAACTGTTGCAACAACTGGGTACAATATAATTGCTTGACAAAAACTTTTTCTAACTCCTTTAGGTTCTGATTGAGAGTTGTTTGTACTTCCTCTACTTTAGACATGAATGTGTGTGCTAATTTTGTAATGACAAAAGTTGAATTCGTTACTGCACATTCCAAATTCTTAGTTAACAAAATTTGTTTTGCTGCGCTAATTTCTAAATTTTGAGTCAGTTTTTCTAATCCTACTAACCGATTATTTAATTTTTTTACATCTTGCTCTGTTGCTGTACCTAGTACCTGTTTTAAAATAGATCCTCCTAGATTTATCCAACCTCTTTTCGATCTTCTATTTCCCTTGGGCAATAATTCTACTAAATTTTGATACTCTTCGTCTAATGAAACATACAAGGTTCTTAAACTTACTATTAAAGTATGAGTTATATCTTCGTCATAGGACGGTAACTTTTGGAAGGACTCATCTAGTGATTGAAAAATGTTGCTCAACTGTACGCTATGGTTGCGAAGTTCCGTAAAATCAATTTGTGCAATCACTGACCATGTATATGGAGAGTGAATTACATCCTGTTCTTTAACAAAGATTACTCCGTTATCTAGAGGTGTGACCTTATAACTTATAGAATATCCAATTTCTTGTGCTATTACTAATGCTATTGCTAAAACTATCTGGAAACTCATTTTTGCTTATTATAAAGAATAGTATTTACACTTTCCTAATTGTAAGCTGTTTTTAGTTTAACTCTCTTACTATTATAGGCTAATCCTAATTATTCTTGTAATTACACGAAAATCTTACTTAACCACTACTGTTTATAGATTGTCAGATACTTATTCTGGTCCGTGTTTACACACTGCACTGCTTACAGTCTGCTCAGCAATGTTGACACTGCGAAGCGCTGAATTGCTGCTAACCAGGTCACTTGCGATCGTAGTCAGCAATCCTGCGAACACACGTCTTGTGACAGAATGCTGTACTGTTACTTTTATGTTACACACATGTGTCCTCCTTTCGCTTGTTTGTTTTGTTTGCGATTATGTGACGGTGGGTGTGTGTGTACTGGAGTAGTTTTTGTTTATGTGTTAGCATTTTGTTCTTGAGGTAGAGCAGTATTCAACCCATTTATTATCTTTTAATTTCACACTACAATTTCCGTTCAATGCGACTCAATGAAACAACATTTATGAATATCTCGCGCAAACTATATTTTATCAATTTACTAGCGTCTTTCTATCTTTCAAGTGAGACATGCGCATGGCTATTGTAATTTTGCTACTTACTGCACGTTACTACGGAATTTTTATTACTATTATTACTATTATTACTATTTTTATCTATTTATTTTAATCTTTATCTCGCCTTCTCAGGTTGTAGCGCTGCTGCGCCCGGTTTCCTGGACTTACCTTTCCGTCCGTATCGCCTTGTGTGCTATGACTTTCCGTTAATGCTAGTGAAGTCTTACTATTATTGATAGTGTTGGTTGGGTACTGCTCCTACTTGTGGTTCTGTGTTCGGTTCTCCCGCTTTTTTCGGTGGTGGTTTATCGGTGTTGCTTATAACCTGTTGATCGCTTTTACGCCATACATATGGTTTTACTCTGTTTTTGTTTACGATCGCGTTTCTATTTGGTAGTTTTATTTCTAGTGTTACGTTAGATGGTATAGATACGACTTCAAACGGACCTTCCCATTTAATGTTGAATTTAGAGGTAGATCCTCGTTTCCTATACGGTTTATTCAATAAAATGAACGATCCCGGTAAAATTTCTTGTGGTTGGGCCTTTTTATTGTACTGCTTTGCTTGTCTAGCGAATGCTGCTGCGTTAGATTTCTTTACGCTGCTCCAAATTCGTTTTTAACTTATGTGCTAGGCCTCTAACTTCTGGGTTATTTATGTCTTTAGAAATCGGTGCTAATGCGAATGGTGATCGCATCTCATAACCATACAATATTTCGTACGGTGTTTTATTTGTTGAGGAATGGATTTTACAGTTATATGCGCTAACTATAAATGGTAAGATCGTGTCCCAATTTTTGTGTGATCTGTTAACCTAACAGCTTAGTGCTTTTATTATTGTTCTGTGCATTCGTTCGATCTTGCCGTTGCACTTAGGATTTAGTGCTGATGTCCTTGGTTTTTCAATACCTAGTAGTTTACAAGTTTCCGTGAAGATTTCGGATAGAAAATTCGATCCTTGATCCGAAAGGGCGGAACTGGGGGCTCCGTGTACCAATACCCATTCACAACAAACGCTCTTGCTATTGTCTCTGCCTTTTGATCTGGGAGGGTATCATAACTAAGTGCCTCGAAAAATGCATCTATTATGGTGAGAATGTATGCGTTTCCCTGTTCGCTCTTCGTTACTGACCAACTATGTCAATATGAATTCTTTGGAAGGGTTGGGTGGTCTCTGGTAATGGTTGTAACTTTTCTTTATGCCCGGATTCTCCCCGCGCGCTTGCTGCAAGTTAGACAACTCGCAACATACTGGCGTACGTCTTTTTGCCTATAGGGCCACCAGTAGGCTCTCGCGATCAAGCGATTGTGTTTTTTGTAACCCGCGTGACACCCATAGAATGAGTCATGGTGTAGCTTCATAACTAACTCTCGTAGTATCTCGGGTACAACTACGCAATCACCTTGCTTTGTTTTCCGGTGTAATACTTCACCATGCATAACAAAGCGTGGATGTTGACGCCACTTTGCACATTGTGGGTCACGGGACTGATGCAGCGGTAATTGCGCTAACGACAGTGGTTGCTGCATGTTCAGCGTTCTGACCTTTCTGCTTAGTCCGTCAGCATGTCCTATTTCCCGACCAGGTTTCACAATTACTTTGTATTGATATTCTGCGAGTAATAACGACCATCTCATTAATCTACCTGAAGGGTCCTTCAAATTTAACAACCATTGAAGGGCAGTAACTACATCGAATTCACGACCCCAGAGATAGGTATGGTAATATTTAATCCCCCATACCAAACAACCATTTCACGTTCAGAAGTTGAGTAATTCGATTCTGCTGGACTCAATTGTCTGGACGCGTAGGATATGGGTTTTTGTACTCCATTGAAGTCTTGAGAAAGAACTGCACCACATGCGTATTGACTACAATCTACCGTAAGTCGAAAACGACGTGAGAAATCTGGGATCGATAGCAAAGGTTGTGTCGTTAAAACCTCTTTTAAAGTATCCATAGCTTTTTGACATTCTTCTGTCCAAATGAATTTAGCATCTTTTAATAACAATCTAGTTAACGGTTTAGCTATTTTTGCGTATCCTTCTATGAACTTCCGGTAGTAGTTCAACAAACCAAGGAATGATTGCAATTCCTTGATCTTCGTAGGGGCGGGAAAATCTTTTACTGCCGAAAACTAATCTTGGGTGGGGTTTTCACTCCCTCTTTTGAAATTAGATGACCTAAGTATTCGATCTCTTCGTGGATGAAATGACATTTTTTATATGATAAAGTTAAATTAGCTTTTTTAAGACGTTCTAGTACTTCCCTTAGATGGTTTATATGCTCGTAAGACAAAATGTCAGGAAAGAAAAATTATCACTTACACGTTCCGACAGTATTATATTATTCCCACCTTTGTTACAAGTTCCCAAATCTGAGATTGCAGGACATTTTCTTTCTAATACAAATGTAAAATTTGGATGTAGTACTAACAATAATATATAAACAAAATGCCACATATGTTGGTTCTTGATATTACAGAGTAGTAATCATTTTAACAGATTAGAAGCACATTTATTACCATAGGAAATGATGTTAGGGATACAAAGCAGAGCCATAATTTGCAGCATCAGCAACAATAGAAACAAAGTAACATAACAAAAAGCAATTTTTTTAAAAGTAAGTCACTGTTTCATACAGCTCAACTCTGCTAAGACATTGCAGAATAATTGATGATAAATGTTTATCGTTTTGTGTAATGGATTTATGTGGTACTCCTTCTGCTGTGTAACAACTTACATCCCTAGCACAGAACGATGTTTGTTAGCATCATTATTGATCATACCTACATAACAAATTACAGCCTTCAGGAATTTTTATATATAAATGAATACACAACATATTCTCTCTATTTTACTTCAAAATTAAAGTTTACATCATAATGCCATACATTAATAACAATAATTTTAAGCACATTATTTCAGTTCGGTATTTTCACAGAAGTCAGGATAGTTTTTAATTACACTGGGTGCTGACAAATTAATGAGAATAGTTTTTAAATACACTAGCTACTGACAGTGTGGCCACTTCTAACTCTGCTTTTTTTTTTCAGGAACTTGACGTTCTTCAAATAAACCATGGCAAAAGCTCCACTCTGTAGTTCCAGCATTAATGTAAATGAATGGCATCACAGTGCATCTGAATTCAGTACCAATTCTTCAGCATCCAAACCAATTTCACCATCAGTACTTTGCTGTTTTGTAGTTTTCTCTGTTCCACTTTCCCCTTCCTTCCCATTAATATCACACTTGCCATCACTGCTTTGCTGCTCACATGGATTTGTTTCACTCTCATCCTTTTTCTCGGAATCTGCCTGTTCCCCATTAACCTCAATCTCAGCATTGCTACTCTGTTGCTGAGATGGATGTGTTTCGCTCTCATCCTCTTTTTCAGAATCTAATAAAATGACATCGTCACTGTTCTTTTGATTGTCAACCGCTTCAACATCACTGTCCTGATGATTAGGGTCAAATAAAACATCCTCATACTTGGCATCACCAGACACCGACTTGCTGCTACTGCTGCTGTCTTCCGTAACCTTCTGGCTGGAAGTATTTTTAACCCCTTTCTCAGCATCTGGCACTAACTTATCACAAACCTGCAGCTCATTTGTATTGCTCTTATCCTTGCTAACAATTTGAGCATCACCACTTTGATCTGATGAGGGTTGGTTTCCACTACCTTCAACCTCACTTTTAACATCAGCATTCCTTTTCTTTGGAGGTCGTTTTGTAGCTGCACCTTCCTTCTTAGCGATTTCTAAGATTTTGAAGGTTACTCTACCTAGACCACAGAAAGCCTTGAAATCAGCTTTCTCCAGCATTTGGAATGATTTCTGGCTTATCGAGAAGGTCAATGTTTGCCCTTTCTCGTCAACCTCCCGATTTGTCAGCAGCCATTCATTTGTATTCAGATCTGGGTTCTGGTTTCGAAATCTGGTTCTAATAGCTTCGACATCACCTGTATCAGGTACCCAGACTGAGTACTTGTATCTCTTAGGTATTGCTGTGGGGATCACTACCATCAGGTCTGTTATGTCCTTAAATTCTTTAACAGTATGAGTAAGCCATGTTTTGGTTTTCTCATTTGCGCACGTCACCCACAAGATCCCATTGCGGAAATCTGTGTTCAAAAATTGTGGAGGCTGGCTTCCACGTGGAACATTGTCAATCATGGAAACTAATTTATTCTGTATCTGATCTGACAGTGATTGGTCAAGAGTAAATTCGGGATGACGCTGGTCGATGACTGCTACTCTAAAGCCATCTTGCTCTGGAGGACTCTTGAATTTCTTGGCTGGTCTGGAAGTAGAAGTTGGAGATCCAGCATCTACCAATGGTCTTTTAGATCCCCCACTCTGTTGTGAAGTGCTTGTGCTAGATTTTGAATGCTGTGCATTTGGTTTATTTTGATTCCAAGTACCTGCTGCTCTTCTTTCAGCTTTCTGCTGTTTTTTGCTTTGAAAGGAATTCGAAGGCCCTGCAGAATTATTCATGGTGGATCCTGGACGTTTTGCCTATCCAAATTTGTTTTCCCTTGTTTGCTTTGGATTTCCTTGGTGTTTGGACCCACAAAAGACACATAATGTAGCGGGCTATTTCTTGCTACGGGTTTGTCATGGATGGCTGAGTAGGCTAAGGTGGCCGTGAGGTAACTTACTTGTCAGGATGTGTTACCAGATGACTCGGCTCTGGCGTTCTTCTTGTCTCGCATACTAACCGACGCTACCAAGCTGCTTGAGGAGTAAATAGTGTTGAGGTGACTATTACTGAAACATTCTATTGGTACACCTCCTGGTTTATTGACACCTTATTTCCATACGATACATCTTCACTGGCTTCCCTACAACAGAACTCCATAGCTTGCTACTGATCCAAACGGACGAATGCTTTGGCTATCATGATGCATAACTATTAACGACTTACTTGGCGGTGTGGCGCGCAGCGGTAGATACTAAACTGACATAGTGACAGTCGATCAATGTCCTAATGATGTCTGACCAACATAGTGTCTGACTAGACTGATCAACCCGACGGACAGGCTGCCAAGACTGACTGACGGTCTAGCCCCGACTGACCAAGACTGACCTGCCAAGACTGACTGCCCTCTCACGACCCCTGGGCGTGTCCATATATCGCGCCACCCAGAGTGACGTCAGCGTGACTGCTTTCCTATCCTACGGCTAGGTAGTCACCTTCCATCGTGTTCTCGAAACATCACGATGGCTGGTCACGTATTGCTCCCATTTACTGGGTCAGCTGTTTGCGTTAGCTACTTGAGCCTACGCTCGCGACCTCTTTGCTGTATTGCGGCTGATTGTTTTCCACAACCGCTGACACTATCGAAACCTACTTTCCTCGGCCGTTGTCCGCTTACGCCGACCGCCTCACAGCTTATCGCCGTAACTTCACTTCTCTAACAATTCGAATATTATAATTACAATTTTGCCTATTACAACGCCATCAACCGCTTAATGGAAATAGCTCTAAACTCTTCCAAAAATTATGTGGTCGGAGTATTTGTGGATATCGCCGGCGCATTCGACAATCTCTGGTGGCCCGCGCTGTTCGAACACTTGAAACATCAACTGTCCAAAAAACCTATATACCTGTTTTAGAGATTATTGTAGAAATAGATATGCCAAATTGCGGTGCCCCAACAAGTACATAGAGAAAAGACTGACGAAAGGTTGCCCGCAGGGATCAGTGTGTGGACCAATTTTCTGGGACATTGGTTTGGAACCGGTCATGGAAATATTGCAACAAATGTCAGAACTGCTGGGTGTGGTGGCATTCGCCGATGATCTCGCACTTCTGATAGACGCGGACACCAGGCAGGAACTCGAAACAAAATGCAAAGCAGTATTGGATTGCCTGAGTAAGTGGTGTGCAGCAGTTAAGTTAAACCTAGCCCCACAAAAGACGACCTACATGCTCCTAAAAGGAACACTCAAACGAAATCCGGTAATTAGGATCCAGGGAAAAACAATAAAGAGAAAAGCAGTAGTCCGTTACCTTGGTGTAAACCTGGAGGAACAACTGAAATCTGCGTCTCACATGGAGGAAGTATGTGGAAGAGCAGCACTGGTAATGCACAAATTGATAAGCATTGGCGAACGACGGTTTAATCTGCCTCCGCTCGTCATAAGAAGATATCATGATGCAATACTGACCTCCATTACAGGATACGCTGCAAGCACGTGGGCCAAGCACCTAAGAAAGGTCAAACCAAAGGAGCTGCTTCGCCGTACGCAGCGAGGAATTCTGCTCCGACTAACTGGGGCCTACAGAACAACGGCCATAGATGCCCTAACGGTAATACTCGGTACCTGGCCCCTGGACCTGGAAGTAAGGAAGCGAGGAGCGCTATACTGGATTAAAAAAGGAAGGTATGACCAAGCTGCTGAAATAATTGGAAGGCCTGTTGAAACCAAAAAAGATATTTGGGATGCGCTGATGGATGAATGGCAGCAAACATGGACTAACAGCAACACGGGCAGAAGGACCTTCGACATGCTTCCTTGCGTGAAAGAGAGAATGAACATGACTCACCTACAACCATCTCCAGGGCTCATACACTACATATCTGGCCATGGTCCATACAACAGTTTCTTAGAACAGAGAGGCCTCAAAGAAACAAACAGGTGCGACTGTGGTGAAGTAAGTACTCCCGAGCACGTGGTTTGGGAGTGCAAACAAACTGAAGAATCAAGGGCATATCTCCAAATACAACTTCAGAACAGAAGAATATACGATATACTGCGTGATACCGAGCTCTGGCACTTGCTGGATGAAGCTGCTAATCTAGCGTCGCAGCGCGAGAAGGCGAGATTTGTTGAATTGAAACAGGCAGAGCGTAGGGGACGCCGCGAGCAACCGGCATCAGAAGCAGAAAGAAGGACAGGAGAGGAAGAAACTCAAGAGTAAAGAACAATCCAAATTTGACTACAAGCACTGCCCATGACTAAGGCGGTGCCTGCACCAGGAAGACGGCAAAGACTCAATTCATCGTAGTGCCTCTGGAAGCCAGAGACACCTTCTCCAGGGCTCAGGGGGTGGCCTGCTCTGATTCCAGGAGGGAACTCCTGATGGGGGAGCAGGTGGCTCCAGGGACAAACCGGAGAAGAACAAGACCACTACCTGGAACGTGAAGCTGGCTGACGACACTTTGTGGTCAGCAGTCGCCCCGCTGCATCAGCAGAGACAGCTAGCGGCCAGATGTCGACGCAGGCCAGCAGTGGTAAAGGAAGAACGTATACAAATAGACAGTTTATTAATTAGAAGTATGAAAATACGAAGACAATTGCTGATTTTGGTGTGAATTAGTAAGATGGTAGATTAATTAGTAGATTAGTTGGTAGCTTAAGTGGTATATTAATTATTAGAATAATTAGTAGATTTACTATTAGAATACTTAAATCCATTAAATCCTTAAAAAATAATTATCCAGATATATTATTAACAAAAATAAAGTAAATTGTTTTAAGAATAAAACTGTAGAAACTAAGGGCCTACTTTAGGTAACAAGGTAGTAGGCTATGTAAATCAGGAAATAAAAATAAAAATATAAAACACACACACACACACACACACACACACACACACACACATAGTCTGAGCTCTTGATATTAGTGTTAAAAAGTTGTCACTGTAATTTAATGACTCGATTACAGTAATTTTTTTATTTAGCTGTCTCTTGATGCTTAATTTTTTTAATTACTTGGTACCTACAAGAAATTAAGTTATATTATATGAGAACATACATTGCTGTCCATTACGATTGCAGTTTTGGTCAGTCAGCAGTATTCCTGATTGGTGGTCAGACCCTGGAAGACCCAGCAACTCCAGTGCTGCTGCGCAGTGGGGACGTGGTGGTGATGTCGGGTTGCAGCCGACTTGCATATCACGGCGTACCGCTCATCGTGCGTGACAATCTTGCACCGTGGGAACGCTGTGAAGAGGATTCGTGGCTGCCATTTGACAACTACGTTGCCACCTCCAGGATCAACCTCAACGTCCGTCAGGTGTTACCTTCAGGCCAGAATATGTTGCACAGCAAGACATAGACAATGCTATCAAAAACATAGATTACATTTCCTGGTAAGCTGATGCACTAATGTGCCTATGGATGTGGGTTGGTGATAACATGCACTGAGTGTTATCAGAGCACTTAAAAATCCATTTGAAGGGAGCATATTGACCAGCCTTGAAAAATGAATGAAGTACAACACCTAGCCAAATAAACAGCAATGATTTTATTAAGTAACTATCATACTTAACATAGCTCAAGGTGCTGTTTTAGGTATCTAAAGTTTTTATTAATTATTGTCTTTTAACAATAGAAACATTCTGTTCAAATCGCCCCATAAGATATTCTCTAACAAAATGCTGAATGCTAATGAACCTTCAAAACTGTTTTATATGTATATATATATTTTTTTAAAACAGAAAACTATTTTTGTGATTAATGTTGGCAATAAAGATAAAAATGTTACTGGTTGAAGTTCCCTAGATTTCCCCAAGATCTAGTTTTCCAACAGTCCTGAATGTATTGATGTTAGCATGTAATAGGATTGTGATAATTTTTATCCAAATGTAAATTGTCTGTCTTCCTTTTTTAAATCTTTTGCGAACTTCCTACAGTAGGTATTTGTAGACACTCAAGTCTAAGAATCATCTTTAGTGTACAAGCAACAAATGTGTAAACTCTTCAGCTGGGGTATGTTAGCACATTTAATTGTGATCGATTGCATGCTCTGGTGGCAATTTTCCTTGCCACCTATTTATTCCTTTCTTCTCATTCCTTTTTTACTATCTTAAGTCCTTTGAATGTAAATTCTCCAATCCTGTTTATGGTATAGAGAGTGATCTGAGGAAGATGATGAAGGAAGTACAGTATTCCAGGGCAGAATTAATGCAGATCCTGTGTCACCATGATCGATCCCAGTTGAATCCAGTTGCAAGGTGTGTTTACCTGAAGGCACCACCTTGGAAAGCCATGGGGTCTCGCTAGGCATGGCCTAATATTAGGTAGTACTGATTGTTTATCTAAAGTTACAAAAGGGACGAATTAGAATTATGACTGGTTGAGGATGGTGCCTATTTAGAAGAAAATGGAATACTAATAGATTAGCACATTTGTTTATCCATCTGTCAGTCTGTCATACCCTGATAACTTCTGAAACCATTAACTTAGAAATTTGTAATTTCACACTACTTTAGCTGTTACTAACTTTACCATGACTATAACATAAATTTTGAAAATCATGGGGGTAAAAATAATTATAGGAGGTTTAGTGGAGGAAGGTGCTAAAGAAAATATTTCCTTTTTCCTCATGGGAACCAAATGAATGCTGACAACGAGACAACACTAAAAATATTTTGATTTTTTTTTTAATTCCATGGTCTGTGGAAGTTTTTGTTAAATGAAGAAGTAGCCATCCCCCTATCTACTGATCTGAAAATTCTCTCCAAATTTATGATGGAATGTAGCTTGCCATAGTTTACAGAAAAACTATAGGCATTTTTAACATTATAGTTCTTGCAGAGTAACTGAGCGGTTTTGACAAATTTCATCAGGTAATTTTTTCTACATAAAATCATATCTATCATTTGAATGGGAACTTCATGAATTAGATTATAGATTTGTCACTAAAATATATTTTTTTACAATTTTTTCAAAACTCTCACTTGCTTTACAAAAGATATTTTGTGTGTGTTTGATTTATGTATGCCACATGAATGACAACTTTCCAAAACATATAATGAACTCTTTCAAAAAATAAAATTTATTAATTTTTTTCTGTATAATAAATTTAATACACCATCTGCATACTCAGTTGACAATTCCAGTTAAGGTTGCTGGCTGCTGATTGAGGGGATAAAAATATGTAATTAAAATGGATAATGATTTACAGATAAATAGTGGAGAAGTTATAAATACCAAAAAGTAAGTAGTAGTGACAGTGAAAATAGTGTTAGGCAATGAAAGGAAGGAAGGATACATAAAGTAAACCCATCACTCACCACAGATCCAGAGAGCTACTATGAGAAAATAAATACGAGCTTACTTTATATTATTTTGGCATAAATCTTAATTATGTATAGACGTGAGAATATGGAAAGGGGATACCTTGAAATGTTTATATTAAGTTTGGAGACATGCTGCTTACCAGAGGATTGGAAAAGTGCTACAGTATTACCTTCTAACGAAAGAAGGGAGAGAAGTATGGTTAAATATTAGAGTCCAATTTGACCTCAGTGATAGGCAAATTGATGGAGAACTTTATATGTAGCCACATCAGAAATATGTGAAAGGGAAGAAAGTGATTTGTAAATCAGTAACAAGGTTTTAGGAAATGTATGTATTGTGATCTCAGTAAGTTATATGCAATATATGGTGAATAACGGAGGGCAAGTAGATGGAGTTGCAACTCGAGGCATGTAACAGAGATAGTCGCAGCAGGGTGGTAATATGTTAAAAATCATTGACTGGGTGGAAAAATGAATTATTAATAGGAAGGAAGCAAAAAATTAAGGTTTCAAGTGAAAATGGGACTGCAGCAAGGTATTCTGTGGGGACTATTACTGTTCTTTACACTCATAAATGATTGTATTGGTGTTCTAGGTATAGTCAAGGTTGTTTGCAGATGACAGTGTTAAATAATAGGAGTAAATTGGAGAGGATTATGGAAACCTACAAGGGGATCTGAATAGGATATCTAGCTGGATAAGTCAACATGAAATAAATAAATGCCTAAAAAGGTTGTTTTTTTTGTATACTTATTGAAAAGCAATATTTTGTGAGATTACAAAGAGTGAGAGAATTGCATGTTGAATACATTGATTGTAAATATTTTACCACATGATTTGATGATAAACTTGTATGGGTAGTAAGGAAGGTTTCAAAATCCTGCATGTACCACAGACAGTGTTAAGGTATGTGCCTGGCCACAGACTCCTCCCTTGCAGGTGTCGCAGTAGACTATCCAATCTCAAGAATATCTTTGTGCACAAATACCTTGTAATTCTCCTACACCATCACATTGATAATTCCCATGTGGCAGACCTTGCTGCAAAATATGTAACATCCAACCAGATAACACTACCTACACTAATCCAACAATAGGATAAATTTTCCCCATCATTGGACATGCCATGTACACCACAACACAAAGCATGTATCAAACGCACCTGCCTCCACTGCATCAGTTCATACGCAGGTTTCACCAAGAACCCACTTTCCATCAGAATGCATGGCCATAGACCAATAGTTCATACCAGCAACTTAAAACAGCCAGTGGCAAACTGTGCCAATATCAAGAAGTTGAACAATTTAAACAACTAAAGTCTGTCAGTGTCTTCCCTGAAACCACAAGCTTACCAATATGTTCTAGGCACCAGACATCCTCAATTTCCAATAAGTCCCTTCCAGTAAACCCAACACTTCATATCCTCTCACATTCATTTCCTTGGTTATTTTTCCCCCACTTCAGACAATATTATTTCTCTTGATTCAGTATTTTCTTGCCCACCTCCCTGGATTTGCTACCTCAGTACCCCAGTTGATCAGTGTGATCACATCTGTCCTCACTCGGAGTATCATCTGCTTGCAAGAATAAGGTTTACTACCAAAATATTGTGTTGCACTTGTTTGTCAATCCCAGCTCTCCCATCTATGCTAAGCGCTGGGTTGAATTTCCCCATCTTACTTTAATTTCATTGCCTTATACTATTTTCCTGCTCATTATTCTTAGACCCCAGTATGATAAAGAGCTGGACTAGGAGACATAACTGTCTATAAATAATCGTTGATAGTATTCTCAAAATGTTAATTCCAAATCCCTTTCATAGTGAAAAACCAATACCACCTTTTGGCAATGACACTAGACTCTGGACTTACCTCAAGAGAAAACATTTATCAAATAATAGCATAATCTGATAAGTGACTAAATATTCTGAGGACAGCCATAAGACCAGAGGAAAAGGGGGTGGGGGTCTACCTCAACTCTCTCCTCCTGTAAAGAGTGTTGATCAATCTATGCCAGCATCTTTTACATCAATAATACAAATTGTGCTGTGCAGAAACTTGACTTATTACAGTATCGCTGTCTTGCAAGATAACATAGTTATTGACAAATTCATTATTTCTGGAATCCATTGAAATGCCTTTCGACATAAGAAGATTCCAACTTTCCACAAAATTTCTAGTGGAGACACTTAAATCTCAAACATTGGGTAGACAATGGTGCAAACAAACATACAAGTGACCAAATCAGTAATTATATCTTCACTTAATGACAAATTCATTTAGAAGGAAATCTGTAAAAGCATTACAAAATTCGTTGTAGATCTTATTTCCCAAGCAACCTTACCATCTTCGAATCATAGACTCTCAATTACAGTTTTTAGGCTATGCATCGAATTAGTGCAAATTATATCCTCGACATCAAATTAACTACCGTAATATAGGCCCTAACACAACTCCCATTTATAAGCCTGGTTCCAAAAATAATTCTGAGAACTGCATTCCATAACACAGTATTGCGCATAATGTTCACTAGTATAGTACACTTTATAATAGACACAATAGCATTACAGAGGGTATTAAGACAAGTTTATTATGGACTCACTCTCGTGGAGGGATCAAGACAGACCGTAACAAGTATATAGACAGGTGAACGAATGAAGCCATCTACTGGGGACAGAATAGATCTGCAGCTTCCCCAGCTTAGCATGCCTACTTCAGGATGGTTCAACTGTTGATGTACCTATACTGTTGAGGCTGGTGGCAAATTTACCAGACGAGGCTCTCCATCAGTGCCAGATCTAGGCAGGGGAGCAAACTGGGGCACCCAATTTATCGGTGATGGACAACCTGGGTGAAAGCTGTTTCAAGGGGCAGCAGGCCCTCTTGAGCTGGGGAACCCCTCCGGCTGGGGGCCTGTGTCATTTTGCCTGTTATGCCAGTATATTGTTCGGCACCCTTTGGATTGAGGACCAAGCTTAGCTTTAGGGCTTTGAGAAGGTACCCTGTTTTGCTGCAAACAGAGTGGGAAACTTGGGGGGTACATGGGGCAAAGTTACCCCGGAACCTGCTGGCTGAGTGCCTAGCTAACTAGAAATCAAACACTTATTAAAATCTGCACCAATGATTTTGAGAATTTTTGCATTAAATTTTTTTGATTTTATCCAAAAAACCAAAGTGTAGAGTAGACAATTTTGTCCGGGGAGGGGAGACTAAGAACGCTTACCAGGCGCCCGAGAATCCTAGTGCTGGCCTTCTTGCGGTTATTACACAGTATGTGTCGTTAATAACATCTTGTTTTCCTGCAAAAAGTATAGCTTAATATAAGACTAAAATGATTAAAGATCTATTAACCTATAATATTCCTTTCCCTACAAATGTGGCTATGTTGCTTTCCACTTACTGAACTTCGATGATATCAAAAATGGAAACATTAATTTCTCGGGAATCCACTGTGAAAATACATGGAAGGGAAAAGAATAAATTCAGGGGCATAGCTACTATGGGGCTAGGCGGTGCAGTGCACCGGGGCCCCTACGCTTAGGGTACCCCAAGCACACCTCTGGCGGCCCCCAAAGCACAGTTCAGAGGGCTTTCACAGCAAACTGGCGACTTTTTTTTTTTTAGCTCTACCGTCTTCTAAGGGGGCCTCCAAGCACAATTTAGGGGCCCCCAGCCTCAGCTCAGGGGGCCACTATCAGTAACACAATGCAAAAAAAAAAAAAATCCCCATCTGGCCTGAGGGCCCATAATGAATTTTTTGCACTTGGGCCCTTGTTGACCTAGCTACGCCACTGATTAAATTATTATTAATTTAAATGCGATGGAGCAAACAATCCAGTGGCAATAGTTAAATTCCTCACCCATTTACTTTTCCGATTTACAATTTTTAAATTCCGTAAGTGTGATTGGCAAATCATTCACATCACCTGGCAATTCGTTCCAATCCCTTACCAACAAAAGAAAGTTTTCCATGAGCATAAGCTGGCACTCGACTTCATGAATAAGGGAGTGGGAAAATTTTCTTTTGTTGATAAGGGTGTCAGCGATTGAAACAAATTACCTGGGAAAATGACGAATAATCTACCAAAAAAAAGTTAAAGGAATTTAAAATTAGTAAATGAAGTTTACACGAAAGTACGTTATATAAGATTATATTAATAATGGAAAGAGGTAAATAAAAAAGACTAGGTAAATTGTACCTGGAGCATGCGCTCCATCGCAACTCAATAATCTTTTCATTTCTGATTTTCCTCTCCAACAAAAGTAGGTATATATTCCGTGAATTTATAACTATTGCTATTGCACATCTTCCATATCAGAGACAATATAATATACTATGAGGCATGTTTTTTAAGTAAGTACCGTTTTGAAATTAAAAAAAGACGTGCAAATATATATCAATAATTTTTATTTTTACATGAAAGCCTGTATCTTACTCTACTTTTCTACATAATTCACTTCAATATTGAGGCACTTGTCATAACGTAGTACCAGTTTTTGAAAACCCTCCTCTTAGAAGTCTGCCGCCTGACTTGTGTTCACTGCATCACAACTGTTTTGACTTCGTTATCGTCTTCAAGACGCTGACCGCCCAGGTGTTTCTTCAAGTGTAGGAACAGATGGTAGTCACTGGGCGCCAGATCAGGGCTGTACGGAGGATGATCTAGAGTTTCCCATCGAAAAGATGTGAGGAGATCTCTGGTCTGATTAGCCCCATGTGGACGGACATTGTCATGCAGCAAAACGATGCCCTTGCTCAACTTGCCACGTCTTTTGTTCTGGATTGAACGGCGCAGATTTTTCAATGTCTCACAATAAGCTGCTGCATTGATTGTCTCATTACGAGGCAGAAATTCAACTTTCTGCACCAAACTTTCATTAACGCCCACTCCGTTGTTCATCATGCACATTCGTGCAGCCATCTTTAAATTCTCTCACCCACTTTCTCACCATTCCATCACTTATAATGTTTTGTCCGTAAACTGCACAGATCTCACGATGAATATCGATCGGTTTTAGGCCTTTAGCACAAAGAAATCTTATAACAGCCCGTACTTCACAGTCGGCGGGACTCGCGACTATCGGAGGCATCTTAAACACTCAGTGAACAACGTAAACAAGGAAGAATATAAGGAAGAATTAGACTGTAATCAGAGACAATACTACTGTAATGGCGTCAGTGGGTAGGCAAGAGATGCAGGGACCCAGTGCGCATGCCCGGAACGCCGACCGTAGCGCTGCAGCCAGGGTGTGACAAAACGGTACTTACTTAAAAAATGCGTCTCGTACATTTGTGATCTTAGGCGATTTTAAAAATATTTTTGCGGGATTACTGGAGATCGCGATCCCGCCAGGAGTTGTCATCATAATACTGCAATGGTCAAACGCAACACTCCACTATAAATTCTTCCCAAAGTACATTTAACAATTTCATACTGGTCCAGGCTGTATTACAACCTAATTTGTGCTTGAAAATAATGGTCCAGGCTGTATTTCAACGGAATTACTGCTTGATAATAATACGTCTTGCGACTGACAACACAGTATTGCAACGATATTACTATATGTTGTTGTAGCGGAATCGCGATCTCCAATAGACCCATTTTTGTATTGTAACTTGTGATTTCATGTATATTAATTGCATGATTCCAAGAAATTTCATTG
This sequence comes from Vandiemenella viatica, assembly GCA_031002005.1. NCBI lineage: Eukaryota > Metazoa > Arthropoda > Insecta > Orthoptera > Morabidae > Vandiemenella > Vandiemenella viatica. Next base: position 122,864,697 of record CM061918.1, read on the forward strand.
AGACCGAATGTAAGATTTGTAATGCCTAATGCCGTAAATAAATTACAAAATAAACGTTATCTCTATTTATGATACTTTGTTTTGATTCATATCTCTGACTTTTTAAATGTGGAATGTTATTGCGAGGCCGGAGGCACTGTGGCAGTTAGTCGAAGTTGGGGCTGTGTGTTTTTATATTTAGAATTTTAAATAATACGCAATGAATAACGCGTTAAGAGCAGTGCTTGTTCAAGGCATGTAGGATTGAAACAGCTGGGTTATAGTACGAACGCTGCCTCAAAACTGGACTTTGACAAATTAGTAAAGAAAAACAAAGTGGTTGTGTTTATGAAAGGGGTCCCCGAAGAGCCTAGATGTGGTTTTAGCAATGCAGTAGTTCAGATTTTGAGAATGCATGGAGTGAAGTATGATGCCCATGATGTTTTGCAGAATGAAGAATTGCGGCAAGGTAAATAAATAAGCTGAACATATATTTAAATTGTAATGATTGTAAGATTAAGATTAGTTCTAATTCAACGTTTAGCGCTCCAACTATGAAAAATGATTTGGAGAGCTGTGTAGATAAATTGTCATCGGCGCATAAGCTCAATTAAGCACCATTATATAACGCGGGGATTCTAGGATAACCGTGGCGCCGCAATTTGATGATGGATTTTTATGTATCTCGACGAGACAAATTGAAAGTAACGAATAAATTTTTTTGATATCTCACTTGGTTATCGAGATATTGTATTTCAATTGACATGGTTAGGTTGAAATGCGGCCTGAACCAGAAAAAAATTTCGCCATAGCCAAACCTGGTGATTAATTCATATGTAATTCGACGATGCAAATCGAAAATAAAGACTAATTTTTTTTTTGGTATCTCCTTTCGTTCTCGAGATATTGTATCTCAAAAGTGAGGTGGTTATGGCGAGATCTGGTCTGGACCAGAAAAAAAACCCACCAAAATAACTATACCTACACATTGGAAATGTACTATAAGTGTTTTACTTTCTTCCTATTGGTTGTTGTTAGGTTGCAATATGGCCTGGACCAAAAGAAACATCACCAAAGGCACAAGAAACTATACATATAACTGATTTTTAACATGCTATATCTCAAAAATCAAGCTACATATCAAAACATTTTATTTTTTATTTGCTTCATTAAGTTCTACAAAAATTCATCTTCAAATTGCGACGCTACGGTTATGACAATGCTAACCGTAATGCGATACAGTTAGAAATTTTGTATTGAAGCTTAAGTAATGAGGTAACACATTAATAAGTTAAACCTACAATAAACAAGGGGTGTAATTAGGATTTTCTTCAGTGTGGGGCGATAACAAGGAAACTTTATAAAAAAATACTTGTTGAAAATGGGTTTTCTAGAAAATAATTAAACACAAACTTGTGAGAATTGAGTCTTTCCCAGTGCACAGATGACAAAAATTCTTCTTGGGTGTTCTGCTGGATCTTCGATGTGTGACATTTCAACAATAGCCTCTGTTGTCAAAACATCGCACATGGAAGAACTGATTTTGAAGATCATCCGACAGGAATTTTTGTCACTCTAACTTATTTAAGCACTAGTCTGATCAAATTTTGATAACAACTATTTTTAAATATTCAGTTTTTATTTTTACATATTTTATGCTCAATTACTAGTGGGAGGGAGCCAGGGTGAGGTAAGCACACCCTGCATATGCCCTGACAAGAATTAAATACTGAAATCCTTGTAACTGTTAATTATAAATCTGGTTTATGCTGCATAAATTGTGAAACTACATTTATCCACGTAAGGTTAAGATGTCAGTAACTTGAAAATATCATAAATTACAAGTAATTATCTATATTCTTATGCCTGTTTATTTAACTGTTTGGTCCATTTCCCTTCTGGACTTTAATTAATTTGTACTACATCAACAGTTGTCTTATTTACAGTTAGTGACAAGTTTTTTCCAAAATAAACGATGTTATTCAGATCATTTATTTTCTTTTTATCGACAAGAACTTACTTATTGTCCCCAAAGTTTTACAAAACAGGTCTACCATAGACAGGAAACTACCCAGTTTAATTCTAGATGGGGATACTGCTACAATCTCTTACCGCCTTGCATAGTAACATTGTGACATATTCAGTCTGCACATGCCAACACAATAACAGCAATAGATAGGCTATAATTTGAAAATTGGATACCCCGTGATCTGTGTGTTTACTACACGATGCGGTAAGGGATTGTAGCAGTGTCCCCATCTAGAATTAAACCGTTCTTAGCTCAAGAACTTGGACTCTCTCTACAACATGCTGTGTGCTGCTTACCTCCTGCCAATACTGTCTCCAACTGCCTTCTCACTTTTCCACTCTGTGCTTTCTTCAAACTTAACTGAACTCCTTTGCTATCTTGGCAGGCATATTATTACAGAACAATAGATTGTTCTTTGTCGTTGTAGACCTGACACATTTAAAGCTAACAAAAATGTGTGCCAGTATTGCTGCATGTAAACCTCTTCACATTCAATGTATTTTGTGACCATAACAATTATTTAGGAACTGCTAACTGAAATTTGACTCAGCTTTGTTTGATAGGAGGAAAAATATGAGTAATTTAAAAACAGTACTTAATACAATTATGTAAGGTTACATATGGCTGAATTAATAATGGATAGTTCACATTATAAAAGAGACAGCTCAAGAAATGTGATCATATTTTGATAAACTGCTGTGCAAAATAAAGTGTAAACTGCATCAAAGGTGTGGGAACAGGGAGACAAGATTATCAGCTAATCTGGAAGATATTTCCTGGTCGGAGGTAGAGAACGCTATAAACATGAAGAATAATCACTTGGCAGGTATTTATAAATTTATTGTGCATGTGATCAAGCCACTAGATCAGATGAAGTGCATTATTAGGCTACAGAGCAGTGGCGGATCCAGGATTTTTGTTTTTTTTTTGGGGGGGGGGGGGAGCTTGACTTGGGGCGAGGAGAGAAATCTCACATTTTTCCAGAATGCCACCCTTATAAAAACAGTAGAGCAAAGGTATAACAACACTTCTCTCTCATGACCTCAAGATTTAAGAATCTGTTCCACCAGAAGGAATAAGGAAAATAGTTGAACCAAATCTAAAAGAACAATAATTGCTCAGTTATAGATCTTTTATTTGCTATAAAGATCTCTAAAGAAAATATGAGAAAGTATTAAACAAATCATAGCAATCTTTCATGATTTAGGAAAAACAAAATCACATATCCCGTCAACATAATTAAGAAGGATGATCAGTAGGCAATATTCAGAAAGCTACAGTAATTTGTAAGTACAGACTGTTAGATCAGGATGGTTTGAGGCTACAAGTTGAGTGCAGGAAGGAAGATGATGAAATTTTCTAGATGTTAAAAGACAAGAACACGAATGCAGATGACCATGCAATTTGGGAAGAGGAGGGAGAGTGAAGAATAACAGATTGGTGAAAAAAAACAAAAAAAGGAGTTTGACAGGTTTTGTTTCACAATAATCAAGTTCTACTCTGTATGCTTAGTTGTGAGCATGAAATGCAACCCAGTCAAACTAAAATTAGAACATTATGACTTTCAAGATATCAAATACTGTATTGGCATTATGCCTGCTGATAATGCAGTAATTTCAGAAATAAGCAATAGGATTTAAACAGCTGTAAATATATATATATATATTAACCAGGAAATAATAGGGGCTAAGTAACTAATAGGAATTACAAAACAGGATAGTAAGATGAACCCACCACTTACCTTAAATGGTGGTTCCATGGCGTGAACACACAAAAAAAGACAAGAACATCTATAACGTTGAATATTTCGGGTCTTGGCCCTTTTCCAACAGGAGAATATTATTGAGGGTGGGTGCTGTAGGAGACCATCTCACAGAATGACTGATAGTCAGGAACATATACAATGTTATTCGTGTTTTTGTGTGTTCACGTCATGCAACCATCATCTAAGGTAAGTGGTGGTTCATTCTGCTATCCTGTTTTATAATTCATATATATATGTAATGAAACCAAAGGTGCTAAGTAGCAAAAAGGAATTAAATAGGATAGGGAAATGAGTCACCACTTACCTTTCTGTGTGTTCGCACCCCACATCCATCATCTAAAGGTAAGTGGTGGCTCATTTCCTTATCCTAATTTGATTCCTATGTATATATAACAACAATGAGTAGGAAAATGCTTAAGGCAATAAAACTAACGAAGGATAGGGAAATATGATCCAACACTTACCACAGATGAAGGCAGCTGGGAACAATGAACACACAATGAGAAACGCACAATATTTCGCCATATAGCCTTATTCTTGCATAAGTGACACACCAGGCGGAGCCAGATGTGTACACGACAACTGTGTGGTAAATTCTGACATTCTCACATCTTAATATATGGACCAGAAGCTGCCAAACTACTAGAGAAGACAGCAATTGGATTCAATTGACTGGAATTAAATTATTGAGGTCAAGTATTCAGAAATGATAAAAAAAAATCATAAATGAATCAGTGTGATTGCAGAAAACTTTGTAGATGTATTAGGCTCAAATTGCTTAATCATTTAATGGGAATGGTGCCAAATAGTCTATTGGTAACTGGTAAAAAACCAAGGGATAGTTGAATGAAGCAAGTACAAAAAGACCTGACCAGTTTCTGTCTAGAATGGGCCATGCAAAAGGAACGGGGTTGTGGAAAGATAGACTGCAAAGAGGCTTGACCGTTACAACACGCAGTTTGCTGGAAACGAAAATCGGTGATGAGCGATATTATTCCAATATAAGCAAAGTAGATTAAAATGACATTCTAATAACTCATACATAATTTTGGTTGTCATTCTGGTCCTGGCTGGATAAATTGTGATACACGTGGAACTACTTAAGTATTAAATGATTCCTCAGACTTAAGTATTGTTGTCAGAAACATGACACTCGTGAAAATAACATAAAACTAAAAATGATACTAAAATCGTTTTTCCTTGTGCTGAACCACAGTATGTCAGTTGTCATTCTGGTCTATGTTATATTTAAATCTAACTACAGTACTGGAGCTTGAAAATCAGAACTTCTAATGCATGCTCAAGAATTCATACGATTAGAAGTAGTACCACAATTCCTTCATTAATTAAATTATTTATCACTGATATTGTTCTGTTGAATATGAATATATAATAGTATAATGAAGGTGAAAATTCTTTGACTGTTCAGAAATTAATATATGCTTTAATGTTTCAGGAATAAAAGAGTATTCAAACTGGCCAACGATCCCACAAGTATTCATCAATGGTGAATTTGTGGGAGGTTGTGATATAATGCTACAGATGCATCAGAGCGGTGACTTAGTTGAAGAACTGCGTAAAGCTGGAATACGGTCTGCTCTTCTTGAAAAAGCGGAAGCTGAGACTGCACAGAAATCTTCAAAAGAAACAAAGTAGTTTTCACTGACTGAAATTGTGTGATGTTTGCTTATTGTATATTACAATCCTGACTTTGTACATAGTCATCCTGTTGTGATAATCTGAAGCAAAACTAGATTACTGTACATATTTGTATCTAGTGTGAAGTGGATATGCATCCTTTGTAGTCTCAGTTTTTAAGCTTTTGTTATTTTAACTATTTTTCATTCTGCTTTGGGATATTTTTCATATTTTAAGTAGAACAGAAGGCAGCTCTGTTGATGGTATGTTATGTTGTCATTCACCATATAATAAACACTGTTACAATTTTTCCCCAAAAGTGGTGGATATATGATCTTTGCAAAGCAAAGTTGTAAATTATGAACATTTCCAATAAATCTTGTATATTCAATTAAAATGACAATGTATGAACTGATTTGTAAAGAGTACTGTCAGATAGAAGTATCCATTTCCCACATATATTTATTAATCTCTGTAACAATGGAGCAGGGACAAATGCTGGGAGATGATATTAATATGGAAAGGAAACACAAATAAACCCAACATCCACCAAAGTTGCGGCTTGCAATAACGCAACGCAACACAACACTACACAAATACAGTTTTCAACCAATGTCCTTTAATCATGAATAATGGAGCTGACACGGGTACCCGTGGTCAATCTAGCCACGAGGATACCATTTTAGGGACTGCTTGTCAGAGCAGATAGGACTACTGCTAATGTCAAAGTTTGCCCATATATCAACAACCCCTCTGAACTTGGTGGGAACTGGCCTACCACTACAAACTGGGTACCAGACAGCCACTATCATTCTTCAGAACTGCTGTTTATATTAGTGTGTAATATCTTTGAAATTATTATATTCTTTATATTTATCCAAAACATTTTACTGCACGATAATTGCTGCCGACTCCTCCTGCCTTCTCGTGACGTGTTTCTGCGATCTATTTTCTAATTTTGCAATACTCGATTTTATGCTCTTTAACCTAGACTCGTAGCCTTATTGGGAAGTGGATGTGTTGTCATCTGTCTGTAAAACGTCTATGTTCTGTATGTGGTAAGTTTATTTTTTGCTTGTGTAATTTATGAGGTGGATATTGTGGACCATCCCAGAATTTGCCTTGATGTTTGTGGAAAACCACCCCAAAATCTGAATTAGGATGGGTGGTATATAGGGATAAGGTGTCAATCCTGGACCTTCCTGATCTAGTGCAATGGCGCCTTAATGCAAGCAGCCACATTGGCAAGTTAATAATAATAATAATAAGCAGGAAAATCCTTTAAGTCAATGAAACTGAGGAAGGATAAAGAAATAAAATCCTTATTTATCTTAATATTTGGTAATCAGTTCCTTTTCACCCAGTCACATTCAATAAGTATCTATAAAATTGTTAATCAGAACAGGACAGTGTCTGTTGCATTGTACAAAAAGCACTGGTCAGATTTTGATTGGATGTTCACAGTTTGAAAGCTTAGGGTGCGGCTTAAAATATGAGTACATTATATAGTTGATATAAGATACAATTAATACTTATCTTCATTGCATTTATCAATACACCATTTCCTATAGATACACAAAATTACCAGGTCATATACCAGTTCTTTGCGTTTGTGCTGTTGGGCCATATACATTTCTTTAACAATTATTCATAAACTTGTCAATTACAAGGGAAAACACAGTTTCATTTTAGGCGTTTCTCTTAAAGCCTCCTCTTTTGTATAAATAATCACATGTTCGTGATTCCATCAAACCATTATTTTTTTTATATCTTCTGTTCATTTGTCTGCCAAAGAAGATACTCTGGCCGATCAACCAAACTGCCAAGTTTAGTTAGTACTTACTTTTATACAAACTTATTTACAAACAAGAACATAATTTCTAGTAGGAAGTATGTATCTTACCTAGCTCAATATGATTTTATAGTTTGGAATCATTCAGTGACAACTTTCGCAAAATCCCTTCAAACAAAACTGGATTTTATTACAGTCATCATTATTTAAATATGTTGATTCTTGGCTGTCTGGGTGGCGAAGAAGACCCCAGTATGAGGGTCGAAATGTCGGCTACAATGAACATGACGCGGCGCCACTGCCTGGAAGAAGACCCCAGTACGAGGGTCGAAACGTCGTCTACAATGAACATGACGCGGCACCACCCCGGACAGCCAAGAATCAACTGACTCTGGCTGCGGAAGCCTACGATTACATTATTTAAATATGTTTCCAACATAAATATATAATACTGCCAACTCCCATTTTATGACAGAAACTGAAATTACATTACTAACACTACACAACAATACAATTTTTATATACCTAATTAAGTATGATAATGTTGAACAAGTATTTAAAAATAACTCTGTTTTTGCTGCCTTTTTATTTAGTTGTGTATTTTGTGAGGTAGGAAGTCCTGAAGTTGTATACAGTGTCTTCCCTCTAATTTCCCAACCATGACATAAAAAATTGAAGAATATGACACTCGTAAGGACTATCAAGTGATCTGGTGGCTCAGTAGTTAAGGCATCTGACTGGGAATCGGAAGGTCTCCGATTCGATTCCCTGTCTCGGCAGGGATTTTCAAACACTCTAACCCGACCTCTTCTGGCACAGCTAGCTGTGTAAAGGTAGACAGACAGACATCCTACTACATAGCACAAAAGCATGCCATTATTGAGCAATTACTACCTAGTGGCTTGTGTGTCAAACGTGTTGCTAATATTGAGCATCCTCACAAATCAATTATTGAGCATGCTACCTGAGGCAGGGATAGGAGGAGGAATGCTCGTAAGGAAGTGTGAACTTGTTTGCTAATGAGCATACTATGTAGTATCGATCAGTCAACAGCAGGTGTGGATGTTTGACATCACGCCAAAATGTCTCACTGGGGGAAGAAAAAACATTAAAATTTTTAACTCTTTATTGAAGCTATGAATGCCTTTGGAATCCGTGATCAACACTGTACAAAAATAATATAACAAAAAATAATTCATATTAAGATTTGAAAACAAAATCATGAATGACCCTAGGCAAAACTGTTAAAAGTATAAAAACTATGATTAAAAATTTGAGATCTATCTACCACTCTGATGTGAAAAAGATTAACGATTTGAAGCGAATAGTGATTCACTTTAGATGGAATAGCATTTGACACGTGTATTTTGATTCTATATAGCACTTTTAACTTTAGACAGTAGCTCATGAAATTGATGTGGTAGCATGTATAAGCATCAGAAGTGAATTGTTTGTCAGCCAAGAATTTCTTCTTTGGACCAAACAGATGGTAATCGGATGATGCCAGATGGACTATATGGTGGATCTGATGTGCCTCCCACCCAAACTTCTCGAGTTTTGCATTAACAGAAGCAGCTACATGGGGGGTGCATTGTCATAAAAGTACCTGACATTTTCAGCACTGGTTATTTGTCATCAAGTGCACAACACAACTTTACCAATGATTTAACATATGAGCAGCGTTTACTGTGACACCGTGTTAAAATCCACCTGTAAAACCCATTGCATTTTAGAACACAGTCACGACACTTTTTTTTGTGGATTGAGTCACCTTAAATTTCTTCTTTCCTGGGGAACAGTATGTCTCAATTCCATATCTGCCCTCTTTTGGTTTAAAGCATGTAGTGATATGTCCACAACTCATTACCTGTAATGATACCTCCCAAAAAATATTTTCCATCTGCAGTGTTATCTATACATATCACCATTCACTGCCCCTTATGGGCATCTGATGAGCTCTTTCGCACCCACAGAACACTCGCTTTACGAAAGTTCAGTTGATTGTGCACCATCTCATTCACTGTATCATATGAAATTTCTGGAAATGTGCAATGGTCGATTCACTAGGTAGAATAAATTTACCCTTCAATGCCCATGATATTCTGTTCACCTGAAGCTGGTGACATTGTTGTGATTGAATAAATCTTCTACACACTGCCTACCATTTCCCAATGAATTTTGGTCAAATTTCAGTAATTTGTCCACAAAAAAAACTTTCTGCTCTCTAGCTTATATGACTGTAACACACACACACACTATCTTTGCTCCACAGTGCGAGTAGAGGTACTCTTGATTTTTTTTAAAATGCCAGCTATGGCAAGAACTTCAAAATATATTCTGGGCAAGTTTCACATCCCAGGTCACTATACAAGCGCAGGAAAAACATTGTTATCAATTACGTATTTATCTGCCCTTTTAGGGTTGGTGCAGCATCTCCCAGTCTAGGAGGTTGTCTTCCTCACCTTCTTCAAAATCTTTGTTTTGGTAGGTTGTGTTCACAGTTGAATCGCTGAGGAAAGTTCTCAGGCCTGTCACTTATGTAAGGACTGAAGAGTAGTTGAGCTAATACAGATCCCTGAGGTAGGCCATTTTTTATGGTTTATGACTTGGTTTGTTGACTGTCTGGATGTGATCTCTGAGCATATTTTCCAGGAGTTTAGTTAATTGTGTTCAGTGAATCACCTTTCTGTATTTATAGCACAAGCCTGTCTAACCAAATGCAGCTTCTAGATCTACAAACAGCCATGAAGTTCTGATTATATTTTAATGCTTTTAGCTACTGCTTTCTATAGTTTGGATCCCTCGTTAAACTGTACATCCTAGTGGAAAGGAACTGACTGTCCTAATTTTGATTTATTTGTTAGTATACCTGCTACAACAAGATCCAACTGACATTTACATGTGGAGTAAGTTTTAGTTAGACACTTCTTAATAAAACAACCTAAAGGATCAAATATCATTTCAAACTAGCTCCTGTTCCACCAGGATGACAAATCTTTTAACGACAGAACTTTTGTGGTAATGAATGTCCTAGATGTCAATAAAGAAGATTCTTCTTTGAAAAGTGCTTCCTGATTTGTTACATATGTTATTCCACTTTTTGAATGTTAGCTAACTGATTTAACTTAAGCGATTAACACTCTTTGTATCTGCACATCTCATTCTGAATATCACTTATTCTCATTTTGAAAAGTACAGCTTTATGGTACATTTGCAAATCTTACAAAATGAAATTTTCACTATTTAGTTCCTACATAGGCCTCACCACACAGCAACTCTTGGTTAGAATGAATGGCCACAGACAAACAGTCCACACCCGCAACTTGTACCTTTCAATACCAGAACATGCCAATAGCCACGATTCCAACAATCTCACAGACTGTTTTACTGTGAGAGCAGTCAGTTTTTTCCCTGACAGCACCACTACAGCAGAACTCTGGAGATGGGAACTAGCGTACAGAATATCCTGGATACGAGACACCCACCTGGCCTTAACCACCGTTAAAATCCAACCATTTAACCCATCACTTTTTTTAGATATAACTTTTCGCGTCAATAGTGCCCTTGCTACAAATGTTCATTTCACCATCACCTGCATTTTATTATCTCAACAATTTCCTTAGCCGTCCCCCCCACTCTACTCTTCCCCCACTACCCTGTTAGTCACTGGGTGACGTTCGTTGTGTACATACGTACGGAGCCTAATAGCCCATTTATCTACCACTGAAGAAGACAGATGCCGAAATAATGTGTATTTGTTTGTCAGCATAAGTGTTCTCTCATCGCAGCTCTCCACTTTGGTATATGGTGGGTTAATTTCTGTTTCCTTTATTATTTATATCGCCTAGAAGCCGCTTCCATTTTCCTTAGTTTCAAAATGAAATTTTAATATTTTAGTGAGCTGAATCTAAAGATTTCATACACATCTTATTGCAATAAGATGTTTAGGAATGGAAAATAAAAGTAATTTGTCCATTTGCCATAATAATGTGGCTGTATATTATTAACATACTTTGATAACATAAGACCCTATTCAAATCAGTCCAAACATTAACAGCTTCCCCTCCACTTCTATCAATCGCTCTCTGAAGAACTGGATGAGGACGAGCTATGCTTCCGTTTGTTTCCACGTGTGAAATCGTGTGGCTTCCACCACTCTGCTAGGAGCAGTGCATTGCGCCGTTGCGTGTCAAAGTTCTGAGGTCGAGGCTTGCGCCACAGCAGGTGATCCAGCTCCATCATGCCACCAAGTACTTCCTGTCAACATATAATCAATCATCTGTGAATTTCTTTTCACACCCTCAGATTCTATAAAGTTTCATTCAATTATAAGCATATTATGAAAAGTTTAATAATATTAGACAATACTTATACTAAAATAATAATAATAAAATGCTAAGAGATAGCGCCTCCAGTTGACTCTATATTTCTATAATAAATATGATTTCTAAGGTTTGTTTTACTTTGATAACTTCTCAAAATTAATTTATTTCCAATAATTGTAGTAGCTATAACAGCAGAGAATAATTGGGAAGTTTTAGAGCAAAAATAGTTATAACATCAAATAAGAGGAAAACATAGGAAACAACTTGGTGGAATTTACAACTTTTTACCTGATTACCATCAACATATTTTCTACCTCTCCCTCACCCATATCAAGTTTTACATCTAGGACAGGATCATATATAAGACTAGCAAGACTCTTAAATCCTCTTCCTGTTTCATGTCTTCCTTATTTTTGTTAAACCTGTCATTATATTTCAAGAGACTTACATTTAACTCTTTCAATAGCAATTGTCACCTTTTAAATGCATCGCCTTATTTTTTGACTGGTGTATCTTCTATCCTAATATTATTTACATTATGTCTTTGAAGCTGCCTTCCTAGACACTACTGTAAGCAGTCTAACACGAGAATTAAATCTATTTCATCATTATTTGTAAGATTAACAATAATAATTAATAAATTTACTTATATTCAGCACAGTGGATATTACCATGAGTTTGTCTATCAAACTTCAGTTTGACAAAGCATTAACTTGCAGTTAGTTTACAAGTGCCTTACTTGAATCAGTATATGAGATTGCAAAAATATTACTAATTTAAATAAAATATCAGCCCATCCAAATATACTCAAATACCTGGGCAAAATTCCTCGGGAAGTGTTTTTCATCCTCAATGACGTGGGCAAAGCCGTCTCGGTCTGAATCACCGAAAACAACCCAAAAGTACGGAAGACCACGCGGTATCGCCCGCCGTACACCTCGGCCCTCTTTCAACAACACAAGCTTCTGGTTCATTGACCACTCTGTCTCACTTTCCTGGATAGCTTTCTGTGACACAAAGACAATCAAAAAAATATTAGTAAATTGCAGCAGAAGTTTAAACTTTATCCAAGATCAGTGATGAGTTTTCAGTAAAAACTACTACAAAATTAAAGCTATGAATCATATGTTTACTACAGTAATGATCTTACTGGCATGATTACATTAAGAAAAAGGACTAAAATGAAAATCATATGATCTCTTTAAATAGAAATATGTGCAACAACATTTAACTATGTTAACATAACAGTAAGTAAGTGGTTGGCATAAATGATTTTTTAATTTCTCTACAAAAAGATATATCCACATTATGCTTTATATCAAAAAGATTTCTATAACAAAAATACACACTTTTTCAGTAATTAAAAACTTCAGTGCATGGTGTTGTAAGGTACCTTGAAATAGATTGGTGCTGCAATGGCCTGCTCCTTTGGCACTGGCACGCACTCCAACACCATATGTGGCATCTTGTGCAGGTGTGTCGCAGTCTCAAAGAAGACCGCATCCAGGCCCCTGGAGGCGAACATGGCCGTAATAGCCCGTCGGAATTTCTGTAGGAGCAGTATAAGGCCGTGTATACCTTTTGTTTAGTTTGTGTAACTAACTACAACCTGTACTAGATCAAGTAAAGCTCAAACATACAAATAATGGAACTGAATTGAGATAGAAACAACTACTTACTACAGTAACAGGACAAGAATGGTTATCTCTACTGCCACCCCCCCCCCCCCCAACACAACCAATCTCATCTTCTGAAAACAAACCTTACTCATGTATTTGTCACTCGGTTCTCTCCTGGCCTTGATTCCATTAACTAGATCTTGCTTCCTATGCTCCTTTCCTCAAATGTACTTCCTTTTTTTTCCCAAAATCCTACCATCAACTACCCCTTATAATATATCTATAAGCTTGTTAAAACCATTTAGGAACAGGTTTAACCTGCAGAAGGAATACTATAAAGTAATCCTACCAGTCATTTCTGAGTCAGATGTCAAGACTACCTTTATGAAAGATAGAAATTTTAGTTAGAGTAGTTTTTCAAGTCCAACCTTTCATCTTGCATTCATTTTCACTGCTAAAACTCATTATGGAGATCATTTTAAGATGTAGTTATCATACCCAGAAAAATTTAGTTTAGAAGATAATTTGATTTGTTGTTGTTGTTAACCCAATCTAAAATTTGAAATACTAGTAAATGCAAAAAGTCACAGCAAAGCTTTTATCACCGGGTGTAGTCAGCGTTCTCTAGCATGTTTTGAACATAAAATTAATTAATTAGGGATAGGATGAATAGGGTTTTAATTAAGAAAAAAAATAACAATCTAAAATAAACTATGCAGAAGCAAGAAATTAATTTCAGAAGATAGACAAAATCAAGAGTTGCAAGGAAAAGGAGATATTCGAAATTTATTGTTGTGAATATTGAAAAATGTGCCAAGGTTGATGACGAGAATTTTGGATTAATTTAATAGAAGCTTCCTTGTTGATTAAATAGATTAAGACAGATAGAATAAGCTGCCAGGAATCCCATGTGTTCATTACAGTTTGAAGTATTGAATACTTAGGAAGATATTAATTTTCAAAGTAAAAGCTGGTGTCACAAAGACAATCGATTTGATAGATAGAAGGTAGCCATCTTGGCAGACGAGCAGTCTTCTGGCAGTTTTCAAAAAGGTTGGCTTGTGTGGCACTGGCGGAGCGAATAGCTTCTCGTGGTTGGTAGTTGAAGTACATCCTAATAACTTACACTTTCATCTTGGTAAGGGGGCCAAATGAGAGTTTGTCTTCTCTCATAAGTGTGCTTTACCTGCTATCATCTATGGAACTGTTTGTCTCATACCCTTATCAGAAAGTCTAGAATCTGATACCGAACTTTTTGGAAGATTACAATTTCTTATGGAACCAGAAACGGTGTGAAGTGTTTTCATTTAATTCAGTCCCTTTCACCCCAAAAGCAAACATTATGTTCTACACCCTCTCCCTCAAGTGCTTCAGCATATCACTCAACCTTAAGAACATCTTGTCCCTTATTTGGGTTCTCTCAAACTACCACATGGATTATTTCCATGCAACAGGCTTTCCTGCAAAACATACAACATGCACCTGGCCACCACAAGATATCTCAGTATGACCACAGAGGAAATCTTTCCTATCATTAGATATGCTAAATGGAACCATTATGCACCTCATATACCAACTAACCTGTCTCCATTGCACTAGTTCTTACATTGGCATCACCTCCAACTCACTTTCAATCAGTATGAATGTCCAAAGACAAGTATATACTTCCCACTTAGACCATCCAGTGGCAAAGCTTCCCAGTTCCTACAACTTTCACACAACCTCAACAACTGTTTGGCAGAAAGAGCTGTCACATTTTTAGAAACTATCACCATTTATGAACTCCCTAGATGGGAACTAGCTTCCCAACATATCCCAGATACCATGCATCCCTTTAACCTCAACCTTCAATAAGACCCTGCCAATAAACCCATCACTCATTTTTCATTTATTATTTTTTCCCCCCATTTTTCCTCCCATATTTATGTATTTGTTTATCAGTTACTTATATATTTGCATCTATTTGTGTGTTCTGTTTTAGCCAGCAAGTTTGTTTTTCCACATTTATCGATAGTTTACTCTGTTTTATTCAACCCACCAACCCCACCTCATTCTCCAAAAAGGCCTAGTCATATAGAAGGCACTGCATTTATGCATCTCCAAAGCCAAATGGCTCGTACCTCTCTGCATGAATAAAGTGTTAAGCTAAAAAGTTGTAAAATCGTGTTTATCACTGCCCTGCTGTCTTCAGCTTTGGTCAGTTATGGGTTATTTTCCCTACTGAACAATGGAATAAGAGATTGGACGAGTGTATCAGTTTCAATGGAGAGTACACTGAATGGGATTGATGGTGTTTTCTCAAAAAATTAAATACATGAATTAAAAAAAATAGTTCAGATTATTTTCGGTATTCCTTTGTACACATTACAAACAGTCCCTACCATCATCCATCTAATTACCCCTATCATCAAAGACCATTCACCTATGCTCATCCACGTAGGTGCTGTACATTTGCATGCTTATGAATTCACAAGATACCTTTTTCTTTGGTTTGATATGTTGTCTATGATAGGTCATTGTAGTTCAGATTATCCTAAGGGAGGTAAAAGTAGCCTTCATATAATATAATTTCTGATTACATCATGATTATTTAAAATTCTATGTATAAACACTCTAGCCTCTCCTGGCGAACACTTTTAGTCAGCAAACATTCCTTATAACAACCTCTTCTCATATAAAACTAACAGCTATAGCATTCTTCCATGGATTGTAGAAACCTGAACTGATTTGAACCTGAAAAGCATTTATTTATCAAAGATTGGTGGAACTTTTGGTATTTGTGCACCAGTTACAACATAAAATTTGATGTAATTTATTTACCTGCATCTCCTCCCAGACATCCTCGTCAAGTTGCGTGGAGCAGGACACGTGGTGAGCGGGCACCAGCAAGCAGTGGCCCTCCACCAATGGAGCATGTGGCGGAGTGCACATAAATACCTGCAGCAGATGACAAAAAACTAAGGTATACATCAGCACATGTAAACACCACCGCTGTCAGTATAGGTCTTTACTTAAGGTTCTACAGCCAAAATGACAAAAATGAAACCCATATGATTTCATTATGTCATCCATTTGTCTGTATGTATATCCCAGCCTATTAATTTCACCTAATTTGTATCAGCTGTGAAGAAATCCCCGGAAGATGAATTCAACCGGCCAAAAAAGTTATCTGTAGACAAATAATCAAACACATTTTTCAGGATATCTCCCATTCAAAAAAACACCTACCTACCACATCATTTGTGGTATTGTTGATATATACTGAAAAGTTCAGTCAGTGTTGTATTTGGAAATTTTTACTCAATTGTATATTTTTTTTTTTTTTTTTTTTTTGGAGCTCTAAAAGTCATAGAAAATGTGTTCCTACCAGTCTAATTTTCCAACCATATGACTGAAAATAATTGAAAATGGCAGCACTAAGTACAGGCTTTTAACGAAATTTGTTTCGGATAAGATATGTTAACTTGCGTCCTACGCAAGACCAGCCACCTCTCTGTTAACTTGAAAAAGGGGATTTTCACCTGGAATATTGTTTTTTCTTTTTTGTGTGTTGTGCTGTGTTGCTGCTGCCCTCCTCCCTTCAACTTTGGTGAGTGTTGGGTGTATTTTCCCTTTCTTTTCCATGTAAATATTGCCTCGCGGCATTTCTTTCCTTTCATTGTTACCTATATGTTAACTTTAGATTTTCATACTGTTCTGTTACCAACAAACATATTGCAGTTCCACCACCTCTGCAGTAATTGGAATGAAAATTCACAAGAAAATATAATTTAATAACTGCAAAACAAATTCACAGATATATATTTAAAAAAAAAAAGGCATTTCAGGGTTTGTCTTCATTCATGGACCAGAGGGATATTTTTTTGTTTATAATGTCAATTGTGGTATCGTTAAACAAGTGTTGAAAAATGCAATGAGTAAAGTTTTAGGTTTGCTGTGTAAATTGCTAGATATGAGCAAGACCTAACTGTAAATGCTTATTAAGTTACTTGTTTTCTGTATGAATATTCTACATTTTTTTTTTTTATCAAAAAATGTTCAATATTGTTGCACGCTTTTTAAAATTCTTTTCCCATTATACACTTTTATTTTTCCCACTTCTACAGTTAATCAATTCATTTCTCATTGTATATTACTCATTTCAATATTTACAAAACACACAAATCAAGACATGTTTCATATATTGCAAAGATGCAATGCTACACACCAAAATTGTAAGCCTAACCGGTTTCACACTAAACCAGAGATAAAACACTTAAATAAGTTTAAAAATTTGCTAACATTACTCACGCATATTCACCAAAGTATATATGGGCAATTACTGCTGCACATTTATATGAAAGCTTGAGCAAGACACCAACATAATTATATTGTTAATCACTTGAAACTACTTAAAAATAGTTAAATTAATGATAACAGTAATATGGTGTCAGTGAACGTTAAGAAAATTGAAAATAAATAATGAAATCTTAAAACTTTTTGCAGTACCTTTTAATGTTATTTATAATTTTGGTCCAAGCTACACAGATCACTAATTACATCCACATGACATAGGCTAATGACTTATGGAAGTAATTTAAATTATTACTAAAAACTAAATTCATTGACTCCTATGCTGTAATGTGGAGCTTCGGTTGTCATTCAGGTCAAGGGTGTATTTCAAACTAGCTGCAACATGCATCAATATTGCTACTTCAAATATCTATCTTAAGCACTTTTATACCATCACCATTTTGTGATCTATGGTTCATCACATATTCATAACATGTACAACTATGGAACCCAGGGGTATGTGCGTCTGATAACACTTCTTCGATTTTGTTTGAGTATGCATCAGAGGCAAATGCTATGGTAAATTAGATTTTCTTTCTTTATCTATATACATATATATATATATTTTAAGCAGTGTTACTTAATTTGTACTACAAGTGTTATAACAGACAGAAATCTGAAAAAAAGAAAGAGATGTGGTGGCATTGATGGAGGATAAGACTATTAGGAAGGCAGGGTGTCCCAGATAATGCCTTCAATTGTAGTTAAAGGAAAATATGGAGAATTCCATAAAAGAACTTAACGTGAAAACAATGTTTCTCCTGGGTAGATTTTGGTATGTCACAGGAGCTAAGGAATCATTGATTAAGGCAAGAAACCGAGTTTGCTGAAAAAAACATCCAAGGTCTTTTGTGGCTAATTCCTAGTTACCTCTTTCCTTCTAAATTTTACCTTTCTGTTGCAAGATCCTTGTCTGAACTGGTATTTCTTTTTTTCCCTACTTTTACACCCTGTGTGTTATTTTCACACATATTCTTTGGTCTGTAGACTTCTTGTCATATTGTTATTAATTTTTTAAGTCATGTTTGCTGGTTTTCTAGTATTTCATTTACATTTCTCATATCCACATACCTTTTGCTTTATACACACTGTTCCTTTCAACTATGTCTGCTTTAATACTGTCCCTTCCATTCTTTTTTTTTTTTTTTTTTTTTGCAATTTCTTTTTACAGTAATATACACTTTTTTGACAGCTACCCTTCCGTTACAATCCCATCACATTAACTGTTTTTATGCAGTTAATTTTATTTCTATCCCTAATTCCAACATACCATTTTACTTTGAAAGTTTCATACCTTCTACCTAACCAAATTCCAATGCCTTTTCCCATTTCTCCTCCTCTATGATTTATTTCTATAATATTAACATCTTCATTATAAGAGTACCCCAAAGTCTGCTGTGAATCTTTCTTCTCCTCCTCATCTGTCCCTCCTTTTTTCTCTCTCTTTCTCCAATTCATTACGACTTTAATGCACTACAAATCTTTGATTAAGCTGCTACAAATTGTACAGGTGGTACCACTACTGATGCTCTGGGCATATGATATTACCAAGTCCAGCATCCAACAGTTCCAATCATACCTCCAACTGGATCTACTGACTCTTTTCCAAAATCGTTCACTCCTTTTACACTTAAACTATTTCCTTCAAAGTACTCCCCTTGAGCTGCCACACCCTTCTCCTAACAGTTGTGCCACTATTAGAAACAGTGTTGGAACACCTCTTTTCGGATGGTGCAATGCTGGTCAGCTGAATTGTGCAAGACCTCTAGTTTGGACTGAAATTTGATCAATTTTAGAGGCATTTTCAGCTTGTTGAAAAGCTCGAAGTCACACAAAGCCATATCAGAAGAGCACAGAACCTGACTATTAAATCACTTCTACTAACTGAAAATCATACCTCCTGACCTAGTGCTGCAATGAGATGCTTGGGCAGTTTTTCGGCCACCCAGACACCAACGACATTCTTCCAGGGCCTTACAGGTACGTCGGCTGTCCGCCAGGGCGCGTCCATGCTCCGCGTCTGCACTGCGACTGCCGGTACGAGCAGCTCGCTCTGTTGCCACCTCACCATCCTCATCCTGAAGCAGATAATCAGATTCTACACACTTAGCGGGAAAAAGCATTGATTCATATTTATGTCATAAAAATGGATCACAATGTTAATCAAGTGGGAAAATATTTCATCATTCATTTGAACATTTTATATGCACTGCTTTGGCCAAAAAGAATTGTCCTGACAGATTGAATTACAACTTTTGAGGACAGATATACCTCAGCAATTTTTTTAAATGTGATATCTGCAATACTGCTACAGATCTGATGTCAGAATCAAATAAAAGGTTTTTGTCCTTTGTAATCATATTTTAAAAAAGAGACCTCGTGGATCAGCGATTGACATATCTAATTGAAGAGCATGACCAGAAAAAATTTAATACTGAAATGATTGGAATTCAGGCATGGCTTTACTCACTGGCATACGATCCCCACCACTGTATGAAAAATTCAAATAACTTCATTTAAATTTCAAGAATTTTTAAGTGGGTAGACTTGCAATACATTTTCTTTAAGAACTATCACTCTCAAATAGTGTATAATCACAAACTAGCCAGAGTTGAGCTGCATACTTCTAAACTCAAAGAGACAGAGAGAGATTTTTAACATTCTGGTCTTATCTACTTCTCACATTAATTCATCTGAAAGCTGTCTGGCCCAAAACTCTTAGTAATACAGATGTA